>CM025786.1:46207441-46245309 GCA_014636745.2 Centella asiatica | reverse complement strand
AAACACCTGAAACTTTTCGCACTTAAAAAGTTGTAAGGCTTACTGAAAACAAGTTGTAACAAACAGAAAAACTATATGAAATGAACACGCAGATTCAAGTTAAAATAGTTATATTATAACTCGAGGTTTTTCTGGAAATCTATATAATCACAAATGTGATTTACAGCTACAAATTCTGTGAATAAAGTTCACAGCTTCTCACACTCACTAGCTTCTAATATTCTTTGAAATATCTCTCTCAAGATCTATTGCAAAGCTTCTCTCTAGTGTTTTTGTGCTTCAGTGTTTGTTTGATCTGTTGGATAGATTCAATCGCTCGTTATTTTGTAATGAGAGCTCCGTTGCTTATATATACATCAGTGGGATGAAATTACGTTCTTGAGACGTGCTTCTCTTCTCAACTTAGCCGTAAGTATGTCACATCTAAACTTTATGTGTCAGACTGCTACATGCTTTGTTGCTACTTTTCTTCCCCTGATCTGTGTGCATTTAATGCGTGAAAGTTCTCATTGGACCATAAACAAACTTCAAGAAATATCTTTCCAGTTAATATTTCTTGCTTCTGTAACACGTTACGTTGATTTCCGTGTAAGAACTGATGACGGGTGTATGCTGTCACAACGATCCACTGACTGCCAGCCCTGACGGACTTTGATCAGTGCTTCTGGATCTCCTGATGCTTATTGACTGGATCAGGGCTTCGACCTTAACTTGAGTTAAACTCAGTGCTTCTTAACCCTGATGGTTATAGCTGACGGCATACACTGATGGCTTCCACTGATGTCATGTTGGTCATTCTCCCTGACAAGTTACCCTGATGGGTTTGCCTGACACTGATATGTCCTGAAGTGTTTCACTGATGGATTGGTCTGCCCTTGTCATACCCTGACAAGTTCCCCTGATGGGTTCCCCCTGATGGGTTCCCTGACGGGACTTAATCAACGTAACTTTGATTTAGAATTTCTGATGTGCGGAATACTTCGTTTGCTTACAAGTAGCATCAGACATTCTTCTTCACTTTGTCAAGTCCTTTGAATGTTCCTGTTTTCTGACTTGTCTTGTGAAGTTATTAACTATCCACTGATGAATAAATTTATCATCAGTGGATGCAAAACTTGTGCTGATCTTAAGGTTTATAAAATACCTCAAGTATTTACAGTTGCACAATTTATTACATAATCATCATCATCATCATTTATCTCTAACAATCTCCCCCTATTTATGTTTATCAATTTGATAACCATAAATCCCTAGATGCACTGATGATGATGTCAAAACCAATACTAAATACATGAAAGAATTTTGAATGAATTAATAAAAGAATTTCTGTACAAGTATAACCTATATCTATTACAAAAAGAATGTTGTATCTAGACATCAGAACCCCTTTTCCTTTTTCCTGAGACAAAGGGCAATGGCCGACTTGATTCAATAAGTTGAGAGTCACTTCCAAGGCCTTGTCTTCTTTGCTCTGGGTTTTGATCAGGGATTCTAAGTCTGTTGTCTATTGCTCCCGTCTCCAGCTGCTCTAGTTCCTTTTGAAGAAGCTTTCTGAAGTTTACTATGTTGACATTTCTGCTTGATTCCAAAGCTTCAAGGACAGTCTTGATTTCTTGAATATTGGCTGCAGCAAGTTGTGACCAGTAAAAGGTAATGATCTCCCCCTTTTGATTTTTGAATTGTACTCCCATGGGGCTGGTGATCATTTTGGGATAGACTTTGAATCCCTTTACTGATGGCACATCCCTTACTGCAGTGTTCCTATCATCAGCTCTGGTTTCTTCGATCTCTTTCAATACCCTCTGAATCAGCAGGACTCTGAACTTGATGACATGTTCGTTCTTATGATTTGCAATTTGACTCAGAACATGCATCGCTTCCTCCAGGCTTAGGCCATCAACCTCTTTAATCCTTATATTCTTCTCCCGCCCATCAGTGGATTTATAAAATAGCTTCAGTGGACTTTCCAATGCTGTAGGCAGGCTTCTTTCATTGTTGATGGCACTCCTCAGCCTGTCGATTATCCCCCTTAAGTCTTTATTTGCCTGAGAGGATTTTGGAATCAGGTTTAGAACCAGTCCTAGTTGCTCAGCATCCATTCTCCTGAACCAGTCCATTCCCACATTGAATTCTGACCCATTCTTTATTTGAACTGTAATCAGCTGATCTCTTCTATTGTTGAACCTGACATCTATGCTTTTTATAGAGAACATAAATGTCAGGTTTGTGCGCCTTTCTTCTTTGAGAAATTCAGCTAGAGTGGGTGGACCATATTCTTTGGTATCAGGAGATGGTGCTTTGTCCTTGGCATCTTCTGACTTCTTTGAAGTGGCATCAGGGTCTTTAGATTTGTCTTGATTTTTATCCCCTGATGCACTTCTAGGGTTCTGTAATCTTCGAGGCTGAGGTCTCCTGGAGGTCCTTGGCTTGACATTCTTCTTCTTCTTCACTTCTTCTTCCTGTTCCTTTGCCATTTCCCTTTCTTCTTCTTCTTGAAGTTGCTGTGCATAGAGTGCATCAGCTTCTACCAGCTTTTTGTCCTGGGGATAGACCAGCTCCACTTTCCCATCAATTACAACTTCAACAGGTTTTGGAAAGTGGGTTGTCTTCATGGCATCTCCAAGTAGCTTAGGCCCTGATTGAGTGTTTGAGTTCTTCTTTGGTTCCTCAATCAGAATACCCTTGCCTTTATCCTTGGGTTTTGGAGCAGGAACAGGAGTAGTAGTCACATCCCCTGATGGTTGGCTTGATTTCTCAGCAATATCCCCTGACGACTGCTTGGTTGATTTCTCCCCCTTTTTGACAGCATCATCAGTGGGAGTTGAGAGTCGGGATGCGACTTAAAGAAGTTGTTGCATTGTGTCAGCCATGGATTGTTGCAGAGTATCCATGCTGTTCAGTTGAGTAGAAAGATCACTGAGCTTGTGTTCAACACTGTCAACTTGCTTCTTCATTCGTGGTAGAGTCTGGTTGGTGACTAAGGAGTCAACAACTTGTTGTATATGCTAGAACTTTGTGTTAAAATGTGTATACAATTTTTGGTTTTCTATATCTATGGACTAACCAATCATGATCTGTGACTTTAACACTTTGATCAAGACTGGATCAGTGGTCCTAGCTAACTCCTGCTTTAATAACTGTACAGTATGAGACATTTGATTTTGTCTAAAGTATAAATCAACTCCGATGTACTGGAAAAAATCATCTTGTGGAGCATCATCTTCATCACTTGCAGAAGAGGAAGTAATATTTACAGTATCACTATTTTCTCTCTGTTCTTTATTTACAAGGATCTCATCCTTATCTCTCTCATCCTCTCCTTTTTCTTTGCCATCTAAGGCATCACTCATATTCTCACCTTTTTCTTTGCCTACTAAGGTAGTACTCTCTTGCTTTCCTTTTGCCAAAGTCCTCTCAGGGGTTTGACTTTGCCTCTCTGCACTATGTATTTTCTCATTCTCACTCAAAATTGTCCTAGAGGGACTCCTATGGGCTTGGAAATCATCAACTGTGACCAGTTCAAGTGAAGTATTTACAGATTCTGGTTCAACAGTTGTGATAGGAGAAGGGGAAGAAATAAAGTGTGTATGTATAATTGGAGAGGTATAGGTTTTTGTAGAGGAAGTATATACAATTGGGGGTACATAAAGAGTTATGGCTGTAGTATGTACAGTGGTATTTATGTCCCCTGCTTGATCACTAGTGTTTGTATCAAGTAAAAATGAATCAGCCATGTGAGAATAGTGACTGTCAAACACTGTGTCAGAGAGTGTTGGCTCCTCCACGAAATGTGAATGTAGAGAATCTGATTGTATGACACTTAAAGTTTGTGTCATTATATCTGAAGAAATTTGAGGAACAGAGAAAGAAGGAAGTGTGTAGATGGGAGTGTTGGCTGAATCATTGAACAAGGAGGTGATTCATCAAAAGATGTTGTAGAAGAATGTTTCTGAACTACAACATCTTGAGTAGTGTGTGCACTCACTGTGTCAGCTATCTACAAGTGGCTCTCAGAGACCCTGATGGTAGGTTCATCAGTGTCTATGGTTACTGTATGTGCCTCACTCAACTGTGTCCTTGGTTGAGGACTATTTTCAATACCTAATCCCTTTTGAGAGGAACTAGATAGAAATATGTTTAATTCCTTATCAAAGGCTATATCCTGTTGAGAGGATACGCCCTAGTCAGGCTGTTGGGTATCACTCGTGGCTCCCTTCTTCTTCTTCAATCTTCTCCTATAGCCAAGCACTCTCTCTCCTTGCTCCCCCTCAGTTGATGTGGTAATTTCACTGGTTTTTCTTTTAATCCCAATAGTCTTTTGGGAGACTGTGGGTTGGGCTATAGAGAGTGGTTGTGAAGAAATTGGTTGTTCTACTTGGGTAGGCAGAGAGGTGGTTGTTTTCTCTGCCATAGTAGATGAAGGTGAAGAATGTACAGTGTTAGAGGTAGAAGATGTAGAATTTACTACCTGTATCATGTGCGTTGGGAGAGCAAATGATTCAGTTGTATATGATTTCTTCATTATTTCTGCAAACAGTTTCTTTGTTTGCTTGTATGTCTGTACAGGTATATCATTCTCAAAAGAAAGATTAGTAATTTGATCTTTAATTATCATAAACAAAAATCTAGAATAGTATACTTCAGTTTTCCTATTATTTACATTACCTAATTTATTTACAAGATAATCAAAAATAATTTTACCTATATTTATATTTACATTTTTAACCATTGCATATGCTATTTTCAAAGATAAAGAGGTAATAACCTCAAAGTTAGAACACTTACCTGAGAATGCCTTGGTGATTGTATCAAACAAGTAAGAGATCTCCCGCTTAACATTCACCCTTTTTAGATCTTTGAACTTTAACACTGCGTTGGGAGCAGCATTATAGCCCAATTCTCTCAAGAAATCCAGTAGGTCGGCATCACTGGGTGCATCCACCAGATCGTGAGTAGGTGACCCCAAAACAGAGTTAAGTCTGGAAGGAGTTATTTTCCCTTTCTCAGACGAAACCTTGAATGAGATACCCTTTACCACATCTAGCTTGGTGGTGGAGTACATGAATTTGGCACTGGTCCACAGTTGTGACAGTGCCTCCCCCGACATTTCTTCATCGGTAAAGATGGCTTTACTATACTCAGATTTGAGCAGATAGTTCATCATTGGTTTAAAGCAATCATTTACCTCATCAATGCCAGAGAAGCCCACAAAGTTTGTGGATGGGACTGTCAAGTTCCTCTGAATTTGTTGACGTGCCATGGATGCTTTGAAGATTTGAGATTCTAGGGTTACTGTAAAGTCGAGAGGAAAAAAAAACTCTAGCAAATATCAGGTTTAGATTAAGTGTTTGAGAGTTTCAAAAAGTATGAGAGATAAGGTATTAATACCCACCTAAAGACGTTTGAAAACTTCCCCTGAAAACACGCTATCAGGGTGTCAGTTCAGTTTTTGGGATGACACGTCATCAGTGAGAGAAGAATTCAATGATGAGTTATCATCACTTAACTGGCCTAGAAACCCGATGCAAAAAAAAATTTAAACTTACCCTGATGATTCACTTTATGTACATACCCTGACCCTGATGCACAAGACGGACACCCTGATCCTGACGAACGAGTTGAGTACCCTGACCCTGACGAGAGATCTTGACACCCTGACCCTGACGCACAGGTAGGAGACCCTGACCCTGACGAACAGGTAGGATACCCTGACCCTGACGAACAGGTAGGATACCCTGACCCTGACGAGAGATCCGGACACCCTGACCCTGATGCGTCCTTAAGAAAGCCCTAACCCTGATGCATCAATCAAAACAAAAACAAAACAACACAAAGCAGAATATACAAGTATATACATATTTACAATTTGAACATATATAACCACATATCAATTTGATTTTATCAAGAACTTATGAAATGAGTTAAAGATACCAAAATTTTTAGGATTTTGACTCTGACCCTGACGCATAATTTACCTTTCCCAGCTCCCCCACAAGATTTGAAAAAGTGGCTTCATCAAGAGCTTTGGTGAATATGTCTGCCAGTTGCTGATTTGAAGGTACGAACTGTAATTCAATATTCCCATTCATAACATGTTCCCTGATAAAATGATATCTGATTTCTATATGCTTGGTTCTGGAATGTTGTACTAGATTTTCAGCAATGGCAATGGCACTTGTGTTGTCACACCTTATTGGAATTTTGGAATAGTTCA
Source organism: Centella asiatica (assembly GCA_014636745.2). Lineage (NCBI taxonomy): Eukaryota > Viridiplantae > Streptophyta > Magnoliopsida > Apiales > Apiaceae > Centella > Centella asiatica. Next base: position 46,239,095 of record CM025786.1, on the reverse strand, counting down.
GACTATAATCCATCAACTGATTTTTCATCCATAGAATTTGTGCACAACAACTTCCAGCTGCAATATATTCAGCTTCAGCAGTAGATGTAGAAATAGAATGCTGCTTTTTGCTGAACCAAGATACAAGCCTTCCACCTAGAAATTGACAGCTTCCTGTTGTACTCTTTCTGTCAATCCTGCATCCTCCAAAGTCAGCATCAAAATATCCTAGCAATTCAAATCCAGACTCCTTTGGATACCAAAGTCCCAACTCTGTAGTGCCCTTGATATATCTCAAGATTCTTTTCACTGCAATGAGATGAGATTCCTTTGGATCAGCTTGATATCTTGCACAAAGACATGTTGGAAACATTATGTCTGGCCTGCGTGCTGTCAAATATAGCAATGATCCAATCATTCCCCTGTAAGTCTTCGAATCAACTTTCTTTCCATTCTTATCAGGGTCAATCTTGGTTGCAGTGGCCATAGGTGTCTTTGCTACTTTTGAATCCTCCATATCAAATTTCTTGAGAAGTTCTTTGGCATATTTTGTCTGATGAATGTAGATTCCATCAGAGTCTTGTTTAACTTGCAATCCCAAGAAATAAGATAATTCACCCATCAAACTCATCTCATATTTGCTTTGCATGAGTTTGGAGAATTTTTCACACAGTCTTGTGTCAGTGGACACAAAAATAATATCATCAACATAAATTTGAACCAAAATCAGATGACCTTAGTGTTGTCTGAAGAACAAGGTTTTGTCAATGATACCTCTTGAAAATTTGTTTTCCACAAGAAATTTTGACAGTGTGTCATACCAAGCTCTAGGTGCTTGCTTCAGTCCATAAAGTGCCTTTTCCAATTTGTAGACATGATTTGGAAATTTTGAGCATTCAAAACCTGGAGGTTGTTGGACATACACCTCCTGTTACAACTTCCCATTTAGAAATACACTTTTCACATCCATTTGATATACTCTAAAAGTTGAATGTGCTGTATAGGTTAAGAAAATTCTTATAGCCTCAAGTCTGGCTACTGGTGCAAAGGTTTCATCAAAATCAATCCCTTCTTCTTGAAGATATCCTTTTGCAACCAGTCTTGCTTTGTTTCTAACAACAATGCCAGCTTCATCCATCTTATTTCTGAATACCCACTTTGTATCTATTATGATCCTATCTTTGGGCTTGGGTACAAGCTTCCATACTTGATTCCTTTCAAATTGATTTAACTCTTCCTGCATTGCCAAAATCCAGTCAGCATCTTGAAAAGCTTCTTCAACCTTCTTTGGTTCAATTTGAGAAAGAAAACAAGCATATAGGCATTCATTAGATGTAGCTTTCCTAGTCTGCACTGTTTTGCTTGGGTCACCAATAATCAGATCTGTTGTGTGACTTCTGGCCCATTTGGGATTAGAAATGTGTCTTGATGAGCTTGCTTGACTATCATTTCCTCCCCCTAAGCCTGTGCTCCCAGCTTCTGAAAACTCTCCCCCTGAATTAGTGGATAATTCAAGGTTCAAGTTATCCCCTGATGGTGCATGTCCTGATGAATGATCCCCTGATGAAGTATCCCCTGATCTGTTGTCCAGGAAATTAGTTCTATCTGTTGAAGGGGATTCTTCAGTGATTGGATTGACATCAGGAATGGATATATTCTCCATTTGTCTGCACACATCAGTTTCATTCTCTTAATAATCAATATCATCTTCATTTTCAAACCTGAGTTCTTCATGAAAGCCAGGGTCTTCAAGCCCAGATATTTCTTGATCATCAAAAGCTACATTTATAGACTCCATCACCACTTGAAGTCTTTTGTTGTAAACCCTGAAGGCCTTGGATGACAGAGATTAACCTAGGAAAATTGTTTCATCAGCTTTAGGATCAAATTTTCCTAAGTTTTCACCAAAATTCCTCAGAACAAAACATTTGCATCCAAAGACATGGAGAAACTTGATGCTTGGCTTTCTCCTTGTCATTAGCTCATATGGTGTCTTGTTGTGAACCTTGTTGATTAGAGATCTATTCTGAGTAAAGCAAGGAGTGGAAATTGCTTCAGCCCAAAAATAGGTGGGAATCTTTGCCTCTGCTAGCATTGACCTAGCAGCTTCTATCAGGGTTCTATTTTTCCTTTCCACTACACCATTTTGTTGAGGAGTCCTTGGAGCAGAAAATGTTTGATTTATGCCTTTCTCCACACAAAATCCCTCAACAGCTGCATTCTTGAATTCAGTTCCATTATCTGTTCTCAACATTCTAACCACTGACCCTGATTCTGTTTCCACCTTCTTGATATGGTCAATAATTTGTTGAGATACTTCTGATTTAGCATGCTGAGACTTTACCCAAGTGTATCTGGTGTAGTCATCCACTATGACCATTGCAAATCTTTTCTTTGATATTGACATAATGTTGACAGGGCCAAAGAGATCCATATGTAACAATTGAATTGGATCTTTGATCATGGTGGCTTCTTTGCTGACAAAGGATGACTTCCTTTGCTTCCCTTGTTGACATGCTGAACATAATCCTTCTTGAATAAACTCCATTTGGGGCAGTCCAGTTACCAACTCTCTCTTCACTAGATCATTAATTGACTTAAAGTTCAAGTGAGAGAGCTTCTTGTGCCATAGCCTGCTTTCATCAGGGGATGCCTTGTTGTAGAAACATGATTCTCCATTTACTGAATTAAAATCAGCAACATAGATATCTCCTTTTCTTATCCCTGACAAAACCAGCTTCCCATCACTTTCATTTGAGATTAGGCACTGATCTCTTTTGAAGGAAGTGATGAATCCTTTGTCACTTAGTTGACTTATGCTAAGCAAATTATGCTTGAGCCCATCAACCAGTGCTACATTTTCAAATGAGACATTCCCATTTGCTGCTTTGCCATAGCCAAGAGTTAGTCTTTTGCTGTTATCACCAAATGAAATTACTGGACCAGCCTTTTCTTGAAATTCTGTGAGCAGGGCTTTGTTTCCTGTCATATGCCTTGAGCAGCCACTATCTAGAAACCAGATTTGACTGCTTTTGTTCTTTCCCTGCACACAATAAAACATTTAAATTGTTTTTGGTACCCAATTTGTTTTGGGTCCTCTTGGTTTAGTCACTGTAACAGGTAATGCAACTTTTTCTTTATCAGTGATTTTTGGTTTTGGCAAATTTAAAACTTTCTCCTTTTTAGGAGCTTCAATGTATGCTTTTGATTTCTCAACAGTTATTTTACCTTTTTCCTTGGAGGAGCAGGTTTTAATAGTTGGTAAATCATTAGCATACAAAATTGTGCCAGTCAAAATTTGTGGTTTTTCTTTGCATCGAAAAGACAAATGATTACAGCTACCACAATTCCAGCACACTTTTCTAGGGGCTTCATGAATAGAAGAATAATTTCTAGATTTATTAACACCTAGCTTACCATTTCTATTCTTCTTGCTATCCCCTGACAGGCCTTTTTCCCTTGACGGGCTGCTATGGCCTGATTCACTCTTTCCCCCTGACGACTGTGTATCCACTGATGCACAGTCTAGTTTTTCCATTACTGGAGGATTGAGTGTTTTGGCAAGGATACTTTTCTTGCCTCTCCCACCACTAGTGGAAGTTTCATTCACTGGGAAGACATTCCCAGATTCTAGCTTTGCTGCTGCCTTAACAAACTTGATAGTTTGTGATGGCCTTTTTCCAGAGCTAGCTGCCATCTCAACCTCAATGGGAGGTTGCTGCAAATGAGTCTCTTCATAGCCCAATCCAGATTTTGGATCAAATTTCTGATTTTTCAAATGATCCTCTAGTTTTCTGCTAGACTCATTCCATCTCTTAATGACTTCCCTTTCTTGACTAAGAAGATTTGAGGTCCATTTTCTCCCTTTTGATAGCACAGTCAAGAAGATTTTTAGTCCTTGAGAGTTCTTTTTCAAGACTCTCAAGTCTAGAGTTCTCTGATTCTAAAAGAGTGTTCCTGGCAGATAATTGTTCATTTATTTTCTGTACTCTCTCAGTTTCAGCTATAGCACTCCTCAGGGTGTCATAGAGATCCTTTATCTCACAGGCCATTTCCTTAACAGTTTTAACACAATCATTTTTAGACATGTTAGAGGAAATTTCGAGGCTTACCTATGAGCTGCTACTGTCAGTGGATGATGCCATCAGGGCTAGGTTGACATACTCTTCATTTTCTTCTTCATCAGAGTCAGCCCAGTCCTTTCCCTCTGCAATGTATGCTTTTCCCTTCTTGTTTGCATTAAGAAGGTCAAAGTATTTCTTCTTGTAGTCCACAACAGCTTCTTTGTCTCTGGATTCACCATCTTTTGTGGCCTTGCGACACTCATTTGCAAAGTGACCCATCTCATTACATTTGTAGCACTTTATTCTAGATTTGTCAATAAAGTTTTTTGTGCTATTGGATTTCCTTGCTGAAAATCTTTTAGATTCCGAAGGCTTTTGGAATTTAAGCTTGGAAAACCTTTTTGCAAGAAAGGCCATGGTTTCATCCAGCTCCTCTAACTCTTGTGGAGTATATTTTTCCTCCTTGAAGTCAGCTTCTTTATCCCCTTTTATTTCAGCATCTTCTAGTTGCTGCTTCATCAAGACACTTGGCCTCGCTTCTTGTTTGTCCTTCGTGGCAGCCATCAGGGCTACTGATTTAAGCTTTCTGGCATCCCCTGACATTTCAGATCTTTGTTGAACCTCAAGTTCATATGTCTTTAAGGTGCCATAAAGCCTATCCAAGTCTAGAAGATTCATGTCCTTGGATTCCCTGATAGCTATTGTCTTAGGATCCCATGATATGGGAAGGGCTCTCATGAACTTTCTGTTCACATCCTTGTTAGCATATGCCTTCCCATATAATCTCAGGTCATTTACCAACCTGTTGAATCTGTCAAACATTTCAGTAAGTGTTTCACCATTTTTCATTGTGAACCACTCATACTGTTGTGTTAACAGCTGCAGTTTGTTTTCCTTCACTTCCTCAGTACCATCACAAAGGATTTGTATGGTATCCCATATAGATTTAGACGTGGTTAGATTCATGATACTATTCAGCATATCATCGTCTAAACCATTATACAGGATTCCAGTACCTTTAAGATCCTTTTTCACCTTTTCTCTTTCCTCTATCGTCATTTCATCAGTTGTCTTTGGAACAAGCTTTTCAGGAATACTGACTCCATTAACGACTTCTATAGGAATGAGCTTCTTGGGAACGTGAGGTCCTTCTTCTAGAATCTGCAAATATTCATCATCAATAGCTCTTAGATGAACTATCATTCTTTGTCTCCAAAAGAAGTATTTGCCCCTTTCCAACATGGGGACTTTACTGTTTCCAGCTTTATTGGCCATAGATAGTGATCGTATTTAGCAAATGAAATCTGCTAAGAGGCTCTGATACCAAATGTTAGTGCAATATTAGCACAAGTGTTTGTAGAAGGGGGGGGATGAATACAAACACCTGAAACTTTTCGCACTTAAAAAGTTGTAAGGCTTACTGAAAACAAGTTGTAACAAACAGAAAAACTATATGAAATGAACACGCATATTCAAGTTAAAATAGTTATATTATAACTCGAGGTTTTTCTGGAAATCTGTATAATCACAAATGTGATTTACAGCTACAAATTCTGTGAATAAAGTTCACAGCTTCTCACACTCACTAGCTTCTAATATTCTTTGAAATATCTCTCTCAAGATCTATTGCAAAGCTTCTCTCTAGTGTTTTTGTGCTTCAGTGTTTGTTTGATCTGTTGGATAGATTCAATCGCTCATTATTTTGTAATGAGAGCTCCGTTGCTTATATATACATCAGTGGGATGAAATCACGTTCTTGAGACGTGCTTCTCTTCTCAACTTAGCCGTAAGTATGTCATATCTAAACTTTATGTGTCAGACTGCTACATGCTTTGTTGCTACTTTTCTTCCTCTGATCTGTGTGCATTTAATGCGTGAAAGTTCTCATTGGACCATAAACAAACTTCAAGAAATATCTTTCCAGTTAATATTTCTTGCTTCTGTAACACGTTACGTTGATTTCCGTGTAAGAACTGATGACGGGTGTATGCTGTCACAACGATCCACTGACTGCCAGCCCTGACGGACTTTGATCAGTGCTTCTGGATCTCCTGATGCTTATTGACTGGATCAGGGCTTCGACCTTAACTTGAGTTAAACTCAGTGCTTCTTAACCCTGATGGTTATAGCTGACGGCATACACTGATGGCTTCCACTGATGTCATGTTGGTCATTCTCCCTGACAAGTTACCCTGATGGGTTTGCCTAACACTGATATGTCCTGAAGTGTTTCACTGATGGATTGGTCTGCCCTTGTCATACCCAGACAGGTTCCCCTGATGGGTTCCCCTGATGGGTTCCCTGACGGGACTTAATCAACGTAACTTTGATTTAGAATTTCTGATGTGCGGAATACTTCGTTTGCTTACAAGTAGCATCAGACATTCTTCTTCACTTTGTCAAGTCCTTTGAATGTTCCTGTTTTCTGACTTGTCTTGTGAAGTTATTAACTATCCACTGATGAATAAATTTATCATTAGTGGATGCAAAACTTGTGCTGATCTTAAGGTTTATAAAATACCTCAAGTATTTACAGTTGCACAATTTATTACATAATCATCATCATCATCATTTATCTCTAACATTTTGATCTTTGTTCATGTTAATGTTTAAATTTTGAATGAAAATATGATTTAATTTCAGTTGAAATCTGAAAATTGAATGGAATTTTTATGTGAATAATTATATTACGATTTAAAACAAAATATTAAAGAACCAAAAAACACTAATATTAATAATAAAACTAACAGTTACATGAGACTTCGAAGTAGTGACATGACTTGTGTAGGTGTTTTTCTTTAGTGTTCTTATTCAAGAAAAGCACATACACTTGATTCATAACGATCCAAAGAAATAATTTCACAAATCAAATATATCTCATATAGAGAAAATATAAAAGAAATGTACGATGATATAAATAGTATTATATTTGTACTAAATAGTAACATTGATATGTTACTATTTAAAAAGCTAGATCTGATGAATCTGGAGAAAGAAAAAATAGTTTAACGTAGATTCACCGATCATAATAGTAGATCTGGTGATAGAGAAGAAGATCTGGTAGGCGTGAATGGTGAAGGAAGAGGTGGAGAGAGAATGAAGGTGGCTATGGAGGAGGATCGGATGAGTGAGAAGACGGTGATTCTGATGAAAAATTTGGAGGAACGACAGGCGTGGTAATGGCGACGGAGGAGGAGGATTTCGATGACTGTAGAAATAAAAGATCTGGAGATGTAGATGGAGGAAATATGAAAGTCATGGCTGCTGCTTCTATGGAAAGAGATAAGAAGCAGGGAGGAGAAGAAGAGCGACGGTGGATGACGACGACGTCGACGTAGTGGCAGCGACGACGATAGCACCGACGATGGAGGCGGTGACAGCAACGGTGGTTGATGATGAAGATAATGGAGGATAGAGTTAAAAAAATGTTCGAAGAAGATGATACTAGAATAAGGATACAGAGATGTAGAAATATATATATAGTTGGAGATTAAAGAGAAGAAACTTGTTCTCAATAATCTACACACTCATACAAAAGAAACTTGTTTTGTAGAACTCACACATTTATATATATAACTTGAACTTTTGAATGATTGCCACAACAAATGAATTGTCTTATTTATAGGACTACAAAGAATTTCCTATAACCTCTAGTACATGCACTATATCAATGACTCAAATGCATGCATTAATTAGATTAAGATACATTCATGTATTTGCTTATTCATGCATAGTACCCAAAAGACACTCATGAATATTCTAGAATATTAATTAAATAAATAATAGATAATATAAAGTTTAGCTTATATTTTTAATCGCCCCCCTTAAGCTAAACTTTTGCGCATACCAAGTTTCTTCTTCAATTCCTTGAAAACTTCCACCTTCAAAGGTTTCGTGAATATATCGACTATTTGATCTCGAGTCTTGCAATGCTTGATCACAATTTCATCTTTCTTGACCAAGTTTCGAATGAAGTGATACTTTATCCTTATGTGCTTGCTTTTGCCGTGAGATACTGGATTCTTAGAAAGTTCAATTGCAGAACTACTGTCACAATATATAAGTGGAGCATCATTGAATGAGTGTTTAAGTTCCTCCAACATCCATGAGATCCATAGAGCTTGACAACTTGTCATTGTTAGTGAGATGTATTCGGATTCCGCTGTTGAAAGGGCCACAACTTGTTGCTTTTTTGACATTTATGTAATTGCACCCGAACCAAGAAAGAAAACATTTCCGGAAGTACTTTTACTATCATCAAAATTTCCACCCCAATCACTATCACAATATCCAAGTAGTTTAGGATCATTTACCTTATGATAATGAATGCCATCTTCAAGAGTTCCACGAACATATCTTAAAATTCTTTTTCCGGCTTCCCAATGACTCTTCTTCGGCTTGTCCATGAATCTACTAATCAAGCTTACACCATATGTGATGTCGGGTCGAGTAGCCGTCAAATACATCAAACTTCCAACAAGGCTTCGATACAATGTCTGATCAACATCTTTGTAATTGTCATTTTTACTTAGCTTTAGACCAAATTCAACCGGAGTACTAATTGGCTTGGCCACTTCCATTCTAAATTTCTTCAACAAATCTTTTGCATACTTTTGTTGAGAGATGAATATGCCATCATCATTTTGTGTTACTTCAATGCCAAGGAAATAATGAAGTAGTCCCAAATCCGTCATCTCAAATTCTTGCATCATATTCCTCTTGAACTCATTAATATCATCAAGATTATTTTCGGTAAATATCAAGTCATCCACGTATAAGCCAATGATGAGAATATTACCTTTGTTCTCCTTGATATAAAGAGTATGCTCAAATGGACACCTTTTGAATTCCATCTTCATGAAATAACCATCTATGCGACTATACCAAGCACGTGGTGCTTGTTTTAGTCCATATAATGCCTTCTTCAATCGGTATACTTTATTCTCTTCATTTTTCTTCACATAACCTGGGGGTTGATCAACATACACCTTTTCTTGCAATATTCCCTTCAAAAAAGCCGATTTTACATCCATTTGGTAAACTTGCCACCTATTTTGAGCGGCCAAAGAAAGCATTAACCGGATTGTTTCAAGACATGCTACGGGAGCAAAATTTTTTTGTAGTCAACACCATATTTTTGCTTGTAGCCTTTCACAACTAAACGAGCCTTGTGCTTTTCAACTTCACCATTTGCATTCATCTTTGTCTTGTAGACCCATTTAACTCCAATGGGTTTCTTTCCCTTAGGTACTTCCACTAATTCCCATGTTTGATTCCTTTCAATTGCATCAATCTCTTGATCCATAGCTTGCCTTCATTTGTCTTCTTTTATGGCTTCTTCAAAAGTGACCGGATCAACATTTCCATATAGAGCAAAATCAACAAAGTCATCTTCCAAATTGCTTCTAATATCATTATATATCTCACCAAGACTTCTTGTTCTTTTTGGTGGAGTTTCTGAACTTGAAAATGATGATGATGGTATAGAAAATGAGTTTGGAGAAGAATTGGATGGTGAAGGAGGAGCGGAGCCTTCTTCTTCAGTTGGCTCAAATGCATCATCATGAAGAATAATACATGTTTTTTCTTTTTCATTCTTCCATTCCCATGTTTGCTCCTCGTTAAATATTACATCACGGCTAATAATAGTCTTCTTTGTAATGGGGTTGTACAATTTGTATGCCTTGGAGCTTTCACTATAGCCAATAAAGATGCATTTTTCAAATTTATCATCAAGTTTACCTCTCTTTTCATCTGACACATGAGAGTAACAAATACTTCCAAAAATTCGAAAGTGAGAAACACATGGCTTATGACCACTCCATGCTTCTTGTGGAGTCATTCCTTGAACACTTTTAGTTGCCGCACGATTGAGAACATAGCATACACAAGCTACTGCTTCGACCCAAAACATCTTAGGCAACTTCTTTGTCTTCAACATACTTCGAACAAGCTCCATGATAATACGATTCTTTCTTTCTGCCACCCCATTTTGTTGAGGAGTTGAACAAACCGTTAGTTGGTGACGAATGCCATGCTCTTTCAAATAATTTCCAAATTCTTTCTCCATATACTCTCCACCACGATCGGATCGTAGTGTCTTTAAATGAAAGCAACTTTGTTTCTCCACAAGTGCTTTAAAATCTTTGAATACTCCAAATACTTGTGATTTTTCTTTGAGAAAATAAATCCACATCTTGCGACTATAATCATCAATAAAAGTGAGGAAATAACGATTACCTCCAAGAGAGTTTGTGCGCATAGGTCCACACAAATCAGAATGCACCAACTCCAAAGGATTTCGTGCTCGCCATGCCTTTTCTTTTGGAAATGGATCTCGATGGTGCTTACCAAAGACACAACTTTCACAAACTTGATCTTGACAATTAATATTTGGAATTCCTCTCACCATGTGGTCTTTGCAAATCTTGGATAAAGTAGTGAAACTCAAGTGATTATATCAGTGATGCCAAAGCCAAGACTTGTCATTTACAATATTAGCAAAACAAGGAAGAACTTCATTTTTGAGTTGCAACGGAAACACTTTAGTTGGAGTCATCTTGACTCTTACAATAAGAACACCATTCTTGTCTTTAATTTCACATAAATCATTCTTGAAATTAACATTATGTCCCTTCTTCAAGAGTTGTCCAACACTTAAAAGATTATGCTTAAGATCCGGAACATAATAAACATTAGAAATATGCTTTGTACCTTGCTTTGTATGAATTGGAACATCACCACGGCTTTTGATGTTGAGTCTTTTATTATCTCCCATCTTGACTTCTTTTTGAACAAGTTCATCAAAATTCACAAAGATCTTTCTATTTCCGATCATGTGGTTACTACAACCACTATCAATATACCAAACATCATCAAGATAAGTTTCTTGAATATTGCAAGCAAGAAGCACACTTTCATCTTTTGTCTCCGAATCCTCATGTAAAAAATTAGAATCACCTTTTTCATCATTGATTCTCTTATAGCAATCCTTCTTCATATGTCCATATTTATGACAATAATGACATTGAAAATTGTAAGAATTATCTCTTCCTCTTCCATTATATCCTCCATGGCTTCTTCCTCTTCCTCTTGAATTTTCACTTTGAACTTTTCCTCTTACTTGTCCTCTTCTGCGAGAAGATCCTTTTCCTCCTCTTCCTCTAAAACTGCCACGATTGTTGTCTTGAATTTGAAAAGCTTGCTCGAAAGGAGAGGAGTCAAATTGTTTGATTTGAAGCTCATGAGATTGGGGTGAGCCCAATAATTCTTCAAGAGAGAAATTATTCAAGTCTTTTGATTCTTCAATAGCTACCACAATATGTTCATACTTTCGGGTCATGCTACGAAGAATTTTTTCTATGACTTTTCTATCTTCAATTTTTTCACCATTAACTCGAAGTTGATTAACAATTGAAATTGTTCGATTATAAAATTCCTCCACCGATTCACTTTCTTTCATTTTGAGTAAATCAAACTCACCTCTTAAAGCTTGGAATCTCACCATTTTTACTTTTTCTTCACCCTTGTATGCTTTGTTAAGGGTGTCCCATGCCTCCTTTGATGTTGATGCTGAACAGATCCTCTCAAAGTTTGCTTCATCCACCGCTTGATAGATAAAGTAAAGAGCTTTCTTGTCCTTCTTTTGATTCTCCTTCAAAGTATTCAATTGTTGTGTTGAGAGGGTTGCTTGATTCTCTGGCTCCTCATATCCATTTTCAACAATCTCCCAAAGATCTTGAGAGCCATATAACACCTTCATTTGGATGCTCCATTAGTTGTAGTTCTTTCCCGTCAAACGAGGAATTTGAGGTTGAAACATGTTGTTGGAAGCCATCTTTAAACCTTGCTCTGATACCACTTTGTAGAAATATATATATATATAGTTGGAGATTAAAGAGAAGAAACTTGTTCTCAATAATCTACACACTCATATAAAGGAAACTTATTTTGTAGAACTCACACATTTATATATATAACTTGAACTTTTGAATGATTGCCACAACAAATGAGTTGTCCTATTTATAGGACTACAAAGAATTTGCTAGAACCTCTAGTACATGCACTATATCAATGACTCAAATGCATGCATCAACTAGATTAAGATACATTCATGTATTTGTCTATTCATGCATAGTACCCAAAAGACACTCATAAATATTCTAGAATAATAATTAAATAAATAATAGATAATATAAAGTTTAGCTTATATTTCTAACAAGAGATTGAAAAAGAAAAGGAGAACAAGAGGAATAAAATAGTCATTTTAAGAAAAAATAACACTGACATGAATAGAAAACATGTACAACTGGAATGTAATTTTAATTTATTCTATGGACCGGCCTGACATTATTTGTAATATATAATATACACACAAAGACACACACATACATGTATTGTGTTTGTCTATGTTTTTATATATGATGTATATTCGATTAACGGATAATTACAAGCCGATTCATTGTTCAGATCAAAATTCTCAAATAGTTGGCTTGTTTTTTAACTCTTCCAAACAAGTGTAATATTATTATTTATTACTAAGAATACCCAGAACACATCTCTCAAATTTTGAGTCTTTTGAATTTTCTTATTCTCCTATTCTATTTGTATGAAATATTCCAGTTATATTTTATAATATTTGGATGTGATTATTTGAAATAGTAACTCTGGAAGAAAATAGTAACATGAAAAACCAGTAACTTTTCATACAGATAGTAACTCAGTACTAATATAAGGGCATTATAGATAGTTCAATGATAAAAAACATTATTAAGGAAGAATTAAAAAGTAGCTACACTTTTATGGAATTTTAAACTTTGTACTAGACTGGCTTGTAATTTGCCCTTTGATTAAATGTTAATTTTGTTAATAAAATTGAGTGAGATTGTTTTATTTAGGTGTATGAAGTGAATGGAACAAATTATACATCATGTTTTTTTTTCTGAGACACAAGAAAGTCGAACAATACTATCGACTTAAATTTAAGTAACTCATTATTTTCGATTTTTTTATTAAGGTTTACATGTAATGTTGGTTGTTTTCATATTTTCCTTTTACCATTGCAGGAATTTATATGGTTGGACGAGAATCCATGAATTCTGACTTGGTATAAAGTTGTGAATTATAGATGGAGCTACTTTCTGTTGCAGTTTAGGGGATTTTAATTTTTTTCTTAAGAGTACAAGAATAAATTGTATGTAATTTCTAATAAATTATTCCAAGAGATTCTTATATGAAGTGCCTTATTTTTAATATTTTGTTTGGATAAGTTCAGAACGTAAGACATATTATAGCAGTTGGTTCCTTATGAATTTTACTGTACTATTTCTATTAGTGCCTTTTGAATTTGAAGAGAGTTTAGTTATCATTTTCAACAATTTAAAGTATTATTAATTATAAAGATAAAACTGCTCTAAATTATATTCATAAAAATTTATTTATCAAGCTCAAAAAAGAGGGAAAAAAAATGTTGCACGAGTACACAACGCCGCCAACACTTCATTTACAAAGGGTAAAGATATTTTCCATTTTTAGCACTTCATTTTTTATACCCATGGAATGACCATATACATGTTTACAAAGGGCATGCCCCACGAAATAGAATTATAGAACAATTGCAAAAATGGATGTAAAACCGTTCATACAAAAGAAAATTACACCGACATTGAAAATACAAATGAAACTTTGTTGATATTAACATACAATATGCAAGAGTAACTCCTTGGAGTTCGCTGGTAATCTGAATCATGTTATTGAAAAAACAGAATTCTTTTAACTGAAGAAAAACAGAATTCTGTTACCATTATGTAACAGTAACTCCTTATTTGAATGTTAGCTACTGATGAAGCATACAATTGTATAATCTTGCCTCGTTTGGATTAGTGGTCATCAATGATCATGGATTATTATCATCGATCCCTTGTGCCCAAGTCTCTGTAGCTGATGGTTATATATACTGTTTGTATGTTTGATCCTTTGTTTATGTTGAACCTGTTGGCATTGAGAAGAATTTTCAGTTTAGAACCAAAAGAACAAAAAAATAATAAAGAACTAAAAACAACACACTATATTGGGTCGAAGTACGTGTGTTTCTTGTGAAAAGTATACAGGGTTATGTCATTCGGACGCTTAGAAATGATTCAAGTGATCAACATTATAAACTACTAATATTTAATAAATAGAAAAGAGTACAAAATTATAGAAGACACATCATAGCAATAAATTTCTTTATATAAATCTGCCATTAATCAATTATCGCAAACTATAATATGAAGAATCTATATATAGCATAACATTAATTTCATATTACCACAATAACCCCATTAGAAATGCTAGAAGCCACATGGATAATAAGAATAAACAGGAACTTGCAAACACTCCACCTCAAGTGATTCATCAAACAAAAACTTGCAAGTCATAAAAATTTTGATTTGAATGATGCAGGAGCTAAGTAGCAGTAGAAAAGTTAATGCCCCATTATCTAAAATTATGGGCAGTTAACTTTTCCACTGGTCTGACAGAAGCGTTTTCCTAAGAAGGAGTCGTTCACAGATCTTGGACATCATATTCTTACGGGGTGTGCTATTCCAAATTGTGGGCTGATGATTTATGGTGAGTGCATCTATGTGTGTTAGTCCCAAATGCATATTTGTAGGAAGAGGGTTGAATACAAATATCAACTTTTTTCGAAACTCTGTAAAGATCTCAAATATAACTTGTAACTTATAATGTGAAATTGTAATTAAAATAAATTATATCAATCAATAAATAATCACTTTTATTGATCTTGAATCTAAACTACAAAATGGTAAATGAAGTACCAGCTTTTGAAATCGGTTCACGGAGAAAACAACTGCAACCCTAGAAAATAATTTCTAGCTGCTCAAGTTCTAAAAACTTGTTTCTCAAGTTCTAAGAACTTGCTTCTCAAGTTCTAAGAACTTGCTTCTCAAATTCTAAGAATTTGCTACGATATTACAATTGAAATCTCTCTTGTATTGTTATTGTAATAATAATTACCTGATTGTAATAATAATTACTTAATCTGAATGTATATAAGTCTCGACAATCCTAATTTGATTAAAATCAGTTGTCTGAACTTGTTAATCCAAATTCGATTCTGTATCAGATCTTGATCGGCTTCTTTTCTAATCTGATTCAGATTAGCATCTGACTCCGGTTGATGATGATCTTCAATATCCTTTGACAAATTTGTATCAATTGATGGTTTTATATGCTGACAAGTTTTATCCGTTGATGGACATTTATCTGCTGATAAGCTTATTTGCCGATGAACATTTATCTACCAATGGTCATTATCTACTAATGAACAAATTATCCTCTGATGCAAATTATCCTCTGATGAACAAATTATCCACCGAGGAATAAATTTATCTTCTTACTGGCTACTTGGATTATTTATCCTTCGATGAACAAATTATATCGTCGGAGGATAAATATCCACTAGACTTAACTATTATCAGATGATGAACAAATAACTCATCGAAGGATAATACTTAGAAAAATCCAATTTCAAAAATTTATCTGCTAATATTTATACTACACTTCAGCAGCTACTGTATAATTACACATCTAACAATTCTAAGTATATATATCATCATTAAATGTTATAAACCTAACAATGTCCATAAGTATGACAATATTGCACGCTTTAATTATATTAATTATTTTTGTGATAATTTTACATGTCATGTCGATGATTTAATCGAATGGTTATTGGATCTTGAAATTCTTTTTTATCATTCTTGGGCTAATGATAAGGATAAATTTAAATTGACATCTTATAAACTTGATAGATTTTCTTTGTTGTGGTCGAATAAGTTTTTATTTAATTTGAGGCAATGTGAAGAAAATTTGAATTGGATTAGGATGCAAGATGAATTGATTATGAAGTTTTATCCTTCATTCTAAGTTGAATGTATATTTCAAGAAATATTTGATTTATTATGATGAAGACTATGTTCAACAACAAAAGAATTATCTCAAGAAAAATATGCAAACTTCTATAGTGTCTTCTAAATCGCAAAAGATTAATTTTGAGAAACCACTAGAGACAACTAAGGAGGATTCTGTAGAAATTCTAGTTGTGGTGCAACAAGACCAATTTGCAATTGATGACGTGGACGTGGAGTCAGAACCTATTGATATTCTATTTTGTTAGGTCCTAAAGGGGAAAAATACTAGAAGGGGGGTTGAATAGTGTTTTTTAAAATTTAAGTCTTGCTTATAGAATTTGCAGTTTAAAACACTTCTTACTTATTAAAAAGTTTTCTTATATTTTGAAAAGATTTAGCAGCGAAATTTATAGCAAAGAACCCCATAGTTTTTAAACCAATGGCTTGAGGCAGCAATGTCAGTAAGTCTTTGCTAAATGAGTTTAGCAGATACTAAGCAGAGTAGGGATAAAGGAAATAAGCAATGTAAAAGATAAGCAGTAAAGTAAAGTGACCAGGAGGATTTTTATAGTGGTTCGGTCTAAGCCTACTTCACTTTTCTTCTCTTTACTTGAGAAGGCACTCACTAAGGATGTTCACACATAACAAAATACAATAAGACACTTAGTTCAAAAATACAGTAGGTCACTAAGACTAGATTGAGTCACACAGACTAATAGCAGATAACATATCTTGTTTGCTATCTCTAAGCAGTAAGTTCCTTGTTGAGCAAATTAGATAACACTTGTTCAGGTGAAAATTCGTGTCTGAACTCTTAAGATGTCAGATTGTCAGAGCAATTTATTGGTTGTTCAGTTGTCATAAATGAAATTTATGACTCTTATTTATACTACTCCAAAAATCTATCCGTTCAGAATTTGAAATAGATCCGTTGGAGTTGTATTGTCTTGATTGTACCTTTACATTGTTCCTTGTTTAGTTCAAATAGATAGTCGTTATTTTGTCTTCTAGTGTTTTCTGAAAAACCCTCTAGAAGTTGACTAAGCAGCACAAAAGGTAGGGTCCTTTTTTGACAATCTTGCTTGGATCAAGGTAAGGGATCTTGCTATATTAGTCTTTGCTTATTTATATTATAAGTAGAACTATCCTTGAAAGTTTCTTTACATCTTCACTATCCTTCCTGATCAATGAGCAAAGTCTCAATTTGTGATCAAAATCCTTGCTTAACTATAACAAAATATATCCACCTAACAAGTTGGATATTTTTCTAAGTCCTTTTACATCACATAAGTAAGGACTATATTACATCATCAATTCTTATAACAGTAAATATAATTCTTTAAGAAAGAGTAATATAAGCAGGGGTGCATCAACAATCTCTCCCCTAATTGATGATATCAAAATGAATTATTTTGATCACCTCAGCAAACAACAAGTTATATTTCATTTCATAAAAAATTGAGGTACATGAATAAATGAAATTTAAAACAAAATGAAAGACAAAGAGGAAATTAGAATACTATTCTTGCTTCCCTTTACTATCTACAGATCCTTCAGACCCTTGTTGTTCTTCCATTCCAAAATTCAGCAGCTCTAGCCTTCTTCTTTCTTTAGCCTCCTCCTTTTCTCTTTTTAAGGATTCTTTCTCTTGTTTCCTCCTCTCCATCCTTTCCTTCTTTCGATTGTACTCCCTTTCATTTTGTTGATCTATAAGTTTCTTCATTTCCAACTCATACTGCTTGATATTGGATTCAGAGTCTTTGATACTATCAAGCAGTTTAAGACTCTCAGCATGCCATAACTTCTTTGTCATTTCATCGACTTCCTCAAGTGTCTTCTGAAATCTCATATAAGGAGACAGATTTAGAATTTGTATAGCAGAGTTAGGAATATGACTGGGAACCCTTCTTTTAGCAGTAGTAGGAGAGCAGAGTTAGGAATATGACTGGGAACCCTTCTTTTAGCAGCAGTAGGAGTCGCAGCAGGAGCAGGAGCAGGAGCAAGAGCAGGAGTAGGAGTCAAAGCTTGATTTTGTTGTTATTGTGCATCTTGATCTTTTTTCCCCTTTTTGATATCATCAGACATGAGAGAGAGAAAGTCAATCAGCTTGTTGAGAGTTAGCAAGATCTGATCCCGCTTACGCTCAATTTTGTTAATTCGTTCTTCAAGCTCAGAAGCAGCATAAGGAGCCTTGGAGCTTTGTGCAGATTCAGTAGACTAAGAGTTAGGACTGGCAAAGAATTTATCCATTTTAGAATCAAGTTCAGCAAGCCTTTTCTTTGTTCATTTGGAGTGCGAGCGAGTTGTATTGGTAGGCTTAGAGGCAACAAAAGGAGGCTTGGAAGGATAGGAGTCTTCAAGCCTAACCAAGACAACAGATTTGGAGCGAATGTAAACTCTGTGGCATGCACAAGAAAAATCTTTTGAGGGATCAGCAGGATGAACATAATTTTTAGCAGCAGAGAGGTTGGCAATAGGGATCACAGGAAACTTATACTTGTGCATATCCATGCGAATCTTAGTGGCAAAGTTTGATGTAGTTCAATCAGAGTGAGGAGTGGAAGTGATCATATTCCAAGCAGCTCTCCATGGATTTTCAATGAGCGCAAGGAAGTTCGGCACCCTTCTAAAGGAATCGGAGATAGCGCACATGCCCATTCCACACCAGAAGGCATGAAGAATGGGTAGGAAGAGGAGAAAATCAGCAGGTAGTATGTATGAAAAAAAATCATCATGAAGTCCAAGCCATAGCTGTTTGCTCTTTGCTGATGCTTTAGAAGGGATGATTTCTTCCTGAAAGTTCTCTTCTTTGGATGACCAACGTCCCATATATGTTGCTCATGTTGTCAGCATGCATATCCTTAGCTCTTTGACCGACCAAATGTTCTAGGAAATGATCACAGAGCACAATTTCCTTATCAGCTTGGATGTAAAAAGAGGTGTGTTAGACGGGTGCATCAAAACCTAATTCCTTAAGGCATTTCAACAAGATACCACTGAAGTGCCTTACTATGAAGTCAAGATCGTACTCAAGGAGGCAGTAGTCATTCTAAAGTTCAGAGTTATTGTCCTCTATGAGATCTCTCTTGACCATTCTGATAGCAGCAGTAGCAGCCTTGTTCATTCGCTCTTCCGGTGATTCTTTAGGTATGGCCTGCTCCCCCTCAGTAGCATCCTCGCCAGCAGGGAGAATTGTGATATCTTCTTCGTCAATAGGCTCCCCCTCAACAAGTACTCGTGATGGTGAAAAATGGCTAGGGCCTTCTAGAATTTGTTCAGCAAGGTATGCCTTGGGATCCAAGTCAGCTTGTTATACATCTTCTATCAGCAATGCTCTGATAAGTTCTTCAGATTTTTGTTCCATTCTTCTTTTAGTAGGAACTTCATCAGAGCTGCTATCAGAGTTACTGCTATTGGACTCTGTAGTTTTCTTGGCTTTGCCATTCCCTTTTACAACAATGTGTTTTCTTTTTGATGGTTGAACATCTCTAATAGCAAAAAGAGGCAAGACAAGACGTCGAGCAACAGGAGGTTTGTTGAAGGCAGTGGGAGTCTATGTTGTTTGATCATTTTGGAATTCTTCCTCCATGATTGGCTCAAGTTTGATCAGATCAGCAAGACATATGTTGGTATGTTGTTGTTTTGCAGTAATCTCTATATCAACAATATCCTCCTTTGCCTCTAGACCTGTGACACTATCAGGTGTGTCAGCAAGCTCTAGTACTTCAGTGATGCTGACCAATTCAGTAGGTGTGGCAACATCACTTGCTAATGAGAGTTCAGCAGTTGGAGTCGGTTTGCCATCAGCAAGGAATTCCTCTATAACAACATCAATTTACTTAAAAAGTTCATCAAATGAACTTTTCAGAGTAGCAACAGGAACCATTGGTGACTTGACAGCAGGATGATAGTTATCGATTTCCTTGAAAAGGTCATCTTCTACTAATATGGTAGTGATGGGGACAACAAAAAGAATTTCCTGTTGGCCTTATTCTTGCTCCTCATCAGTAGGAGGCTCAACACCCGATCCTCCCTGGGTAATAACCTGGGCAGTAGCATTTTCATCGTATAATTCCATAAAGAAATCATACATCTCCCTTTCCTCGGAGTTGAGGTCGGCTGGGTCAAAGTCTTTATTAGCAACAATAACCTTAGACTTCATTTTGGGTCGCTGCATTTGAGCAGCAGCTCGTCTTTTCCTGCTAGGTTTGATCTGGACAACAGAGATTGTTATAGCAGACGTTTATTCCTCAGCAGGACGTTGAACATCTTTCTATTCTTCAGCAAGATCCTCAGCATAGTCTGTTTCCTTCTTCGTTCTTCTTTCAGTAAGAGTTTTTGCTAGGGCAATAGGGTTGCGTTCATAATTTTGCAAAATGGAAGGGGTGATGACTTTGCTCTTAGGTAGTTTCTTGGATCTGGTTCCTACTGGGAAGTGATCTCCAAGAATTCCTTTGAGAAGAAAGGACAAAGTTCGCCCGTGCTTGATCTTGTTTTTCTTCTTGCTGGAGAAGAATTCTTTAAAAAGGTTGAAGAATATTTGGGCCCATTTTCTTTCCTATTTAGACTTCAACAAGGATACAAGGGAGATAACCTTTGTTGTTACCTCATCTTGGGAAGTGAATTTGCACAACAAGGTTTTATGGAGGATGTATATGAGGAAATCTCATATCTTTAGGAAATCCTTTCTCTTCTTGGTGTTATGAGTCTTGACATACCCAAGCTCTACTAGTACATTAGGGACTAGTTTGGGTAGAGGCAGCAAGCCCTGACTTGTCATCTGGAGTGTATCCCTGATGCTTGTTGTTGTGATGGAGACTTGTTGTCCATTGACTTTCCTGGTGATGCTGTTGTGTCCTACTTGGACACCCTAGTAGAATTCCCTTATTACTTCCTCCAAGATAGGGCATGCAGCAAAGATAACATATCGGATTCCGCTATTCCTGAGTAGCCTTATAACTTCAAAAGTATCAACATCTTGTTGATCATTAGCAAAGGAGTCTAAATCGATAATTGACTCATACTCAATTTTATCTAGGCAGTTTTCCATCTTGTTGTATGTGATCAGAAAGAGTGGTGGTTTTAGAACATAAAGCAGTGGTTTAGACAAAAATTGTTATAGAGAGAATTTTTGCTAGAGAAAGAGTTGAGAGCGATTGAAAGTTAAAAAAATAAGAGGAGTGAAAGAATTTATATGTGGGGTGAAAAGAAGTTGAAGAGTTTTAGAGCAGTTACTGATATGAGTAGTGGAAGAGTTAGTGGGAGAGGAATATGTGGGTAGTGGTGAGAATTAATTATCGAAAAGACAGCAGCCATAAATAGATAATGGGGTAGAGTGACATTAAATGAGGAGAGAGAAATTAACAGCTAAAGTAATGATGAGTTATTTTTATGGCAGTAAAATGGAAATGTCATCATTTTTTGATAAGTCATTGAAATGTCAACAGGATGTGACTGCAAGTCTTTGCTGGTGCTAAAGATTGATAGGATTCAGCAATTAAAATATATCCTGCTAATAGACAGCAGAGAAATATGTCCTTGTTGGTCTCATAGTTAGCAGTAGGAGCCAAATTGAACAGGGAGTATGAATTTGTAAGCAACAAGAACATCCTTTGCTTATAGTATAAGTAAGGTCTTGGAGTTAGTTTCTGAAACAACACTTTTGTCGAGGAGTCTCCCCTTTTCGTCAAATTTGCAACAGGGTTGATGTAGATTGAGATAACATCAATGATAAATGTTGCTCACGATCAACAGGTATCCTTCATCAGCAGATTTTATCTATTAGCAGCATCTTCGAGGTTTCTCCTTTTTAATAGATTTCAGCAGGATGTAGTGAATTGACACAGCAAGATTGAACATGTCTGCTTAGTTATCAACAGGATCTTTTCCTTCACCTGATCAAAGAGTTTATTGTATTTCTAAGGACGTATGTACTTGCTTAAGAGAAAAATGTTAGTACAATAGACTCTTACTCTAAATTTAGCATGCCTAATTCACTTATTTGTTTGTTAAAATGATTTTCATCCAAGGGTTTCGTAAAAATGTCTGGTAATTGATTTTTAGTAGGAATATAATTTATCTCTATAGTACCTTGTTGTACATGATCTCTAATGAAATGATGCCTTATATCTATATGTTTAGTCCTAGAGCGTAAAATCGGATTATAAGTAATGGCTACAACACTAGTATTATCACAGAGTATGGGAATAGACTTGAAATCAAACCCATAGTCAGTAAGTTGATTTTTCATCCATAGAATTTGCGCAACGCAACTTCTTGTTGATATGTACCCAGTTTCAGCAGTGGATGTTGATATAGAATTTTGTTTCTTATTGAACCATGAGACAAGTCTTCCTCCCAGAAATTGGCATGTACCACTTGTGCTTTTTCGATCAATTTTACACCCAGTAAAGTTCACATCCGAATATCCAACAAGATCAAACTTAGAATCTTTTGGATACCAAATTCTTAAGTTAGGAGTTCTTCTTAGATATTTGAAAATCCTCTTAACAGAAGCTAAATGTGATTCCTTGGGGTTAGATTGAAAACGTGCACAAATGCATGTAGCAAACATAATATCAGGTCTGCTTACAATTAAGTAAAGCAAGGATCGGATCATACCTCGATAGCTTGCTATGTCTATAGATTTACCTTGCTCATTTTTATCCAACTTTGTTGTTGATGACATGGGAGTTTTCATAGGGCTTGTTGTTTCCAATCCGAACTTCTTAAACAGGTCTTTGGTATACTTGGATTGATTTATGAATATGTCATCACTGCTTTGTTTAATTTGAAGACCAAGAAAGAAATTTAACTCTCCCATCATGCTTATCTCAAATTTTCTCTGCATAAACTTAGCAAATCTTGCACAAAATTTTTCATTAGCAGAACCAAATATTATATTGTCTACATAAATTTGTACTAGCAGTGTTTTATCTTTATGTTTCTTAATAAATAAAGTAGTGTCACCTCTACCTCTACTGAATCCTTCATTAACTAAAAAAGAGGATAGAGTGTCATACTATGCCTGTGGTGCTTAGTTAAGTTCGTATAGAGCTTTGTCATGCTTATATACATGGTTTGGATGAGAATGATCAGCAAAACTTGGGGGTTGCTCAACATATACTTCCTCCTGAAGTTGTCCATTCAAAAAGTCACTTTTGACATCCATTTGAAAGACTTTGAAGTCTTGAAAAGCAGCATAAACAAGAAAGATTTTTATGGATTCAAGCCTTGCTACTGGAGCAAAAGTTTCATTGTAGTCAATCCCTTCCCCTTGTGAGTAGCCCTTAGCTCTAAGTCTTGCTTTATTCCTTGTGATGATTCCATCTTCATCCATCTTGTTACGGAATGCCCACTTGGTGCCTATTACTATATAATTTCTTGGCCTGGGAATTAGATTCCAAACATTGTTCCTACTAAATTGGTTTAGCTCTTCTTGCATAGCAAGAATCCAATTAGCAACAACACGAGCATCCTCAATTTTCTTTGGTTCCATCTGAGATAGGAAACTTAGAAAACTATTTTCATTTTGAGTAGATCTTCTACTCCTTACTGAACTTATGGGATTCCCAATTATCAAATCTTCTAAGTGAAACTTGGTCCACTTCATTCTTCTTGGTAGATCTATTCGAGTGTCTTGTTGCCTTAGTTCCTCCAAGTTGGGTTCATCATCTTTTACTTCAGCCGGGGTGCTTTCTATTGGAATATTGTGTTCTGAAGGTTCTTCAGCAGGATCTTCCTTAGTTTGTGCAGCCTGTTGATTTTCATCATGTTCCTGCTCAACTATAAGAGGGAGTGAACCACTTAGTTCCTCATGGTTAGATTCATCAAATACTACATGGATAGATTCTTCAACCGTAAGAATTCGTTTAGTGAAAATACGAAAAGCCTTGCTGTGAGTGGAGTATCCTAAGAAAATACCTTCATTAGATTTTGCTTAAAATTTAGTTAAATACTCCTTACCATTGTTGTGGATATAACAGAGACATCCAAAGATATGAAAGTAACTGATGTTGGGTTTCCTTCCTTCCATAGCTCATATGGAGTCTTGTTTTGAGTTAGGTTTATGAGAGAGCGGTTTTGCGTATAGTAGACAGTATTCATTGCTTCTGCCCAGAAATACTCATATGGAGTCTAACATCAGCAAGCAATGTTCTTCCTGCTTCTTCCAAAGTTCTATTCTTCCTTTCAACCATTCCATTTTGCTATGGAGTTCTTGGTGCTGAGAAGTTATGAGATATTCCTTGCTTATCACATAATTCAATAAAGCCTCCAAAGTCAAATTCTTTTCCATGGTCGCTCCTTACTGACTTGATTTTGTGTTCCTTCTCATTTTGCACTTATCTGATGAATTTCTCAAATTCTGCTAGTGCATCATTCTTGTGAGCAAGAAATAATGCCCATGTATATCTTGTGAAATCATCCACGATAGTGAATCCATATTTCATTCCAACAAGACTAGTTGATATAGGACCAAACAAATCAAGATGTAATAGTTTGAGGGGCATAGAGTTTGATTTTTCAGGTTTGCTTAAGAAAGATTGTTTTGCCTGCTTACCAAATTGGCAAGCTCTGCATGGTTTTTCTTTTTCAAAAGAAAATTTAGGTAAACCTTTTACTAGTTCTTTAGCAGCGAGTTTTGAAATCATTCTGAAATTTAAGTGTGAAAGATTCTTATGCCATAACCAACTAGCATCTGCTGAATCTTTAGCAAGAAAACAAGTTGTTTCAATAGGACTTAGCTTAGTCAAATATACAACATAAACATGATCATTTCTTGAGCCAGAAAACTTCAAAGAATTTGTTTGAAGATCTCTTACTTGACATTGATTGTCTAAGAAGGTAACCTTATGCCCATTGTCACACAACTAACTTATATTAAGCAAGTTATGCTTGAGACCTTCCACATAAACAACATTGTTGAAGCAGACTATTTCATTTCCTGCTGAACCATATCCTTTATTTTTCCAGAACTATTATCTCCAATATTACTTAAGGTCTATCTCTCTCCTTAAAGTTGGTGAGCAAGGCTTTGTTTCCTGTCATGTGTCTTGAACATCTAGTGTCCAAGTACCAAATTTGTTCCTTGTTCACGCCCTACAAATCATAAGCAGAGTCACTTTGGTACCCAGCAAGACTTGGGTCCAGGTAGGTTAGTACCCTTTAGAACCCACTTGTCTCATTTTTGGTCTTTGAGAACCAACAGTATAATAAGAATCTACAAGGCAAAGAGAAGCAATGTGACCAACCTTATGGAAGTAATGACATCTCAAATGCAGCATGTTGTGTTGTGTGTGTTGCTTACCTCTTCTATTTGGTTGAGGTGGTTTCCAGCATTTGCTCCTAACCCAACCTTTGGTAAATTCCAAATTCCTTACATTGTTGTAATGATGAGCAGGGAGAACATGGTTCTTACTAAACTTTCCACCTTTGATCCACTTAGTACCACGTTCTTGTTTATGGTTACGATACAGAGAATATGTGCTTTAGCAAGGTATTATTTTTGTACCCTTGGTTTTAGCAAGAGGTTCACACTCTACTAAATGAATGGAGATCTGCTGATAGATTCAACTTCACTTTCTCCACTTTCTTCAGCAGGAACTTCACAAGTTCCAGATCCAATTCCTCCTCGATCTAGCAAGCTTCTTTGACTTTTTAGCAAAGCACAAGCATTAGAGGATGATTTGTTCCACATGGAGATTGTAGCTGTTAATTCCTCAACATGGGAGGTTAACTTAGACTCTCTCTCTTGACAGTCTTTGAGATTTTGTCTACGCAGACTCCTTTCATCATCAGCAACAACTAACTCCAAATTCCCAGCTTGCACTTTTTCAAGTGTAAGCAAGATTTCAAAATTCTTGCTCCTTAGTTTATTAGACTCTACTGAAGTAGTTCTCTGCTATCTTCTATAATGATGCCACTGAGATACAACATCCTTAAGCAAAGAGCGCAACTCAGCTTCAATAATGTCAGTAGAGTTGAAATCAAATACCTCAATAAGATCTACTTCCTTGCTGGCTTCTGATACCTTAGTCACTAAGCAAAGGTTGGCGATTTCTGGTCCTGAATCTTCTGATTCACTCTCACAGTCACTCCAAGATTTTTCAGCAAAGAGTCCCTTGTCTTTCTTGGAGGAGTTGTTCGTTTGCTGGAATTTGTTGTGGTACTCTTTTCCCTTGCTCTTATCATTAGCAGGGTATATCTTCTCATCTCTTGATATGCTTCGACAGTCAGCAACATAGTGTCCTGGTTTTTTACAGTTGTAGCAAAGGTCTTTTGATGAGTCTCTCTTGCTGCTTCTTCCATTTCTTCTGAAGTTTCCTTGGTCTTTCCTCAAGAATCTTCTGAACTTCCTTGCTAGCATAGCCATGTCTTCATCACTGTCTCCAGATTCTGAGCCTAAGTCTGTTATCAGCTTAGGCTCAACAACCTTTAAGTCCACTCCTTTGTCTTTCCATCTAGGTTCAAATGTGGCATCTCTTTGAGCTAGTTCCATTTCCTAAGTAAGCAGGTTTCTATACATTTGCTGAAGATCAGTAGCATGTAAGTTCCTCAATTCCTTTACTGCAGTGGTTTTAGGATCCTACTGTCTTGGTAAATATCTCATGAATTTAAGATTGATGTCCTTAGTGTCATAGGTTTTCCCTAGAGCACGTAGATTGTTGAGCAGGACAGTGAATCTTTCATACATTGCAGTAAGGTTTTCTCCTTGTTGCATATTGAACATTTCATATTGTTGTATAAACAAAGATTGCTTATTTTCTCTGACTTCTGTTGTGCCATCATTTAGAACCAGCAGGGCATCTCATACTTCTTTAGTAGAGGTGCAGTTAGAAACACTTTCAAACATTTTTTCCTCAAAAGCCATGAAGAGAATGTTCATTGCTTGTTGAATCCTACTAGTTTCTTTTCTTCGTCGGTCCATTCCTTTCTTAGCTTTGGTATCACTACAAAAAAAATGGCTTTCAGCGACGATCGATTTTTGGTCACTAAAAGTACTTTTGGTGACCAAATCTGGTCACTAAAGACTTTTGGTGACCAAAAAATGGGTCGTCACCTGCTCGTCATTAAAACTCAGTCACTAAAGGCTTTGGTGACCATGATTTTGAAGGTGCTCACTAAGTTGAGCTCAGGGGGAAGTTGGTCACTAAAACATAATGTTTAGTGACCAAGGAAGTGGTCACAAATTCGGTCACCAAACAATAAAGACTGGTCACTAAATTTTTTTCTGGCAGGCTGGGCAATTGAATTGGTGACCAAAACTTTGGTCAATGATTTATCAGATTTGTGACCAATAATTAGTCACCATTTATGTCGTCACTAAACCATTCAAGTAAGAATTCATTGGTGACCAGAAAATTGTTCGTCGCTAAATTATTTATTGTGACAAAAAAAATTGGTCACAAAAATTCATGAAGGTGACCACTTTTTTTGTCATCATTTTACATTTGTGACCAATAAAATGGTCAATAATTTTTTTGATAGTGACGGAAAAGTGGTCACCAAAGCTTTTGGTCTTTAATCCTTAAATGTTCACCTTTATTGTCCCTACAAAAATCTAATAATAAACTTTCAATGCAATTTACTACACAAAAGATATTCCTTTCAGTAATAAATAAAAATCTTAATATCCACAATACTCCAATTCACAATTCACAACTACAATGTATCTATTACAAACACTATCCAAACATGTAAATTTGGTTGGAAGGTAGACTTGTTCTGATGTTTATAAATAAGTGCAGCAATTGCAGCATCAAAAGAATCACCGCTGAATGGGGCCTGAAAGTGAGAGATAGTAGACACAGATGGACTGATGCAATTGGAATCAATATTATCAGGTGGTTCAGATAGTAGTAGATCACCGATACTTATGTTGCTAAGGCTATCAGCCCATTCCCCAGGGGTCAATACAGCATCGGTCTGTAACTTTATTTTATCCTAAAGAGGGGTAAAAAAAAAGAGAGTGAGAGACAGAGAGAGAAAGGGGAAAGAAACAGACTTCAATGCTGAACATGAATAGAAACTTGTGAAAGCACATCTGACTCGAATTAAAAAAAATCAACTGAAGTAGATGCCGGGAAATTGTACCTTCTTATCCACTTGTCTCAAGATTTGTATAATAACTTCATCAATTCATGTCCAGCAAACAGCCAGCAGTACCTTGTAAAATTTGTATAATAACTTCATGAACATATTACAACAACTACCTTTAAGTTAGCAAATAAAATTTCATTTGAGACCAATAGTCAAACAATCAGCACACAACAGTCTTACTGAACTGCCATCCCTGCTGCAAAAATTACCATAGGATCCTGCTGCTACCATAGGACGCTGCTGCTGCCATAGGACCCTGCTGTATAACTGCCATCCCTTTCAGAACTGCAATTCAAGGAAAAGCCTGCAAAAGGTACTAGGTGGTTAATTTATAGAAAGACACAAACCTGTAGCAACAAGGCATCCAATAAAACACAGCCCCAATGCATAAAAATCAAAACATTACAAAAAGGATCATTCCATCAGTTATGTATTTTTATTTTTTTTTGCTAAATTGGATATGTATAAAAGAAAAGAAGATACAAAAAGAAGAGAGGCATACCTCCCTACCTACTAGCACAGGTCACTAAATAGGAAAAGACATCCGAAAGGATGGAACGGAAAACCCAAACGAACAAAGAAAACAAAACCAAACTACAGTAGAGAACTAAAGCGAGTAACACTGCAGAAACCACATAGCAACATACAACTATTGGAAGGAAAATCCAACTGCAGCGCATGACAAATAAAACAAAAACAAAATGGCATCAATACCAACACTGTAGAAAGCAACTCTGCAACCAACTTTACAACATCGAAACTGACTGCAGAAAATTTTTTCCAATGCTGCTGCATGAGCCGAAATGCAGCAGAAATCAACAACTGCGGGATTGCAGAAAACAACTACTGCTGGATTGCAGCAAGAGCATATTGCAAACAGAATTCCACCAAACCACAGCCCAAAGCATAAAACAGCCTACTTCTGGAAAAGATAAAAACCAGCTGCAGCAGCAACCAAACTGCAGTAGTAAATTCGAAAACCAGAACAACAACAAACTGCTTCTAAAACCACTACAACAACCAAAACTGCAGCAGAAAATTCAAAATCCACTACAACCCCAACAACCCAAACTGCATCTAAAACCACTACAACAACCAAACTGCAACAGAAAAATCGAAGCAACAACGCAACAAACCACTAAAACACAGCCCCAATGCATAAAAATCAAAACATTACAAAAATGATCATTCCATCAGTTCATTTTAGTATATAAAATTTAATAGTTACCTTCGTAAGGTAAGTACCACAAATCAAAGATACACCCTTAACTAACCCATTTACAAGTTCATACAGCAACAAAAGACACCATTTGCAAGTTCATACAGCAACAAAAGACACTATTTGCAAGTTCATACAGCAACAAAAGACAAGCCCTAACGGCAATTTGGTAGTCCAACTCCTAGCTGCAGCAGAAATAACCCATTTCCTAACAACTAACTGCAGCAGAAATAACTCATTTCCTAACTAGATAACTGCAGCAGAAATAACCCATTTCCTTGTACTTATATACAGACCAATATTGATTGAGTAGAACAACAAAATAAAACTGACAGTGCATTCATATTGGTCACCGTTGATTAAAAATTAACTAGCATTTTATCCGGACATTTGGCTTCTCCAAAGAGCAAATTCTTTCTCAAGGAATGCTTGACGCTCTTTTATCTCATTCAGTTCTTTTTGTTGGGCAGCAAGATTAGCGGCCGCCTCGACATTTCTAGCCTCAGCTTCTTCAGCTCTCTTGCGTTGGACTTCAACTTCATGCTGTAAATTTGCATCAGATAATGACATTTTCAATGAAGCTTTTTTTTTTGGAAGCCCAGGAACAAAACCGAGCTTTCGGAAGCAAACATCTTCTGGAGGAGCCCCGGAACTGTTGTGTTCACTCTCCATCTCCCTCTATGTAAAGAAAAAGATGTTATACAAGTTACTTTTAGATCACAAATAGTTACTATAGTCAAAAAGATTAACTTACGAAATTGGTCTCAGCCATATCATTGACCATATTTCCTTTCTTCTCAGAAAAATGAGCAGTCCGATAGATGTCAATAGAATTAAGTATTTTCCCCTCCTTTTTCTAACACATGTGAACAAACATATTACATATCTAATTTTATAAAAAGGAGTAAGTCATTAAAATATGTGGAGAGAAAAAACTTAAAATTTAAAAGTACATACAAACTTCTCAACTATTCTTGCAGTAGAAACTGATCCATTGGCAGGTGGAGTTTTATTCTTTGCACGATTTTCCTGATTTCTCTTGCTAATTTCCTACACATTCAGGTTCAAAGACCACAAACACAAAAAGAAAAACTCAACCATTTAGCTTCCCCAATACACATTTAGGTTCAAAAATAAATCAAAGTTGAAACTTATTATCATTTTAGTCAAATTCTTTTTGAAAAAAGTTTAGTGAATTAGACAATCAGAAAACAATAACTGAATGGTGTTCAGTGAAACTTATTATCATATTAGTCAAATTCTTTTTGAAAAAAGTTTAGTGAATTAGACAATCAGAAAACAATAACTGAATGGTGGTCAGTGAGTTAAGAATTCCAAAATGGGGATACCAGGACATTTTAAAGCTTTGCATCAAAAGTGAGAAAGCTCTGAACTAAAGAAACCCAAAGCACCATAACTCTGCAGCACCAAAGACAAAAAAACACAAAAACTAAAACAATGTGACTCAAACCTTAAATTCTGGACTGTCGAATTTGTCACACAGCTTGATCCAATCTTCTTTTGAAATGCCATTTGGGGGGTGTTTCACAGCCTCGTCTTTGGATGGATACTGTTTGTATTTCATATGCAACCGGTTTTGCCTATTTTTGTGGGAGTTACCGAGCTGCCTATAAACGATGCTTGTAACCTCCGGACTACCATCGAATGTAGAGTTCTCCTTGGAGACAAAATAATGATATTAAAACTTATATATATATATATATATATATATATATATATATATATATATATATCAAAGTTTGCTGAATTTATGCTAGAAATCCTAGAGTAAACACACCATGCATTTGCTAATGATGTCGGCTTTCAAAAGTTTAACTTGTTTTCCCCAAGTCGTGCCATCAAATTTTGCCCATTCACGCACAACACACCCACCTTTCGTGATCAATTTTTGGCTGCCATCTCCCACAAGTCGTTGAGCTTCTTCACTAACTTCAACAACAATCTTTTTACTAGAATCCATGTCAGTAGCTTGAGATAGATACCGAGTGAGTCCTCTAGCCTTTGATGAACCTAATAATTCAGCCAACGTATAAAGAAGTGTTTATGAGAAAAAATATTTGAGCATAGAAAGCAAAGTGAATCAATAAATATATACAATAACAAGAAAAAAGAGGCACTTTAAACTTACTTGCACAAGATTCTCTCGTTTTCTCTTGTTGTACACTTTCATTTCCAATATGTTCCCCATTCATTGAGCCTTGATTTTCATCAAATTCACTATATCCTTCCTCATTGTTTTGTTGAGTCGGTGTGAAGCTAAGTGAATGATCACCAGGGCTGTGAGTTTCTCTACTAAGATCTAAAGTGCGGCTGATTTTTGATGATTGAATATCAAATTCTGGTGTTTCAAGAATCTC
>CM025786.1:46152995-46207431 GCA_014636745.2 Centella asiatica | reverse complement strand
CTGATTTTTGATGATTGAATATCAAATTCTGGTGTTTCAAGAATCTCTTCTTCATTGCAAAGATGAAATTTCGATGTTTCTTTGGTTGGTGTAAGTCGGGAGCTTCTACGAAGTAGCTGTTGCACTTGGTTTGTCACCTCATTAACTAGAGTACGCTTTTTTCGAACTCCTCCTTTACCTGGACCAGCCATCTACAAATGAAGCCGCACCAGCCATTTATTTGTATTAAATAGTACTAAAATACTATAGAGAATTCATTAAGTGTTCCCAATACAAAAATTCAGAACAGGAGCCTACAATTGGAAAACTTATATTATTAATTCTAATTTATCCTATGAAATTTAGTGCCTGATTGTTGATCTGGAAACCTTAGATTACTTAAAAACCTATTCAACCAAGAAAATCTATCATGCATCCATTGACTAAGTCGTCCATGCCATAAACTACATTTAATGAATGTAACCAACTAAATTAGGTTGTACAAAAAACAAAGCAACATTAGCATTAGCATGAAGTAGAAATCAGAACCTATGCAAACTTTAGTCTTTTACAAAACAAAAGGCCATTGCAAATGGTCTTCTTTTTCTTTGTCAACACAAACGGCCAAAAATGTAATTTAGACACTGTCCTTGGCTAACACAAAAAAGTTTAAAAATTTATTCAAATGGCACCAATAAAGTACAATGACCCACATTCTAATGCACAATAGAAAAAATAAACAAAAAACTTCCAACACCACAATTACTTAATTAATTCACACAAGGTCAGGTCCATCAACGATAATAAAACTACCCATAACAAAAAGAAAACCAACTGTTCAACATATGCAAAACAAGAACCCTATTGCTCCCAAAAAATTTTAGTTATACACATACTAAATTGGGTTTAATAGTAAATTAGGGCTCAAAATACTTACCACCAACTCTCAATTTGGTCTCTGTAGGAGAGCTTTGACTGCGACAAGAAAACTCCACCAAATTGATCACGCCCAGATCTGAACAAATCCACCGGTAGAAGTTCTCGGATCAAGAAAACGTCGCCGTGCGTGATTGCCGCTCACCGGAGCTGCTTCTTCTCAGATGAAATTTTTCCCCAGACCATAAAATCTTTGGAAGACAGGGTTTATTTCATCGATAACCTCTCAACTGCGTTGTTTATATCCCTCTGTCTGTATTGAGTCTGTATACTGCTTTACTCTTGTTTTTTTTTTCCTTTTTTTTTTTGGCGCAAGTGTCTTTAACATTTCTCCCTTTTATTTTTTTTTTCTTTTTCACACATTTTTTAAAATCCAATTTAATTTAATTAATTGTTTTTTCCTTTTTTTTTGGTGTAAGTGGTCTTAAAATTTCTCCCTTTTATTTGTTTTTTCTTTTTCACACATTTTTTTAAATCCAATACCCATTTAATTAATTGTTGTGTTCATTTTTCATGTATAAGATTGCATTCTTTTTAATACTCCATTTGTTACATGTTACATAGTATTATAAAACATTTTGCATTTTTTTTTGGTAATATTATTATTGCTTAATATAGAGAGTTATAGTAAAAAAATATATACCTTTTTTTTTAATGAAAATGTTATCAATAATATGACATAACAAAAAAATAATTATGTCATTAAAAAGTAAAACAAAATTAATATACGTTATTATATCATAAAATTATATAGAATGAGATGAATTTTTTCACCAAAAAATTTAGTGACCAACATCTCCATGGTCTAGAATTTTTAGCGGGAAATTTAATCGGGAACACAACCAAGCAAATTTAGTGACCAACCATAACTTTTGGTCACTAATTCTTAGCGGGAAATCTACCCGGGAACACAATCAAGATATTTAGTGACCAAGCAAGACTTCTGGTCACTAATAGCATGACGGGTTTATTTTCCGCCAATCCTTAGTGACCAGAATGGTTGTCACTATTTTATCTCAAGGTTAGTGACCAGAATATTTAGTCACTAAAAGAACATTTAGTGACGATACCAAGACGTTGTCACCAAATTTGGTCACTATTTAGATCTGCAGGCTCCCACCACAACAATAGTGATGAACTTATTGACCACTTTCTTATTTTGGTCACTAAATTTGTTTGTTCACCAAAATTTGGTGACCAAGAAAAAATTAAGTCACAAAAGGTTACTTTTAGTGTCCAGAATTTTGTTCGTCACTAAAATTTTCGTCACTAAAGGCCATTTTTTTTGTAGTGTATAACTTTGTTGGGATCAGTAGGGTTTGTCTTTCTTGGTATGTAAGACCCAACCTTTATTACTTCAAATAATTCTTCATCAATATCATCCATGTACACCTATATTCTTAATTTTTTCAGTTAGCAAATATATCTCTGGTGCACATGGGGGTTTTGCCACCAAAAACACATCTTAAACCCATTTAATTTTGGATCCTCTTAAGTTGTAAGGCTTGCACTAATACCACTTGTTAGATCCCAAAGGGAAAAATACTAGAAGGGGGGATGAATAGTGTTTTTCAAAAATTAAGTCTTGCTTATAGAATTTTCAGTTTAAAACACTTCTTGCTGACTAAAAAGCTTTCTTATATTTTGAAAAGAGTTAGCAGCGGAATTTATAGCAAAGAACCCCTTAGTTTTTAAACAAATGGCTTGAGGCAGCAATGTCAGTAAGTCTTTGCTAAATGAGTTTAGTAAGGACTGAATGAAGCAGGGATAAAGGAAATAAGCAACGTAAAAGATAAGCAGTAAAGTAAAATGACAAGGAGGATTTTTATAGTAGTTTGATCTAAGCATACTCCACTCTTCTTCTCTGTTGGTGCAAAATAAGCTCAAGTGTTTGTAGAAGGGGGGTGGGGGATGAATACAAACACCTCAAACTTTTCGCTCTTTTTATATTTTAAAAGTACTTACCGGAAATAGTTGCACAGAGAAGAAAAACTATGTAATATGAACAGACAGATTCAAGTTAACATAGTTATATTAAAACTTGGGGTTTTTCTGGAAATCTGTATAATCACAAATGTGATTTACAGCTACAAATTCTGTGAATAAAATTCACAGCTTCTCACACTCACTAGCTATGAAAACTTTTCTCTGAAAAAATAAATCTCTCAAGAAATATATTACAGAGCTTCCTAGTGTTGTGTGCTTCTATGTTTGCTTGATCTATTGGATAGATTCAATCTCTCTGTTTTTTTGTAATGAGAACTCCTTTGCTTATATGTCGAACAGTAGTTGAAATCAAGTGCTTGAGACATGCTGCTTTTCTCAACTTAGCCGCAAGTATGTCACATCGTAGCCCTATATGTCAGACTGCTGCATGCTTTGTTGCTACTTTTTCTTCCCCTGATCTGTGTGCATTTAATGCATAAGAGTTCTTATTGGATCAAAAACAAACTTCAAGAAATATCTTTCTAGTTGATATTTCTTGCTTCTGTAACACGTTACATTGATTTTCGTGTAAGTACAGATGACGGGTGTATGCTGTCACAACGATCCACTGACTACCAGCCCTGATGAACTTTGATCAGTGCTTATGAATCCCCTGATGCTTATTGACTGGATCAGGGCTTCAACCTTCACTTGAGTTTCACTCAGTGCTTTTTGATCCTAATGGTTATGACTGACGGTATACACTGATGGCTTCCACTGATGCCATGTTGGCCATTCCCCCTGACGGGTTACCCTGATGGGTTGGCCTGACACTGTCCTAAAGTGTTTCCCTGATGAGTTGGTCTGCCTTCGTCATCCCTTGACAGGTTTTCCTGATGAGTTCCCTCTGATGGGTTCCCCATGATGGGTTCCCCCTGATGGTTTCCCCTGATGGGTTCCCCTGATGAGTTCCCCCTGATGGGTTCCCTTGATGAGTTCCTCCTGATGGGTTCCCCCTGACGGTACTTAATCAACGTAACTTTGTTTAGAATTTCTTATGTGCGGAATACTTTGACTGTTAACAAGTAACATCAGACATTTTTCTTCACTTTGTCAAGTCCTTTGAATGTTCCATTTTTTGACTTGCCTTGTGAAGTTATTGACCATCCATTGATGAATAAGTTTATCATCAATGGATGCAAAACTTGTGCTGATCTTAAGGTTTATAAAATACCTCAAGTATTTAGCTGCACAATTTATTACATAATCATCATCATCATCATTTAACTCTAACAATCTCCCCCTATTTATGTTTATCAATTTGATAACCATAAATCCCTAGATGCACTGATGATGATGTCAAAACCAATACTAAATACATGAAAGAATTTTGAATGAATTAATAAGAAAAAAATTTATGTACAAGTATTTTCCTATAACTATTACAAAAAGAATGTTATATTAGACATCAGGATCCCTTTTCCTTTTTGCTGAGACAAAGGGCAATGGATGACTCGATTCAATCGGTTGAGAGTCACTTCCAAGGCCTTGTCTTCTTTTATCTGGGTTTTGATCAGGAATCCTTAGTCTGTTGTCTTCTCCTCCTGCTTCTAGTTGCTCCAGCTCCTTTTGAAGAAGTTTTCTGAAGTTGACAATGTTAACATTGCTGCTGGATTCCAAAGTTTCAAGGACAAATTTTATTTCTTGAACATTGGCTGCAGCAAGTTGTGACCAGTAGAAGGTAATGATCTCCCCCTTTTTATTTTTGAATTGAACACCCATGGGGCTAGTGATCATTTTTGGATATTCTTTGAATCCCTTCACTGGTGGCATATTCCTTACTGCAGTGTTCCCATCATCAGCTTTGGTTTCTTCAATCTCCTTCAATACTTTCTGGGTCAGCAGGAATCTGAACTGGATGACATGTTCATTTTTGTGATAAGCTATTTGGCTTAGAACATGTAACGCTTCTTCCAGGTCGAGACCATCAACGTCTTTGATTTTAATGTTTTTCTCCTGCCCATCAGTGGATTTGTAAAACAGCTTCAAAGGTCTTTCCCAGGCTGTGGGTAGACTCCTATCAGCGTTGATGGCTCTCCTCAGCTTATCAATCAGTCCCCTCAAGTCTCTGTTAGCCACTGACGATTTCGAAATTAAATTCAGAAGTAATCCTAGTTGTTCAGCATCCATTCTCCTAAACCAGTCAATTGTGACATTGACTTGCGACCCACTTTTAAGTTGCACTGTTATCAGCTGATCCCTTCTATTGTTGAAACTGACATCTATGGTTTTTATGGAGAACATAAATGACAGGTTTTTGCGCCTTTCTTCTTTGAGGGATTCAGCTAGAGTGGGTGGACCAAATCTTGTGGTAATAGGAGAAAGTGCTTGGTCCTTGGCTTCAGATGACTTG
Organism: Centella asiatica; assembly: GCA_014636745.2. NCBI lineage: Eukaryota > Viridiplantae > Streptophyta > Magnoliopsida > Apiales > Apiaceae > Centella > Centella asiatica. Next base: position 46,202,177 of record CM025786.1, on the reverse strand, counting down.
GGTTTGGTGGCATTAGGGTCATTAGTTTTGTCTTGGTTCTTATCCCCTGATGCACCTTTAGGGTTCTGAGATCTTCTTTGCTGAGGATTCCTAGAGGTCCTCGGCCTGACACTCTTCTTCTTCTTTGCTTCCTTCTGTTCCTTTGCCATTTCCCTCTCTTCATCTTCTTGAAGTTGCTGTGCAAATAGTGCATCAGCTTCCACTAGCTTTTTATCTTGAGGGTAGACCAGCTCCACTTTCCCATCAATTACAGCTTCAACGGGTGTTGGAAAGTGGGTTGTCTTCATGGCATCTCCAAGTAGCTTAGGCCCTGATTGAGTGTTGGATTTCTTCTTTGGTTCCTTAATCAGGATACCCTTGCCTTTATCCTTGAATTTTGGAGTAAGAACAGGAGCAGTCACATCCCTTGATGGTTGACTTGAATTCTCAGCAACATCCCCTGATGACTGCTTGGTTGATTTCTCCCCCTTTTTGATAGCATCATCAGTGGGAGTTGAGAGTCGGGATGTGACTTGAAGAACTTGTTGCAAAGTGCTAGCCATGGAATGTTGCAGAGTTTCCATGCTAGTCAGTTGGGAAATGAGATCAACAAGCTTCTTGTCTACAGTGTCAGCTTGTTTCTTCATTCTGAGTAGGGTCTGGCTGGTGACCAGGGAGTCGACAACTTGCTGTACATTTTGTATCTTTGAAAAAAAATGTGTATACAATTTTTGATTTTCTATATCTATTGACTGACCAATCATGATCTGTGACTTTAATACTTTGATCAAGATTGGATCAGTGGTCCTAGTTAACTCTTGCTTTAACAACTGTACAGTGTCCAACATTTGATTCTGCTGAAAGTACAAATCAACTTCGATGAACTGGGAAAAATCATCTTGTGGAGCATCATCTTCATCACTTTCAGAGCTTGAAGTTCTATTTACAGTAACTGTGATTTCTCTCTGTTCTTTATTTACAAGGATCTCATCCTTATCTCTCTCATCCTCTCCTTTTTCTTTGCCTTCTAAGGCATCACTCGTATTCTCTTCTTTTTCTTTGCCTACTAAGGCAGTACTCTCTTGCTCTCCTTTTGCCAAAGTCCTCTCAAGGGATTGACTTTGCCTCTCAGCACTAAGTATTCTCTCAGTCTCACTCAAAATTGTCCTAGAGGGGCTCCTATGGGCTTGAAAATCATCAACTATGGCCAATTCAAGTGATGTATGTACAAATTCTGGTTCCACAGTTGTGATAGGAGTAGGATAAGAAGTAAATTGTGTATGTATAATTAGAGAAGTGTATGTTTCTATAGAGGAAGTATATACAATTGGGGGTACATAAAGAGTTATTACTGTAGTATGTACAGTGGAATCTATGTCCCCTGTCTGATCATCAGTGTTTGTATCAAGTAAAAATGAGTCAACCATTTGAGAGTGTTGACTACCAAACACTGTGTCAGAGAATGTTGGCTCCTCCATGTATTGAGAATGTGGAGAATCTGATTGTATGACACTTAATGTTTGTATCATTATATCTGAAGAAATTTGAGGAACAGAGAAAGAAGGAAGTGGTGTAGATGGGAGTGTTGGCTGAATCACTGAATGTGGAGGTGATTCATCAAAAGATGTTGTAGAAGAATGCTTATGACTCATGTTGATCTTATTGAGAAGCTTCTGAACTACAACATCTTGAGTGGTGTGTGCACTCACCGTGTCAGATATCTGCAAGTGGCTTTCAGAGACCCTGATGGTATTTTCATCAGTGTCTATGATCAGTGTATGTGCCTCACTCAACTGTATACCTAGTTGGGGACTGTTTTCAATAACTAATTCCTTTTGAGAGGAACTAGTTAGAAATATGTTTAATTCCTTATCAAAAGCAGTATCCATTTGAGAGGATACTGCCTGGTCAGGCTGTTGGGTAACACTCGTAGCTCCCTTCTTCTTCTTACGCCTGTAGCCAATCACTCTTTCTCCTTGCTCCCCCTCAGTTGATGTGGTAACTTCACTGGGTTTTCTTTTAATCCCAATAGTCTTTTGGGAGACTATGGGTTGGGCTATTGAGAGTGGTTGAGTGGAAATTGATTGTTTTACTTGGGTAGGCAGAGAGGTGGTTGTTTTCTCTGCCATAGTAGATGAAGGTGAAGAATGTACAGTTTGAGAAGTAGAAGGTGAAGAATTTACTACCTGTACCATATGCTGCGGAAGTGCAAATGGTTCGGCTGTATATGATTTCTTTATTATTTCTGCAAACAATTTCTTTGTTTGCTTGTATGTCTGTACAGGTATATCATTCTCAAAAGAAAAATTAGTAATTTGGTCCTTAATAATCATAAACAAAAATCTTGCATAATATACTTCAGTTTTCCTATTATTAAAATTACCTAATTTATTTACAAGGTCATCAAAAATTATTTTACCTATATTTATATTTATATTTTTAATTATTGTGTACGCTATTTTCAAAGTTAAAGAGGTAATAACCTCAAAGTTAGAACACTTACCTGAGAACGCCTTGGTGATTGTATCAAACAGGTAAGAGATCTCCCGCTTAACATTCACCCTCTTGAGGTCTTTGAACTTTAACACTGCGTTGGGAGCAGCGTTATAGCCCAATTCCCTTAAGAAATCCAGTAGGTCTGCATCACTGGGTTCGTCCACCAGATCTTGAGTAGGTAGCCCCAGAGCAGAGTTAAGTCTGGAAGGGGTTATTTTCCCTTTCTTAGAGGAAACTTTGAATGAGATTCCCTTGACCTCATCAGGCCTAGTGGTGGAGTACATGAACTTAGCACTCGTCCATAGTTGAGGCAGTGCTTCCCCCGACATTTCTTCATCGGTAAAGATGGCTTTACTATACTCTGAGTTGAGTAGATAGTTCATTATTGGTTTAAAGCATTCATTTACCTCATCAATGTCAGAGAAACCCACATAGTTCGTGGGTGGGACTGCCAAGTTCCTCGGAATCTGTTGGCGTGCCATGGATGTTTTGAAGATTTGAAGTTCTAGGGTTTCTGTGAAAACGAGAGAGAAGAAGAAGAAAACTCCAGCAAATATCAAAAAAAGATTAAAAGTTTTGAGGAGTTTTAAAAAGTAGAAGAGATAGAGTATTAATACCCGCCTATTGACGTTTGAAAACTTCTCCTGAAAACACGCCATCATGTAGTCAGTTCAGTTTCTGTGATGACATGTCATCAGTGAGAGAAGAACTTAATGATGAGTTGTCATCACTTAACTGACCGTGAATCCCGATGCAGTAAAAAAATATTTAAACTTACCCTGATGATTTACTGTATGTACATACCCTGACCCTGATGCACAAGACGAACACCCTGATCCTGATGCACAGGTCGGATACCCTGACCCTGACGTACAGGTCGGACACCCTGACCCTGATGCGTCCTTAAGGAAGCCCTACCCCTGATGCATAAGTCAAAACAAAAACAAAACATCAAAATGCAGAATATACAAGTATATACATATTTACAATCTGAACATATATAACCACATATCAATTGATTTTATCAAGAACTTATGAAATGAGTTAGAAATACCAAAACTTAGGAGTTTGACTCTGACCCTGACACATAATTCACCATTCCCAGCTCTCCCATAAAATTTGAAAACGTGGCTTCATCAAGAGCTTTGGTGAATATGTCTGTCAGCTGCTGATTTGAAGGTACAAACTGTAGTTCAATATTCCCATTCATAACATGTTCCCTGATAAAATGATATCTGATTTCTATATGCTTGGTTCTGGAATGTTGCACTAGATTTTCAGCAATGGCAATGGCACTTGTGTTATCACAACTTATTGGAATCTTGGAATAGTTCAGGCCATAATCCATTAGCTAATTTTTCATCCATAGTATTTGTGCACAACAACTTCCAGCTGCAATATATTCAACTTCAGCAGTAGATGTAGAGATTGAGTGCTGCTTTTTGCTGAACCAAGATACAAGCCTTCCTCCTGAAAATTGACAGCTTCCCGTTGTACTCTTTCTGTCAATCCTGCATCCTCCAAAGTCAGCATCAGAATATCCTAGTAATTCAAATCCAGACTCCTTTGGATACCAAAGTCCCAACTCTATAGTGCCCTTGATATATCTCAAGATTCTTTTCACTGCAATGAGATGAGATTCCCTGGGATCAGCTTGATATCTTGCACAAAGACATGTTGCAAAACTTTTGTCAAGCCTGCTTGCTATTAGATACAACAATGATCCAATCATTCCCCTATAAATCTTCAGATCAACTTTTTTTCCATTTTTATCAGGGTCAATCTTGGTTGCAGTGGCCATAGGTGTCTTTGCTACTTTTCAGTCCTCCATGTCAAATTTCTTGAGAAGTTCTTTGGCATATTTTGTCTGATGAATGTAAATTCCATCAGTAACTTGTTTGATTTGCAATCCCAAGAAATAAGATAACTTACCCATCAAGCTCATTTCGTACTTGCTTTGCATGAGTTTGGAGAACTTTTCACATAATCTAGTATCAGTGGATCCAAAGATAATATCATCAACATATATTTGAACCAAAATCAGATGACCTTGGTGTTATCTAAAGAACAATGTTTTGTCGATGATACCTCTTGTGAACTTGTTTTCCACCATAAACTTTGACAATGTGTCATACCAAGCTCTAGGAGCTTCCATCAGTCCATAAAGTGCCTTTTCTAGTTTATAAACATGATTTGGGAAATTTGAACACTCAAACCCTAGAGGTTGTTGGACATACACCTCCTGTTCTAATTTCCCATTTAGAAAAGCACTTTTCACATCCATTTGATAAACTTTAAAGTTTGAATGTGCTGCATAGGCTAAGAAAATTCTTATAGCCTCAAGTCTGGCTACTGGTGCAAAGGTCTCATCAATGTCAATTCCTTCTTCTTGAAAATACCCTTTTGCAACCAGTCTTGCTTTGTTCCTTATAACAATGCCAGCTTCATCCATCTTGTTCTTGAATACCCACTTAGTACCTATTATGATTCTGTCTTTGGGTTTAGGTACTAGCTTCCATACTTGATTTCTTTCAAATTGATTCAACTCTTCTTGCATAGCCATTATCCAATCTGCATCTTGAATGGCTTCTTCAAATTTCTTTGGCTCCATTTGTGAAAGAAAACAAGCGTATAGGCATTCATTAGTTGTTGCTTTTCTGGTCTGCACTTTCTTGTTTGGGTCACCAATAATTAAGTCTGTTGTGTGACTTCTAGACCATTTGAGATTGGAGATATATCTTGATGAGCTTGCTTGATTATCATCTCCTCCCTCTAAGTTTGTGCTCCCAGCTTCTGAGAGAACTCCCCCTGAATTAATGCTTAAATCAGGGTTAAAGTTATCCCCTGATAGTGCATGCCCTGATGGATGATCCCCTGATGGAGTATCCCTTAATCTGTTGTCCAAGAAATTGACTCTATTTGATAAAAGGGCTTCTAAAGAGATTGGATTGACGTCAGGAATGAATAAATTCTCCATTTATCTGCACTCATCAGCTTCATTCTCTTGATAATCAGTCTCATCTTCATTTTCATATCTGAGCTCTTCATAAAAACCAGGGTCTTCAAGTCCAGAAATCTCTTGATCATCAAAAGCTACATTTATAGACTCCATCACCACTTGAAGTCTCTTGTTGTAAACCCTGTAGGTCTTAGATGTCAGGGAGTAACCTAGGAAAATTATTTCATCAGCCTTTGGATCAAATTTTCCTAAGTTCTCACCAAAGTTCTTTAGTATAAAGCATTTGCATCCAAAAACATGTAGGAACTTGATGTTTGGCTTTCTCCCTGTCATTAGCTCATATGGTGTCTTGTTGTGAGCCTTGTTGATTAAGAATCTATTTTGAGTGAAGCAAGCAGTGAAAATTGCCTCAGCCAAAAAATAGGTAGGAATCCTTTCCTCTGTTAGCATTGTTCTAGCAGCTTCTATCAGGGTTCTGTTCTTCCTTTGCACTACACCATTCTGTTGAGGAGTCCTTGGAGCAAAAAATGTATGATTGATGCCTTTCTCCACACAAAATCCATCAATAGCTGCATTCTTGAATTCAGTTCCATTGTTTGTCCTCAATGTTCTAACCACTGACCCTGACTTAGTTTCCACTTTCTTAATATGGTCAATGATTTGTTGAGGTACTTCTGATTTAGAATTTTGAAACTTAACCCAAGTATATCTGGTGTAGTCCTCCACAATAACCATTGCAAATCTTTTCTTTGACACTAACATAATGTTGTTAGGGCCAAAGAGATCCATATGAAGCAATTGAATTGGATCTTTGATCATTGTGGCTTCCTTGCTGACAAAGGATGTTTTCCTTTGTTTCCCTTGTTGACAAGCTGAACATAACCCTTCTTGAATGAATTCCATTTGGGATAGCCCAGTTACCAACTCTCTCTTCACTAAATCATTGATAACCTTGAAGTTTAGGTGAGAGAGCTTCTTGTGCCACAGTCTGCTCTCATCAGGGGTTGCCTTGCTATAGAAACATGATTCTCCACTTAGTGAATTGAAATCAGCAACATAGAGATCTCCTTTTCTTATTCCTGACAAAACCAACTTCCCATCATCCTCATTTGAGATCAGGCACTGATTCCCTTTAAAAGCAATGATGTATCCTTTGTCACATAGTTGACTTATGCTTAATAAGTTGGGCTTAAGCCCATCAACTAGTGCTACATTTTCAAATAAGACATTCTCATTTGCTGCTTTGCCATAGCCAAGAGTCAGTCCTTTGCTGTTATCACCAAAAGAGATCACTGGACCAAACTTCTCTTGAAATTCTCTGAGCAGGGCTTTGTTTCCTGTCATGTGTCTTGAGCAACCACTGTCTAGAAACCAAATTTGACTGCTTTTAACTTTTCCCTGCACACACAAAATGTTTAATTTGTTTTTGGTACCCAAATGGCTTTGGGTCCTCTAGGTTTAGTCACAGGTAGTGGTAAAACAACTTTTTCTTTATGAATGACTTTTGGTTTTGGCAAATTTAGAACTTTCTCCTTTTTAGGAGCTTAAATTTTTGCTTTTGATTTATCAATAATTTCCTTATTTCTACCCTTATGGGGGCATGCTTGAACAGTAGATAAATCATCAGCATATAAAATTGTGCCAGTTAAAATTTGTGGTTTTTCTTTACACTGAAAAGATAAATGATTATTACTACCACAATTCCAGCACACTTTTCTAGGGGCTTCATGAATGGAAGTGTAATTACTATCCTTGTTTACACCTAGCTTACCATTCCTATTCTTTTTATTTTCCCCTGACACGCCTTTTTCCCTTGAAGGGCTACGACGGCCTGATGTACTCTTATCCTCTAATGACTGTGTATCCACTAATGCACAGTCTAGTTCTTTCTTGATTGGGGACTTGAGTGCTTTGGCAAAAATAGTTTTCTTGCCACTCCCACCACTTGTGAAAGCTACACAGATTGGGAAAACATTCCCTTTTTCTAACTTTGTGACAGCCTTTACAAACTTCATGGATTGTATAGGCCTTTTTCCAAAGCTAGCTACATTTTCAACCTCAACAGAAGGTTGCTTCACTTGAATCTCTTCATAGCCTAAACCAGATTTGTGATCAGATTTCTGACTACATAATTGATCATCTAATTTCTTGCTCCACTCATTCCATCTCTTAATGACCTCCCTTTCCTCTTTCAAAAGCTTGGAGGTCCATTCTTCTCTCTTTATGGCATACTCAAGAAAATTCCTAGTCTTAGAGAGTTCTTTTTCAAGATTCTCAAGTCTAGTATGTTCTGATTCTAACAGAGTATTTCTAGTGGTCAATTTTTTATTTATTTTATGTACTCTCTCCATCCCAGGTACAACACTTCTTAAGATGTCATAAAGATCCCTTATCTCACAAGTCATTTCCTTAACAATTTTCACTCAATCAGTTTTAGACATGTTAGAGGAAATTTTGAAACTTACTTGTGAGCTGCTACTGTCAATGGATGAGACCATCAGGGCTAGGTTGACATATTCTTCAACATCTTCTTCGTCTGAGTCAGCCCAATCCTTTCCCCCTGCAATATAAGTTTTTCCCTTCTTGTTTGCATTAAGAAGGTCAAAGTATTTCTTCTTGTAGTCCACTTTAGCTTCCTTTCCTCTGGATTCACCTTCCTTTGTGACCTTGTGGCACTCATTTGCAAAGTGGCCCATCTCACTGCATTTGTAGCACTTTATTCTTGATTTGTCAATAAAGTTACTTGTGCTACTATGTTTCCTTGCTGAAAATCTTTTTGATCCAGATGGTTTTTGAAATTTCAGCTTGGAAAACCTTCTTGCAAGAAAGGCCATGGTTTCATCCATTTCTTCTAACTCTTTAGGAGTGTACCCATTCTCCTTTGAGTTAGTTTCGTTGTCCCCTTCTTCTTCAACATCTCCTGACTGCTGCTTCATCAAGACACTTGGTCTTGCTTCAACTTTGTCCTTCTTAGCAGCCATCAGAGCTACAGATTTAAGCTTTTTAGTATCCTCAGACATTTCAGATCATTGTTGAACCTCCAGTTCTTATGTCTTAAGAGTACCATAGAGCCTATCCAAGTCTAGGAGATTCATGTCCTTGGATTTTCTGATGGTTGTCGTCTTAGGATCCCATGATATGGGAAGTGCCCTCATGAACTTTCTATTCACATCTTTGTTGGTATAGGTCTTTCCATACATCCTCAGGTCATTTACCAACCTGTTAAATCTGTCAAACATTTCAGTGAGTGTTTCACCATTTTTCATTGTGAACCACTCATACTGTTATGTTAACAGCCGCAGCTTGTTCTCCCTCACATCTTCAGCACCATCACATAGGATCTAAATAGTATCCCATATAGACTTAGACGTTGTAAGGTTCATGATATTGTTTAACATATCATCGTCTAAGCCATTATATAAGATGTCTGTGACTTTTAGATCCTTCTCTCTTTCCTTTGGAGTCATTTCTTCAGTAGCCTTTGAAACTAATCTTTCAGGGACATTGACTCTATTTACAACTTCTTGAGGAATGAGCTTCTTTGGTACGTGGGGACCTTCTTCTAGAATCTGTAGGTATTCATCATCGTTTGCTTTTAGATGAACTATCATGCGTTGTCTCCAGAAGAAGTACTTTCCCCTTTCCAACATGGGGACCTTACTATTTCCAGCTTTGTTGGCCATAGATGTTGATCGTTGTTAGCAAGTGTAATATGCTAAAAGGCTCTAATACCAATTGTTAGAACAATATAAGTTCAAGTGTTTGTAGAAGGGGGGGGGGGGGGGGGGGGGAAAAGGGGGGGAGGGGGGGGGGGGAGGAAATACAAACACTACAAACTGTTTGCTCTTTTTAAACTTTAGTCGGCACTGACTGGAAACAGTTACAATGAACATAAAAACTATAAAATATGAACACAGAGATTCAAGTTAAAATAGTTGTATTAAAACTTGATGTTTTTCTGGAAATCTGGATAATCACAAATGTGATTAAACAGCTACAAAATTTGTAATAAAATTACAGCTTCTATGTCACACACACTAGCTTCTCTTTTCTTTGAATATATCTCTCAAGATCTATTACAAAGCTTCTCTATAGTGATTTGTATGCTGCAGTGTTTGTTTGATCTGATGTACTCGATTCATCTCTCTCTTGTGTGTCACTGTGTAATGAGAACTCATTTGCATATATAGTAGATCAGTGGTTGAACCCACGTGCTGTAGACGTGCTACTTTTCTCAACTCAGTCTCATATATGTCACATCGTTGTCCTTTGTGTCAGACTATTACTGTTCTTGTTGCTTCTTTTTCTTCCCTTGATCTGCGTGCATTTAATGTTCGAGAGTTGTCATTGGACCAAACAAACTTCAAGAAATATCTTTCCAGTTAATATCTCTTGCTTCTGTAACAAGCTTCGTTGATTTGAGTGCAAGTCCTGATGACAGGTGTATACAGTCATAACCATCCACTTATGACAAGCCCTGATGAACTTGATCAGTGCTTCTGGATCCCCTGATGACAAGTCTTGTTAAAGACTGGATCAGGGCTTCAACTTTCACTTGAGTTTCACCCAGTGCTTCTTGATCCACTGATGTTATAACTTACGACATACACTGATGGCTTCCACTGATGCAGTGTTGAGCATTCCCCCTGACGGGTTACCTTGATGGGTTAGCCTGACACTGTCATACCGTGAAATTTTACCCTGACAGGTGACATGACTTGTCCATGCCCTGACGCGTTCCACTTGATGAGTTTGGTGTGCCACAGCCATACCCTGACGCGTTCCCCTGATGGGTTGGTCTGCCTCAGTCATCCCCTGACAGGTTCCCTTGACAGTTTCCCTTGATAGGTTCTCCCTGATGAGTTTCCCCTGACAGGTTCCCCTAACGGGTTCCCCTGACGATTCTTAATCAACGAAACTTTGTTTGGAATATCTGATGTGCGAAATACTTTGACTACTTTCGAGTAACATCAGACATTCCTCTTCACTTTGTCAACTCCTTTAGATGTTCCACTTTAAGAATTGTCTTGTGAAGTGTTTGATCATCCCCTGATGAATAAGGTTATCATTAGTAGATGCAAAACTTGTGCTGATATTAAGGTTTATAAAATACCTTAAGTATTTATAGATACACAATTTATTCTCTAAACATCATCATCATCAATTAACTCTAACACTTACCCTTGCTTAAAACTAAATTATGCAGCAAGCATAATATTAAGGTAACTTCATAAGATGTTATGGTTAGTTCAAGCGGTCATAAACACTCTTTAATTATCTTCGATGAAGAGATCAAACTTGATTTGGCCGATCAAAAAGTAAAGGGTAACTTCATAAGGGGAAGACTGAGATTTCAAATAGAAAGGCTCCAAAAAAATTATGGGACAGGAAGACCTCTGTTTTAGATTAATAAGATGAGTACTTAATGACAAGGTTATTTTTCATAGTTCTATTGTTGATGTTCCGTTTAATCTTTCGGTGTAAAATTTGATGGGGCATCAAATTTTACAAAGTTGGTTGGTATATATTATTAACAAACTTGTTAATTTAATTGTACATCTAACAACTCATTTATTATATGTATTTTCATAATATTTGTTTGCCATATGAACATGTTAATAATGTTTAAATATATTAATGCAGGTTATTTTAATTAATAAAATTAATGTAGGTTGGAATGTGTTATTGCACCCCTGCTTATATAATCTTTGCTTAAACGTTTATTCATTATTTAGTATATAAGAATTGATGATGTAATATAGTCCTTGCTTAAGTATTGTAAAAGGACTTAGAAAAATATCCGACTTGTTAGGTGGATATAATTTGTAGTTAAGCAAGGAGTTTTGATCACCATTGAAATCTGCTGAAGAAGGTTGTTGAAGATGCAAGAAATATTCTAAGTATAGTCCTGCTTAGAATAAAAATAAGCAAGGACCCTTTATCCACTTAGAATATCCCAAGTATAGTCCTGCTTAGAATGGAAATAAGTAAGGACTTAAGTAAGCAAAAATCCTTTGCTTATCTAAGTCAAGATTGTCAGAAAAGTTATCTTTACCCCTGCTTAGTCAACTTCTAGGAAACTCTTCTGAAGGGCACTAGAAGACAGAATAACGGCTAACTTTTTTGAACTAAGCAAGGGCTGCTGAAAAGGTACAAGTCACATCAAGGACAGTACACTCCAACGAATCTATTTCAAATTTCCAACAGATAGATTTTTTGGAGAAGTATAAATAGGGGTCATAAATTTCATTTATGACCAACCAACAACAACCTTGAACAAACTGAACAACTAAACTCTCTGACATCTTAAAGACTTCAGCAAGACATCATAAAGCTTGAACAAGTGCTATCAATCTGCTCAACTAAGGAACAATCTACTTGAGGATAGCAAGCAAGATTTTCTCAAATCTGCTTAAGAGTCTGTGTGACTAAATTGGACTAAGTGTCCTCCTACTAAGTTGGTCTAAGTGACCTATTGTAAATTGGACTAAGTGTCCTCCTGCTGATTGTTCTGTGTGACGACCCCATAATCCCATACCGGACTAGGGCATCATCATAAGAAGGTAAAGATAACCATTCATCCATTCCCAAATAAATACTGAATAAAAACAGCATTTAAGAGTTATTACAACCCAAGAATTAAGTAATTACAGCGGAAGCTATTACATCATTTCCTAATAACAAAATAAATCTCATCGACTCTTCAAACGTCTTCCTTCTTTCCTTCATTCATTCCTTTCTTTCCTTCATCAGTTCTATCAAAAAGATAAACACTTAGCAGCTTATCATCTTTGCTTTCCCCTTGTCAGAGGGTTCAGCTTTAGCTTTCTGTCCTGCAAATCATTAACATTCAACATGGGTGAGCGTTTTACGCCCAGCAAGTATATACACGTAGAGGCAAGTATGAATAATTCAACGAATTTCATCTGGAATCAAAGGAGAGAAATTCAAATTCTGTTTGTGAGGCTTGGTGAAGCAATACCAAGTCCTTGGAAACCTTCAAAATCTTTGAGGATTCACTGATGATATACAACTTGTGATCCCCCCTTGAAGAAAGTCAGGTATACACCTGATCATAACATTCTCAAATATCCAACGGGGGCTACACCCGTGGATCTGCTAACCATACAGTACACAGCTGGCCAGGCTAGACCGCATGATCCCTCTGAGTGACTACGTAGTCAAATAACATTTCCTCTTGGTCAGGTGAAGAACACATCAGCACCTTTCCTTTCCTCTTGCCAACCATGTGGCATAACCCCCATAAGGGGCATCATTCACATTCTCGTTGCATAGACATAAGATTGAAAACATAGCTGAAATTCAAAGCTCATTTATATCCATGCATCATCATTCATATCATGCTAGCAGAATCAAAAGCATAGCATGCTCATGCATCAGAACAATGAAAGTATAAATCCAACCTTCTACGCATATCGAAACAAATGATAATGCGTTAAACTGAAATAAGCATGAGATTGTGAATATACTTGCCTCAGTCCTTTGCTCACTACCAAATTTAATTTACTCGCGAGTGGAAAATTCTGTAAGAATATACATATCACAAAAATGAATTTATTATCTGGGTTTAAAATATGAGGGAGAAATGCACATGTGATGTCCTTAACTTTTAACGTCTCAATCTGATATAAAACTATTGAGGTTAAGAAATCAATTCAAACATCTTAAAATAATTTAAGAAAATAGCATTTTATAGTTTTTAAAACAAACTGCGCATTAGGGAAGTACTATGCTTTAACTCACTGGAGACTAGTAACCCATCGGGGATTATCAGTCCTTCGGGGATTATTAACCCATCGGGGATTATTAACCCATCGGGGATTAACTCATCAGGGATTAACTCATCAGGGATTAACTCATCGGGGATTAATCGGGGATTAACTCATCAGGGATTAACTCATCAGGGATTAATCGGGGAGTAACTCATCAGGGATTAACCCATACTCGTCAGAGACTAAGTTAAAGTCTGCCTCAGATACAGGGTCGTCTTCCTTATTCCTCCATGTGTGGTGCCCTCAACCATATCCACACTTAGGTCAAAACTCATCATTCTCTCAGTGATACATAACATTTCTTTTGGTCTGCATGCCATCCTAAACACGGTTTAGGGTAAAGAAAATCAGGTTAAAGAATATTCAAGCATGGGGTTGCGACTACTGTCAACAGAATGTTTGGTAGTTAAAGGTTTGTCCATCAGGTGGTTGTCAACAACACTACACCCAACTAGACAACTTGAAATAAATGACATTTACTCCGATCGTTAGAATATGCATTAAGTCATACTTTTGAGAATAAATGAACATGGTATTAAAGGTGGTAGGTAGAGCAGAGACGCAAGAAATTTAGCAAGACTTAAATAAGATGCTCTTACCTCCTTACTGTAGGAAGAAAATAAATGCTTCGGTTTATCCTTCAAGAAGAACTGCTGTCTCGAAAATTATATTTAAGTTTGATGGAAGTTTAGAAAGGTAGAATCAAGGTTACAACAGCGTGATGTGTATATATATCACTTGGTTGAACAACAAGAATCGTAGGATCAACTTGATCTCAGCTGTTGGTTATGAAAAGAAAGGAAATGACTGAAGAAGGAGAGAGTGATTGAAATGGCTGCTGTGTCCTTCGGTCATCTTTCATAGCTGACTCTAGGGTAATGGTAGGGATGATGAGCATTTAATGCTGCTGTTCCCTCCCCCCATCAGTGGAGTATTTTAAAAAAAACGGGTACTGTAGCTACCCGAAGCATTCATGCCAAAACACTCCTTTAAAGGTAGAACAACTTATAATCCTCATAAGCTTTACAAAATCATTTAGAAAATAAATCTTTTGGACATCACATTGCAGATAAATTTTTCATAATAAGAAAATAATTTCAATATTCACAACTTATAAGAAAATAATTTTCATAATAATAAAAAAAAAAATAATAAGCAAAAATAATTAGATTTCATCACGAAATTTATTTACAAATCGGGGTCTTCACATTCTGTGTGAACAAAGTTCTAGTGATAGCCTTCTTAAGTAAAAGAGAAGAAGAGTGGAGTAGGCTTAGTCCGGACCACTATAAAATTCTATCTCTACTCCTGCTTATCTTTCATATTGCTTACTTACTTTACTTGTGCTTTGCTTTGGTCTTTGCTGAACTCTTTCAGCAAAGACTTACCATCTTTACTACTTCTAGTCCTTAACCTTTGCTACAAAAACTAAGGGGTGCTTTGCTTAAACAAATTCCGCTGCTAAACTTTTTCAAAACATAAGAAACTCTTTTATAAGCAAGAAGTGTTTTATTCAGTAAAGTTTTCTTAGCAATACTTAATTTTTGAAAAACACTATTCAACCCCCCCCCCCCCCCCCTCCTTATAGTTTTTTTACCCCTGACCTAACAAGTGGTATCAGAGCTTAACACTCTTTGCTAAGCCCTAAAGCTTGAGAGGATCCTAACTTAAATTTTCCAATGGCTTTAAGAAGTGATTTTGGTGGCAAGCCCCCTATGTGCACCAGAGATAGATTTGCTAACTAGAAATTGAGAATACAGGTGTACATGGATGCAATTGATGAAGAGCTATATGAAGCAATAAAAGTTGGGCCTTATATACTAGAGAAGATACACCCTGCTGATCCCAATAAGCTTATTCTTAAGCAAAGAAAGGAATGGATGGATGAAGAAAAGAAGTTAGTAGGATACAACAAGAAGGCAATGAACATTCTCTTCATTGCTCTTGAAGAGGAAATGTTCGAAAGTGTGTCTAACTGCACCTCTACTAAAGAGGTTTGGGATGCCTTGCTGGTTCTTAACGAAGGAACCGTAGAAGTCAGAGAAAATAAGCAGTCCCTGCTTATTCAACAGTATGAAATGTTCAGCATGCAGCAGGGGGAGAATCTCACTACTATGTATGAAAGATTTACTGTCCCGCTTAACAATTTGTGTGCTATAGGGAAGACCTATGACACAATGGACATAAATCTCAAATTCATGAGATCTTTACCAAGGCAATGGGATCCTAAGACCACTGCTATTAAAGAGTTGAGAAATTTACATAATACTGATCTTCAACAACTCTATGGAAATCTGCTTACATATGAAATGAAGTTGGCTCAAAGGGATGCCACTTCAGAGCCAAGGAAAAAGGATAGAGGAGTTGCATTGAAGGCTGCTGAGCCAAAGCAACAAGCAGATTCTAACTCAGAGTCTGCTGATAGTGATGAAGATATGGCTATGCTAGCCAGAAGGTTCATAAAAATGGATAAAGGAAACTTCAGAAGAAACACAAGTAGCAGCAAGAGAGATCCATCAAAGGATCTATGTTACAATTGCAAGAAGCCTGGCCACTACGCTGCTGACTGCCGAAGTTCAGCAAGAGAAGAAAGGAAATATTAGCAAAAGAACAATTCAAACTTAAAAAAAGACAAGGGTCTTCTTGCTGAAACGTCATGGAGTGACAGTGACAGTGACTTAGAGGACTCAGGAGCAGAAGTAGCCAACCTCTGCTTAATGGCTAGAGAATCTGAGACAAGCAAGGAGGTTGTCCTTGCTGAGGTATTTGATTTTGACTCTCCTGATATTTCTGAAACTGAGTTGCGTTCCTTGCTTAAGGATGTTGCATCTCAGTGGCATAGATATAGAAGATTGCTGAGAATTGCTTCAGCAGAGTCTGATCAACTAAGGAGCAAGAACTCTGAAATCTTGCTTACACTTAAAAATGTGCAAGCTGAGAATTTGGAGTTACTTGCTGCTGATGATGAGAGGACCCTGCTTAGACAGCATCTCAGAGACTCTCAAGAGAGAGAGTCTAAGTTAACCTCCCAAGTTGAGGAATTAACTACTACAATCTCCACATGGAACAAATCTTCTTCAAATGCATATGCCTTGCTGAAAAGCCAAAGAAGCATGCTAGATAGAAGTGGAATTGGCTCCGGAACTTGCGAAGTCCTTGCTGAAGAGAGTGGAGAAAGTGATGCTAAGTCTATCAACAGAACGATCTCTGTGCATTCAGTAGAGTGTGTGCTTCCTACGGCAACCAAAGGTAATAGAAATGTTACCTTGCTAAAGAACAAATTCCCTGCTAACCGTAACTATAAGCAGGTGTTGGGGTTTCGTAGAATAAAACGCAGCGGAAAAATACGATTTAAAATAAAACAAAACGAAACCCAAACCCGAGGATCTATGCGAAACAATTTAATACAGATAGTTTAAGATTTTACCGATTAATTGTGCGAATCTGAAGCTTTGGTGAAGGTGTTCATCAGAGACTAAGAATTCCTTCATCAGAGACTAAGACTAACGTCATCAGAGACTACAATTAGCCTGTCGGAAACTAAAGATGACGTCATCAGAGACTAGGAATTCTTTCATCAGAGACTAAGACTGACGTCATCAGAGACTACAATTAGCCTGTCAGAGACTAAAGATGACGTCATCAGAGACTAAGAATTCCTTCATCAGAGACTAAGATTTCTAATATACGAAATTCTGAAACAATTCCAGAATCGTAAACATATCCTATATGTCCAGTATCGTATAACCCATCATCATCTCGACATCCCATCGCCGATCTTACATATCAAATATGCAGACTACCCAATAAGCATGTATCAAATATGATCAGAATACGTAATTCCAGAATATCCATACATGCAGAATATCATATATATTCAACATAAAATTCGGTAAACTTGTATTAACTGCATATATCAAATATATTGAATACAATTAAACACATAAATCCATATTAACGTCTCGCATATAGCTTTGATACCACTATTGGGGTTTCGTAGAATAAAACGCAGCGAAAAAATACGATTTAAAATAAAACAAAACGAAACCCAAACCCGAGGATTTATGCGAAACAATTTAATACAGATAGTTTAAGATTTTACCGATTAATTGTGCGAATCTGAAGTTTTGGTGAAGGTGTTGATCGTCTCCAAATTTTTAATGCAATCCAACAGAACTACGTCTCTACTGTATCCACACGAACACCCACGAACCGTCTCACGATTCAAACGAGAAGAGTTACAGTACTAGTTGTACGATCTGTATCTCTCTTTTCTCTCTATATCTCTGAACTCTAGTTTCTCTCTTATGAGCAACTAGGGTTCTTACAATATGTGAAAACATTGGTTTTGAGAGAATAGCTGATATATCATATATATAGCCTTTCATAGAGTAATTTCAAAACCTAATCTAATTAGGAGACTTAAAATCCGAATTTTATATTTATTAGATATATATATTTAATCAAGTCTCACTTAATTAATATATATATATATATATATGCACAAATAAATATATATTCATATTTCCTTCCAAAGGACTCTATTTCATACAGATTACATATATTAATATATATATGTATATAATTTAAAGCCATGATTTAATTAAATCAATCTTATTGACATATTAAAATCATTGACATTTAAATTATATCTCCTTGACGAATGTTCTTTGTGTGTGACCCTGTAGGTTATTATTACGTTGGCAATAATTTTAAATCATATTATAAAATTATAAACAGTGAGCGGCATCTAGTAATACATCACTGTTACCCAAGTAATAATAAAGTCATAGATTCGACGTTACCTTTCGTGACCAATGTTTCAATGTAACTTAATCCTTTTAAATATGATATCTAAGATTAAATTCAAGGCATGGATGTGTCATCCTCTTCATAATTTAATCTTAGTTTTCTTGATCAATGAGTAAACTATATGAAACAAATCTCTATTTGAGCATGGCCATGCATTTTATAGTTTCACTCAATCAAGAGGCCTATAGATATCACCCCTAATTTATAGGAGGGTTAAATTTCATCTACATCATTCCCATTTCTCGCATAACTCATTATGCATCCAACAATCACCTTTATCGTCCACCCGGTTAAAGGTGACTTTTGATAATGTCAAAACGCATAACTCCTTATGTAGAAATGTCATGACTTCAGGTCGAAGGACAATTTATTGTCACTATGAGAATTACTTATGACACATATCATAACGCTCCATGTAGAATTCTCATAGTGGGTCTGTCTAGTACTATGTTCTCTAACATGTACCTATGTATCAACTTAATATATCTCGTATATATTTATGACCAATGAGATATGGCCATCAGTTAATCACATACTAGTCTCAATGTATTATTGTTGTCCCGCTGACAATGATACTCGACTAGGGCCATTTAAGAATAATGATACATTACATACTTATATGATCTCATATTCTAGTCACATACTTGAATCCATATAATTAGTATCATTCTTCTAAGGACATTTATTATGTTAACATTTATATAACGCAGTCAATAAAACATAATAAAAGAAATTATCATCTAACCAAAAACATATCATAAATATAGTGTCACAATCATTACATAATTGGCCACTAGGGCATACACTCTAACAGCAGGGACATGGTCCAAAACAGACCAAGGGTGGAATCTTTAGCAAGAACCATGTTTCTCCTGCTCATAATTACAACCATGCGAGGAATTTGAAATTTAGCAAAGGTTGGGTTAGGAGAAAACACTGGAAACAACCTCAACCTAAGAGAAGAGGTAAGCAGCACACACATCACAACATGATACATTTGAGATGCTATTGTTGCCATAGGATTGGTCACATAGCTTCTCTTTGCCTTGCTGACCCTTACTATTCTGGTTGGTCTCAAAAATCAAAAATGAGACAAGTATGGGTCCCCAAGGGTACTAACCTTAATGGACCCAAGTCTTGTTGGGTACCAAAGTGATTGCTTATGTTTTGCAGGTTGTGAGCAAGGAACAAATTTGGTACTTGGACAGTGGATGTTTAAGACATATGACAGGAGATAAAGCCTTGCTCACCAATTTTAAAGAAAAGGATGGACCACAAGTGATCTTTGGAGATAATAGTGCTGGAAGAACTAAGGGATATGGTTCAGCAGGAAATGGGTTAGTCTGCTTCAACAAGCTTGCCTACGTGGAGGGTCTCAAACATAACTTGTTTAGCATAAGCCAGTTGTGTGACAAAGGGCATAAGGTCACCTTCTTAGACAATCAATGTCAGGTAAGAGATCTTCAAACAAATTCTCTGAAGCTTTCTGGTTCAAGAAATGAGAATGTTTATGTAGTAGATTTGGCTAAGCTAAGTCCTGCTGAAACACCCTGCTTTCTTGCTAAAGCTTCAGCAGATGCTAGTTGGTTATGGCATAAAAGACTTTCACACTTAAACATTAAAACTATTTCAAAACTCCCTGCTAAAGATCTTGTAAAGGGTTTGCCTAAATTTTCCTTTGAAAAAGAAAAACCATGTGGAGCTTGTCAATTTTGTAAGCAAACAAAACAATCCTTCTTAAGCAAACCTGAAAAATCAAACTCTATGCCCCTTCAACTATTACATCTTGATTTGTTTGGCCCTATATCAAGTAGTCTTGGTGGAATGAACTATGCATTCACTATTGTGGATGATTTCACTAGATTTACATGGGCATTATTTCTTGCTCACAAGAATGATGCATTAGCAGAGTTTGAGAAATTCAGCAGACAAGTTCAAAATGAGAAGGAACTCAGAATCAAGTTAGTAAGAAGTAATCATGGAAGAGAATTTGACTTTGGAGGCTTTACTGAGTTCTGTGATGAGCAAGGAATTTCTCATAACTTCTCCGCACCAAGGACTCTACAGCAAAACGGAATGGTCGAAAGGAAGAATAGAACCTTGGAAGAAGCTGGAAGAACATTGCTTGCTGATGCTAAACTTCCTGAGTACTTCTGGGCAGAAGTAGTGAACACTGCTTGCTATACTCAAAATCGATCACTCATTCATCCAACCTTAAGCAAAACTCCATACAAGCTATGGAAAGGAAGAAAGCCAAACATAAGCTATTTCAGAATCTTTGGATGTCCCTGCTATGTTCACAATAATGGTAAGGAATACTTGACTAAATTTCAAGCAAAATCTGATGAAGGTATTTTCTTAGGATATTCTACTCATAGCAAAGCTTTTCGTATTTTTAATAAGAGAATTCTAACAGTAGAAGAGTCGGTTCATGTTGTTTTTTATGAAACTATCCATGAGGAACCAAGTGGTTCACTCCCTCTTATAGTTCAGCAGGAACCAAATGAGAATCAACAGGCTGCAGAGACAAAGGAAGACCCTGCTGAAGCACCTTCAGAAAGCACTGATCCATTGGATAACACCCCTGCTGAAGTAAAAGATGATGAACCCAACTTGGAGGAACTAAGACAGCAAGACATTCGAACAGATCTACCAAGAAGGATGAAATGGACCAAGTCTCACTCAGAAGACTTGATAATTGGAAATCCTACAAGTTCAGTAAAGACTAGAAGATCTGCTCAAAATGAAAGTAGTTTTCTAAGTTTCCTATCTCAAATGGAACCTAAGAAAATTGAGGATGCTCTTGCTGATGCTGATTGGGTTCTTGCTATGCAAGAAGAGCTAAACCAATTCAACAGGAACAAAGTTTGGAATCTTGTTCCCAGGCCAAGGAATCATGCAGTAATTGGCACTAAGTGGGTATTCCGAAATAAGATGGATGAAGATGGAATCATCACAAGGAACAAGGCAAGACTTGTGGCTAAGGGCTATTCTCAGGAGGAAGGAATCGACTATGATGAAACCTTTGCTCGAGTAGCTAGGCTCGAAGCCATAAGAATATTTCTTGCCTACGCTGCTTATCAAGACTTCAAGGTATTTCAAATGGACGTCAAGAGTGCATTTCTGAATGGAGAACTTTAGGAGGAAGTCTATGTGGAGCAACCTCCAGGTTTTGCTGATCATGCTAATTCTCACCATGTATATAGGCTTGATAAAGACTTATACGTTCTTAAGCAAGCTCCATGTGCATGGTATGACACTTTATCTTCCTTTTTAATTGATGAAGGTTTCAGTAGAGGTAAAGTTGATACTACTCTTTTCATTAGAAAGCATAAAGATAAAACATTGTTAGTACAAATCTATGTAGACGATATAATATTTGGTTCTACTGATGAAAAACTCTGTGCAAGATTTGCTAAGCTTATGCAGAGTAAATTTGAGATGAGCATGATGGGAGGGCTGAACTTCTTCCTTGGACTTCAAATTAAGCAAAGAGGTGATGGAATTTTCATCAATCAATCGAAGTACACCAAAGACCTACTTAAGAAGTTTGGGTTAGAATCAGCAAGTCCTATGAAAACTCCCATGTCATCAGCAACAAAGTTAGATAAAGATGAGCAAGGTAAATCCGTAGACATAACAAGCTATCGAGGTATGATCGGATCCTTGCTATACTTAACTGCTAGTAGACCAGATATTATGTTTGCTACATGTATTTGTGCACATTTTCAAGCTAACCCCAAGGAATCACACTTAGCTTCTGTTAAGAGAATTTTTAGATATCTCAGAGGAACTCCTAACTTAGGAATATGGTATCCAAAAGATTCTAACTTCAACCTTGCTGGATATTCCGATGCGGACTTTGCTGGGTGTAAAATAGATAGGAAAAGCACAAGTGGAACATGCCAATTCCTTGGAGGAAGACTTGTTTCGTGGTTTAGCAAGAAGCAAAACTCAGTGTCAACATCCATTGCTGAAGCTAAGTACATATCAGCAAGAAGCTGTGTCGCTCAAATTCTGTGGATGAAAAACCAACTTGCTGACTACGGGTTTGATTTGAAGTCTATCCCTATATTCTGTGATAATACTAGTGCTGTAGCCATTGCTTATTATCCTGTTTTACACTATAGAACTAAACATATAGATATAAGGCATCATTTCATTAGAGATCACGTTCAGCAAAGTACAATAGAGATAAACTATATTCCTACTGAAAATCAATTAGCAGATGTTTTCAAAAAACCCTTGGATGAAAATCATTTTAATAAACTAATAAGTGAATTAGGCATGTTAAATTGTGAATAAGCATTTTGCCACTAACATCTTGTTTGCTTAAGCAAGGACTTTCGTCCTTAGCAAGTTAATTTCAGGAGAAGGAAGAGCACTGCTGATGTCTCAGCAGACCACCTTATCCCTGCTAAAAGATGCATTTCACGCTGCTGAAATGAACAAAGACGCTGTTGATAAAGTCCCTGCTGAAAAACATCAACCTTGTTGAGAAATTTTGAAAAAGGGGGAGACGTCCAGACAAAAGAGCTGTTTCAAAAACTATGTAAACTCCTGCTGAAACGTCAAAGATGCTGCTGAAAGAAGAATCTCTGCTGACAAAATACCAATGCTGCTGAAAAATCTACATCAACCTTGCTGAGAAATTTTGAAAAAGGGGGAGACGTCCAAACGATAGGGACAATTTCAAAATCTATGGAAAACGCTGTTGAAATTTCATAGACGCTGCTGGAAATGTCAAAGACCCTGCTGAAAGAACCACTACTGATCAAGCTCCACATGCTGCTGAAGAATCCATATTAACATTGCTGAATATATCAAGAAAAAGGGGAGACCCTTCGACGAAACTGTTGTTTCAGAAACAATCTTAAATCTTGCTGATCTCATGAGCAAAGGATGCTATCCCTGCTGACTTATCTCTCTATCCTTCCACATCAACAAAGGATTGCTATAGCAAGTCTGCTCATTTCCATCATTACCGCCGGAAAAATAGGTCATCATACCTAGCCGTAAATTCTCTCTCCTCATTAAATGCCACTCTGGCCCATGATCTTTTACGGCTGCTATCACTTCAGTAATTAATTCTCACCACTATCCATATTTTTCTCCCACTAACTCTTAACCTTCTCAAAATAGTTACCACTCTCTAAACCCTTCAACTTCTTTTACCTCCTATATATAAACTCTTTTTAATCCTTCTCAAATTTTTACCGAAACCAAGTGCTCTGATCTCTCTCTATAATCACCATATAAACCCTTCTGAAAACTACCGCAAACCTTCTCTGACACCTTTTTCGATCAACTTCAGCAGACATGGCCAACTAGTTGGATAAAATCGAATCTGAGTCCGTCATTGACTTAGATTCCTTTGTTGATACTGAAGATACTAAAGTTGCCGAAGTTATAACCCTGCTGAGGAACAGCGGGGTACGCTATGTAATCTCTGCTGATACTCCCATATATGGGGAAGTAATCAGAGAGTTCTGCTCAACCATACAAGTCCGTCATCACAGCATTATCGGACATGCAAGTGGTCAGCTGGTCCTCATCACTCCAGCAAGCATCGCCCAAGTTCTACAAATGCCAAGTGTGGGTCTGCTGACTCCACCTACTGTCACCACTGCTGTCCTTGCTAATCTTGGCTATATCAAATCTCATGCTAGCAAAAAGAGGAAGGACTTCCCAAGAAAATGGGACTTCCTGATGGATATTCTTCACAAGACCTTGCTGTGTAAGTTTACCTCATAGGATGAGGCATCAGCAAGGGTTATCTCTATCGTCTCCTTGCTGAAATTAGGAGAGCCAATCAACTGGGCTCAAATTTTCTTTAAAGTCCTTGCTGAATCATTCTCCAGTAATAGGAAGACGAAGATTCGTCATGGACGAACTATGTCCCTGCTGATCAAGGGAATACTTGGAGAAAATTTCTCAGCAAGGACCCAGGCCAAGAAGCTGATCAGCAACAAAGTGATCACTCCATCCCTGTTGAAAAATTATGGGCGCAACCCTGCTGCCCTAGCAAAAGCGGCTGCTAAAAGAAGAGCCAGCGGATCAGAGAGTCTCAGGGGCAAACATCTTTAACCCCCAACGCCAGAAGTGACGAACGCGTCCCTGCTGTCCAACCCAGCAAGAAAAGGCGAGCTGCTAGTCAAATTCAGAGGCCCAAAAAGAAATCTAAGTCAACGCCTGCTGAATTTGACCTCTCGACCTTGACCAAGGAGGAGAGGGAAATCTACGAATTCTACATGGAGCTCTATGATGAAGATTCTGCTGCTGAAGCCATTGCTGTTGGAGGATCTGATGTGGAGCCTCCCTCTGAAGAAACTATCCCCACAGCCGTTCCTCTCACTCCCGAGTCAGCAGGGGATGAAATCTTTGATGAAATCGACAACTACATCCCTGCTAACTCGTCCCCTACTCCTGCTGATCAGAAGAGCTCCTCCACCGAACTCTTCAAGGAGATCGATGAGACCACAGAGGTGGCGGCTACTGCTGAACCTATCCTTGCTGAGACTTCAGCAGCAGAGCCAGCCACTCCTACTGAAATCATGGCGCTCAGCGAGATGGAGTCGGTTGACACTTCAGATTCCATCACAGGACCTACTGAAGTGGAAATTGTAATCCACGCTGCAAATAAAGCCAATCCTTCTCCCGCTTACGACACTACTGAAATTGATAGATTTGCAGTGTCCCCAAAGAAGCCATCAGCAGAGACGACTTCAAAACCCTCTGCTGCAAGGAGACTTGTCCTTCCTGGCTTCACTATCCGTTCCCCTGTTGACCCGACCCTTCCTCCCAGAAGAAAACATGCTGCTGTCAAGGGCAAAGGTAAGGGAAAGCAGATCTAAGCATCCAGTAGCAGCAGTGACAGTGACCCTGATGATGTTCCTGCTAAACGAGCAAAGGAAAAACAATTAGAAGAACTCATCAAGGCACTGCTGATCGAAGATACTCTTGCAGCTGGCTTGGATCCTGAGGCGTACCTTGCTGAGAACATCCACGAAGGCCCCAGCCACATCTCTCCAGCAAGGGTACTAATCGAGGGGGAGCCTAATCCTGCTGAATCGTCTGCTGAGATGCTCGCAATCGAGGGGGAGGATAAGGACACTCCTGCTGATGAAGAAGCACATTCTGAAGAACCTGCTGGATCCGACCCTCAACCTGCTGACAGCAAGGTTTCTCCTACTTCACAGAAGCTTGCTAAACTTGATGCCCAACTGTCACAAGTTTTAGCAAGACTTCCTGCTGACATCACTGCTGGAGCCTTCTTTGCTGATTCTGCCTTAGCCTCCAGACTGACCAAGATGGAGCAAAAACTTGAAAAACTTCAGCACACGATAAATAAGCTGATTGACTTCCTCCCTATCACGGCTGATGATATCAAAAAGGGGGAGAGAGGTCATGAGGCACAACAAGAAGTACCTACTCCTGCTGTTGCTCCAGTTGCTGTACCAAGAAGAAAAAGACTTCCCAAACATATTCCATAGTCTACTGTCCAGATTATGAATCCATCCACGTACATGAGACTTCAGAAGGCCCTTGAAGAAGCTGATATCATATCAATGAAGTCAGGGCCTGCTAAAAGTCTCAAGCTGATAGCAAGCATCAAGGAATCAGAATCAAGAATCAAGTAGTACGAGGTGGAAATGAAGCGACTCAGGGTACAGGAAATGTAGCTGGAGTATGACAAAAAGAAAGAAAGGATGCAGAGGAGGAAGGAAGAAAAGGAGGCAAGGAAAAGAGAGAAAGAGGCAGCAGAAGAAAGGCGAATGCAGGACCTGTTGAAGTATGGTAAGGGCGAAGATCAGCATAGTTCGAAAGAACCTGCTAATGATGTATAATTGTAATTTTATTTTTGTTTTATCTTGTATTTCTTGAACAATCTGAAATAAAATGAAATTCTTTTTGGTTCTTGCTGTGGTGATCAAAATAACTCGTTTTGACATCATCAATTAGGGGGAGATTGTTGTTGCACCCCTGCTTATATAATCTTTGCTTAAACGTTTATTCATTATTTAGTATATAAGAATTGATGATGTAATATAGTCCTTGCTTAAGTATTGTAAAAGGACTTAGAAAAATATCCGACTTGTTAGGTGGATATAATTTGTAGTTAAGCAAGGAGTTTTGATCACCATTGAAGTCTGCTGAAGAAGGTTGCTGAAGATGCAAGAAATATTCTAAGTATAGTCCTGCTTAGAATGAAAATAAGCAAGGACCCTTTATCCACTTAGAATATCCCAAGTATAGTCCTGCTTAAAATGGAAATAATCAAGGACTTAAGTAAGCAAAGATCCTTTGTTTATCTAAGTCAAGATTGTCAGAAAAGTTATCTTTACCCCTGCTTAGTCAACTTCTAGGAAACTCTTCTGAAGGGCACTAGAAGACAGAATAACGACTAACTTTTTTGAACTAAGCAAGGACTGCTGAAAAGGTACAAGTCACATCAAGGACAGTACACAGACTCCAACGAATCTATTTCAAAGTTCCAACGGATAGATTTTTTGGAGAAGTATAAATAGGGGTCATAAATTTCATTTATGACCAACCAACAACAACCTTGAACAAACTGAACAACCAAACTCTCTGACATCTTAAAGACTTCAGCAAGACATCATAAAGCTTGAACAAGTGCTATCAATCTGCTCAACTAAGGAGCAATCTACTTGAAGATAGCAAGCAAGATTTTCTCAAATCTGCTTAAGAGTCTGTGTGACTAAATTGGACTAAGTGTCCTCCTGCTAAGTTGGTCTAAGTGACCTATTGTAAATTGGACTAAGTGTCCTCCTGTTGATTGTTCTGTGTGAACAAAGTTCTAGTGATAGCCTTCTCAAGTAAAAGAGAAGAAGAGTGGAGTAGGCTTAGTCCGAACCACTATAAAAATTCTATCTCTACTCCTGCTTATCTTTCATATTGCTTACGTACTTTACTTGTGCTTTGCTTTGGTCTCTGCTGAACTCTTTCAGCAAAGACTTACCATCTTTACTACTTCTAGTCATTAACCTTTGCTACAAAAACTAAGGGGTGCTTTGCTTAAACAAATTCCGCTGCTAAACTTTTTCAAAACATAAGAAACTCTTTTATAAGCAAGAAGTGTTTTAATCAGTAAAGTTTTCTTAGCAATACTTAATTTTTGAAAAACACTATTCAACCCCCTTTCTAGTATTTTTACCCCTTCGGGACCTAACAGAATGGTCATAGGGTAATTTTGTCACTTTCTGTTGAAAAGTTAATGTTAGTCTAATTAACGGTATTTATATTCGTTACAACATATATTTAAGCATAAATGGTTATTCAATCGACTTTTATTACAAAAGCCCCTTGAAATTTCAAGTGACTCTTAACATAAATGTTATAAATAGGGATAAACAAAATGACCAAGACGATAGTCTAGATTGAAATAAACTTGAGATTGGCCTAAAAAAAACTGACACGTCAAGAGGCTGGTCTAGTTCGAACCGATCCAGTAAGTCTTAAAAATTCATAATAAGGGCGCTTCTAGGCCAGTATCTATCAAAGTTATAAATTCTCTAGCAATGACAAGAAAATTGGAGTCTTCCCTAATAGTTAATTTTTAGGGTAAAATACATATGTTACCCTTCATTCTTTAATGAAAGTTAAGCATGCAACTTACCTTCACAAATTCAACTTTCAAATCATATTGCTATATTGATATATGATTGAAGTACGAACACGATCCGTAGCTACGTATATGTTTAAATGATTGATGAAACTTTTTTCGAAATGCAATTGAACTTTACAACTGCTCTCTCATGTTACTATTTTCGTGTTATTATTTCCATGTTGCTATTTTCATATTATTATTTCTAAATTTACGATCGAAACTATAAACATGATCCATATCTACACATCTGTTCAAACTGTTGATCAAACTGATTTTGAAGTTCAATTAAACTTTTACTGTTGCTCTCTCATGTTACTATTCTCATGTCACTATTTCTTTATATTACTATTTCTATCTTATGTTTATATATATCGAATGCTATTATTATTTCCTCGTTAGTTGTTAGTATTCGAAGATTGAGAAAATAATGGTGATGAGCAGAGGTAGGAACAATTGGGATTGTGGATATGATCCGCTATCAACCGATCAATTCATATATGTTGGGTATTTTTCTTTCCTATTTGGAATTGAAAATACTCCATGGTTAGCTCTTGTTTTTGGATTACAAAAGAAGATAGGAAATAGAAATCCTAAATTAGTTCCATCTTAGGATGAATAGTTTTGCCTATAAATAAGGTTAATTTGTAGAGTTGTATATATACAAAAAATTAGATATTTTGAGAGAAATTTTAGGAGAGAGTAATTACCATAAAATCGAAAAAAAAAAAGTGAAACTAGTAGTTTTCCATTAGTACAACACAACGGTCTTACTTTTGTGTTTCCCAGAGTTTCGACGGTTGGATTGTTTTGATTTTTGGACAAATACTTCAAAACGTCTGTTTCTTGATTTTGAACGGTGGAGATCGATTTTGAAGGTTCGGAAGTGTGCGTTTTTGGGTACGAATAGACTGCCTGTTTTAGGTGATATTCTCTAATTTTGTCTCTATTTTTATTACATACTTATTGACGTTTATTCTAAGAAGTGTGATGACATATTCTGAATTTGTGTGCCTCTAGTTTAACTAGGAAAAATTTAGTGTATTATCCCAATTATTTGTGATAGCGGAATATTTGGGTGAAATACGGTCCCCTGATTTTACTCTTCGTCTTTGGAGGGTTTTCCACGTATAATTTTTGTGTGTCTTGTGGCTTGTGTTTTACAAGTTTATGGTTTTATTCTTTCTCTACTTAATTGCTTTCTCAAAAGTTTACAAGTTTAGGGAAAATTATTATTCCGCTGTGGTCAGTTTTTTCCAACAGATTTTGTTTCTAGCTATAATTGTTTCAAATGGTATAACTATTGATAATTAAGATAATCATATCCCTAAATTATTATTAATTTTTATGCGCACACTTAAATTAGAAAAAGCTAAAAACGACAAGAAGAAATTGATGGCTGGAGTAAGGGTAACAAACTTTTATTAGAGCAAGAATGTGGGTAACAAACTCTTACTGATATAATCAGTTCATCAAAGTAATTCAACTCGCTTGAACCTTCATTTGCTAATATAAATGGTACTCCTTTAATTCAGACACAAATTTCATTGACAAAATTATCAACCTCTTACATTTCCAGAAACTGTTTAAGATTCTTGTAGGAAGAGCCACCCTCCTTAACAGCTTCTTCTGCCAAACCCTTCCATTTTAAAGCATTTGCTCTTATTTTTTCTCCTTTCTTCCCTTCTCCCATCACAACATCCAAACACCTCCTAATCTCATCTTTCACAAACACCCCTTCTTCATTCTCCACCACTCTCACTCCATTCCTCCAAACCTCCTCCACAATCTTCATATTCGTCTTCTGCTCCGAAAAATTCGGACAACCAATCACTGGAACTCCGCTAACAAGACTTTCCATCGTCGAATTCCATCCACAATGTGTCAAAAAACACCCAATGGACTGATGGCACAAAACCTCCACTTGTGTGCACCATGGCACTATCAACCCTACTTCTTCACTTATCCCATATTGTTGTCTCAAACATTTTATTTCTTCGACCTTGATATCTCGAATAACCCACAAAAATTTATAACCACTCTCGACTAGACCTTGTAAAATCTCTTCCTGTTGTTTGTCTTGTAACACCAATATGCTTCCGAACGACACGTAAACCACAGACCACTTCGGCTTTGAGTCAAGCCATGTTACATAATCTATGGAGTTTCGGAACAAATTGCCACCATACGCTTTGTCTTTCATGTCATTTTTATCTGTGAAGGCCGATGGAAGCAATGGACCGATTGGAAAAAATGTAACACTAGGAAAGAAGTTGAGAAAATCTTTCTCTAGTGCATGAAAAGTATTTGCGAGCACGCATGGATTAGTTTCTTTTTCTAGAGTTTGTATGTGCTCACGAAAAACAGGAATGAGGGATTTATGAAATTTGTTTTTTGGTGAAAAAAAGTCAGGGAGGTCATTGCATGTGAACAATGGCAACCCCGATAATTTTATCGAAAAGTTGGGGTCAAACTTGTGACCCTCTTGGTGGTGTAGACCGCTTTGGCTATTGAAGTAGCGTTGGTAGATAGAAAATGTTATGCCACACTGAATAAATAGTAAAGCAGAAGGGATGTGCAAGTCACGCGCCACCTCTGCAACCCATGGTAACAGGACCGCGTAAACGATGAACGTGACTGGGGGACCATTGGTAGAGAGATCTTTAACAAGTTTGGTGACATTTTGAGGCCCCACGCGCCTTAATGTAGCCACGTATTCCTCGTCGGCTATTACTTTTTCTTCGTTGTTTCCATTACCATCGGGAAAAGTCGCGTAGGACAATCCATCGACGGTTGGGAGGTTGTTGAGGCGGCTAAAGCCGGATGTAGTGGTGGCAAATGTGACTTTTGCACCGTGGCGCGT
Organism: Centella asiatica; assembly: GCA_014636745.2. NCBI lineage: Eukaryota > Viridiplantae > Streptophyta > Magnoliopsida > Apiales > Apiaceae > Centella > Centella asiatica. The sequence goes on along the minus strand of CM025786.1, from coordinate 46,171,647 downwards.
GAGGACTTTGGCGAACTGAAGAGTAGGGTTGATGTGGCTTTGGGCTAATAGGGAAAGCACAAGGAAGTGTTTGTTATTCATTTTGTGTTTACTAATGGATTATGGATATGAGAAATTTTGCAACTTCTCTTCAGCTTTGTATCAATTTATACAAGAACTTGATTGACCTGTTGATTTTCCTTTTCCTTTTTTAGTATTTTCTTTTTGCCTTTTCGATTTGTAACTGAAAGGGTTGTAAATGTGTTACTTCATTTGTCAACTTTACGGTTAGTAGTATAACATTGTCTAGTTCCAATTAATTGCAAGCAGTTATAGTTAACTTTTAATTTTAAAATTAATTACTATATTTTTGGAGTTTCAGATTAGGAATGCAGGCATCATATTCTAAGTATATTAATCTTACACACACATATATACGTTTTTCTTTCTTTTTTTCTTTTTTGAAGTTTAACGGTGATTGCTCTTTTGCTTTCTGTTTCTCCGCTCAATAATAGTAAACTTCGGTCTAGTTACTTTAACGGTTTTTAAGATCTATCCTTAGTAAAGAACTTTATCCTCCATTAGGTTCTAGTTGTCCAAAATTAATTTCAAGATCTAAATCTTATCATATTTAAATTCAAATTTGTTTATATGTTTATTATATGTGATTATTTGTTAAATTTATTACTATATAATAATTCATAAACATTCGTGAAATTACGCAAGACTTATGTTTTTTTGAATCCAATTATAGATCTTATGTCTTTTGTATATTCTTCTTTCTCTTAACTTTGTTTGGCAAACTGATGTTGTAAGTTTTTGACGAGATTTTTAGTACAATCCTAAAAAATTCATAGTTTATTATTTATTCAAGAAAAACATTCTATAATTAATATGATTAAATTAATAAATCTTACAGTATCAACTTTCAATTTTAACATTAAAAATCTTGAATAGCTTGATAAATTTAAATATGGCTCCCACCTTATTCTCCATTCTAAGTTTTTCAAGTAAATGATCCTAATAGGGTAAGGTGTGTTAGATGAAAATGATGATGATTATGTTTTAGAAAATAAATGTGCAACTGTAAATACTCAAGATATTCTATAAATCTTAGTATATTTGCACGAGTTTTTGCATCCACAGATGGTTGACTTAGTTAATTATCAAGGGATGAACTGCACTGCACTAGGTGAGTCATCAGTGTTTACTTGAACGGACTCAACAATGTCAAGAAATGGCTATTGTTACTTAAAAAGATAAATATTTCGCACAACAGACATTCTAAGAAAAGCCAACAAAATATTGATGATCAAAAGGATAAGTATTTTTAAGAGGCATCAGTAAGATGAACCCATCAGGGAAAACCTAAAAATACTGTATCAACGCGATGACACCATTAGGGGAAACCCGTTAGGCGATGACTTCGTCAAGCGAAGCCATTAGGGGAAGCCCGTCAGGAGATGACTTCGTCAGGAGAAGCCATCAGGGGAAACTCGTCAGGCGATGACTTCGTCAAGGGAAGCCCGTCAGGGGAAGCCATCAGGGGATTACCTAGTCAGGAGAGCTCATCAGGGGATGACCTCGTTAAGGGAACCTATCAGGGGAAACACTCTTGTGTCTAGACTTTGACGATAGCATACCTCCCGATGCGTTTGGCGATGGCTAAATAAGAGTTTGGCGATAGTCATTTCTATCCACTAACGATGAGTTTGACAGAAGATCACTCATTAGTGGAACCCTTCAGTGGATAACAAGCTGGTCATAACATTAGTGGATAAATGAAGCACTGATCAAGTCTCCATCAAGGCTTGACATCGGTGGATAAAGAAGCATTGATCAAGTTACCTTGAGTAATTTGTCATCAGCAGATTCAGAAGCACTGATTAAGTTGACATCAGGGCTTGACATCAGTGGATTGTTATGACCTAATTCACACGTCATCAGGACTGACACACAAATCATTGATACTTGGCATGGAAGCAAGGGGTATAACTGAAAAGATATTCCTTGAAGTTTGGTTAACCAATAACAACTCTTGAGCATTAATTACATGCAGATCAAGGGATGAAAAAGAAGCAACAAAAGCAAACAGCAGTTGACACACCACTCCTAAAGGACGTTGATGTGACAGAACTACGACTAAGTTAAAACTTGAAGCATGTCAAGCACATGGTTTCACCAACTAATCTGTTATACGTACATGAAGAGTTGTTACACAGAAAACCAAGCGAAGAAACACGAAGCCACACAACAAATACTAGAAAGAAGCTTTGTAATAGATCCAAGAAAAGATATAGTCAAAGAAAATTTTGTAGCTAGTGAGTGTGGAAAAAGAAGCTGTAATTTTATTACAGAGAAGTTGTAACTCGTTACAGAATTTGTAGCTGTTTAATTGCGTTTGTGATTAAATAGATTTTCAGAAAAACAGCAAGTTTTAATACAACTATTTTAACTTGAATGCTTGTGTGTTCATTTTAAATTCATTATAGTTTTTCTAATCTTGTAGCTATTTCTGACTGTGCTTAGAAAGTCTTTAAAGAGCAAAACGTTTGTGGTGTTTGTATTCAACCCCCCTTCTACAAACCCCTGAGCTTATTTTGTTCCAACAATTGGTATTAGAGCCTACTAGCAGATTACATTTGCTAAAAGATCTTGAACAATGGCCAACAAAGCTGGAAATAGTAAGGTCCCCATGTTGGAAAGGGGAAAGTACTTCTTCTAGAGACAACGCATGATAGTTCATCTAAGAGCAATCAATGATGAATACCTATAGATTCTAGAAGAAGGTCCCACGTACCAAAGAAGCTAATTCCTCAAGAAGTTGTAAATAGAGTCAATGTCCCTGAAATATTAGTCTCAAAGACTACTGAAGAAATGACTCAGAAGAAAGAGAAAAGGTGAAGAAAGATCCAAAAGTCACAGGCATCTTATATAATGGCTTAGACGATGATATGCTAAACAATATCATGAACCTTACAACGTCTAAGACTATATGGGATACTATTTAGATCTCATGTGATGGTACTAAAGATGTGAGGGAGAACAAGCTGCAGCTGTTAACACAACAGTATGAGTGGTTCATAATGAAAAATGGTGAAACACTCACTGAAATGTTTAACAGATTTAACAGGTTGGTAAATAACCTGAGGATGTATGGAAAGACCTATGCCAACAAAGATGTGAACAGAAAGTTCATGAGGGAACTTCCCATATCATGGGATCCTAAGACGACAACCATTAGAAAATCCAAGGGCATGAATCTCCTAGAATTGGATACGCTCTATGGTACTCTTAAGACATATGAACTGGAGGTTCAACAAAGATCTGAAATGTCTAAGGATACTAGAAAGCTTAAATCTATAGCTCTGATAGCTGCCAAGAAGGATAAAGTTGAAGCAAGACCAAGTGTCTTGATGAAGCAACAATCAAGAGATGTTGAAGAAGAAGGGGACAATGAAGCTGACTCAAAGGAGAATGAGTACACTCCTGAAGAGTTAGAAGAAATAGATGAAACCATGGCCTTTTTTGCAAGAAGGTTTTCTAAGCTGAAATTTTAAAAACCATCTAGATCAAAAAGATTTTCAGCAAGGAAACATAGTAGCACAAGTAACTTTATTGACAAATCAAGAATAAAGTGCTACAAATGCAGTGAGATGGGCCACTTTGCAAATGAATGCCACAAGGCCACAAAGGAAGGTGAATCCAGAGGAAAGGAAGCTGAAGTGGACTACAAGAAGAAATACTTTGACATTCTTAATGCAAACAAGAAGGGAAAAGCTTATATTGCAGAGGGAAAGGACTGGGCTGACTCAGATGAAGAAAATAATGAAGAATATGTCAACCTAGCCATGATGGCCTCATCCACTAACAGTTGCAGCTCACAAGTACGTCTCAAAATTTCCTATAACATGTCTAAAACTAATTGCGTGAAAACTGTTAAGGAAATGACTTGTGAGATAAGAGATTTTTATGACACCATAAGAAGTGTTGTAGTTGAGACTTAGAGAGTACAGAAAATAAATGAAAAATTGACCACTACAAATACTCTCACTAGTACAAAAACTGTCTTATGCGTCGCCTTATTTGCGTCGGTTGTTTAATAGAACTGTAGCATATAGTAGCACAGTGGCATTGTCGTAAATAAAAGAAAAACTATTTGCGTCGCTTAGTATAAAACACCGACGTAAATAGTTTTGGATTATTTGCGTCAGTTGTTTTAAAGAACCGACGCAAAATATGTATAAATAATTAAAAAATAAATTAAAAAAGAATTTTTGACACTTGTTTTAAAGAACCGACGCAAATGGTTTGGAGAATTTGCGTCGCTTCTGGTAACGAACCGACGCTAAATCTTTAAAAAAATTAAAAAAAATTAATAACGAATTTGCGTCTCTTATTTTAAAGAACCGACGCATATTCTCTAATATTAGTAAAGTAGATCTCTATTCTCGAACTCCAGTGTCATATTATATTCTTTCTGAGAGGAAGCTTCTCCTACTGCCTTTTTTACTTCGGCCCAATATTCTAAACTCTCTTTTCCCAAAAGAAAGTACATAGGTTATAACTTTTGCTACGTTGGGTTCGTAAGAGAGGAGGGAGAGGTTACGTAGTTCGTCTTCGGTGGGTTGCTTGGCTGAGTTTTGCAAGTTTCTTTCTTCCGTCCAGCCCGACAGGTTGCTTTATACTGTAAGTCATTGTTAATTAAAATAATACATTTATTACAGGCTTATTTAAAATATCAGTATGTATGCTCAAACTATTTTGTGTCCGCATTTGATTTTATCTGTACAATCGTTGTGCTTACTTAGTTATACATGTATCGTCAAACATGGATGTACAATATATTGCGTTCCGATGACGCATATGTTAGAGAAGTTAACGAGTTTATTACATGTGCGGTTGAACACCGAAAAAGCAAAAAGGAACAAGGAAAAGAAGACATGATTGTGTGCCCGTACCGCCTTTGTGGTAATTTAAAAAAATATTCTTGTGCGAAGACGGTGCGTGAACATTTATTTTGTTGGGGTTTTAAGAAAGGTTATACGAAGTGGATTTGGCATAGTGAGGGAATAGACTCTGATATGACTGGCAGCTCAAGGTTGAATTATGCAACCGAGTGCGATAAATCGGTCGATAATGACGAAGATGATGTGGACATTGATAGGGTGGAAGATATGATACAAGATCTTCAAGACCATATAATGCCACAACCGGATATATTTGAGAGCTTGGTTCGCGATTCTAAGAAATTTTTGTATCCTAGGTGTAGCGACGAGTTGACAAGATTGTCAACAACTTTGAAGTTGTGTAAGTTGAAAGTAAAGAATGGATGGAGTGACAAGAGTTTTACAGAATTGTTAAAAATTTTACGAGAAATACTTCTGGTAAATAACGAGCTTCCCACTTCCACGTACGAGGCAAAGAAGATGTTGTGTCCTATAGGTATGGACGTGAACAAGATACATACATGTCCAAATGACTGTGTGTTGTTTCGAAATGAGAATGAACATTTACACACATGTCCTAAGTGTGGAGCATCTCGGTACAAGCGGGAGGGTAATGATTCCTCTACGGATGATAAAAAAAGGGCTCCTACCAAGGCGGTTTGGTATTTACCCATAGTGCAACGATTCAAACGCCTATTTGCAAATGCAAAAGATGCAAAACATTTGAGGTGGCAGCAGAAGGGAGGAAATCAGATGGGATGCTTAGACACCCGAGTGACTCTCCACAATGGAGAACCATTGATGGAAAGTTTCCTGAATTTGGTGGAGAAGTTAGGAATCTACGGCTTGGACTTTGTATGGATGGGATGAATCCTTATGGCACTCTAAGCTGTCAACATAGCACTTGGCCAGTTCATTTGGTGATTTATAATTTGCCTCCGTGGTTGTGTATGAAGCGTAAGTATATTATGTTTTCCTTGTTAATCTCAGGGCCTAACCAACCTGGGAATAATATAGATGTTTATCTTTAGCCGCTTGTTGAAGATTTAAAACTTTTGTGGGATGAAGGTGTGACGGTGTTCGATGCAAATACTAAAATGGATTTCACATTACGTGCGATGTTATTTTGCATCATAAATGACTTTCCTGCTTATGGAAACTTGTCAGGGTACACTATCAAAGGAGTTAAAGCATGTCCAATTTGTGAAGATGCTACTGTGGCGCCCCCTAAAAATTCCCCGAGCCGGGCCTCGGGCACTGTCAATAATGTGGGTGACAGTCCCCGAGATCCCCAGACTGGAACCCTAGGCTACACCAGAAAACTACAACAATATCATAACAACAAAACAAACAACACAACCAAGCATTAACAACATTCCTGTGAGAAATACATTCTCAAATACATCATTATAAAATCTTAAGGTCCACATCATCTTACAAAACCTCAAAGATTGAAAATAAACAAGCTGCAGCGGAAACAAAACTTTAGATGGCTCATACAGCCTTACAACTTAAACATTCTTATGCAATTCTCTCTTTCCCTTTATTAGGCGACTCAGCCTTTAAGACATAACCTGTAAAACATTCCATAACATTCCACATGAGCGTTTACGCTCAGTAAGTATATATTCATAAGGAAGAGAAACAGATAATTCAAAAGCTTTTATACTCTTCGAGGTTGGGCAAAGCAATGCCAACACCTCATGATAATCAATAAACATATATCATCTAGGGTCCCCGAATGATATCAAGGGTTAACCCTCTTTCAATAAATCATGATTCGCCCTCTCTTCATCAGATAATGCATCACCTGACCAGACTAATCATTATCTGACTTCTTTTAACAATCAAATTTCATCCCAGCTGGCCAGCCTGGTCGTTTGATTCATCATTTGACATACGTAGTCACTTGCAGAAAGCATATGGTCTGCAAAAAGTCTGATTACCGATGCCTTGTCTCGGTCTATCATTCTCTATCATCATTGGCCAGAATACCAGGCAAAAGCATTCAATAGCCCCTTTAACTTCCCATATGGAATATATCTTCTTGAAAACATTTTCTCATTTTAAATTGGCACGATCAACAATTAAAAGCAGCAACTGCCAAACACATTGGCGCGCTCAACAGATAAAAGTCGACCACTGATGATTTTTCTATATACCCATATGGAAGTTACTTAGGTGCGCATAAAAGTTGCAACACCCTTGCATTATCATCATCATCATCTTTGGGTGTGCTAGCGACTTTAAATAGCTAGCAATCACCCAATAACATATAGCTCAATCAATAACATCTTTTCACGTACATCGGATCAATGATCGTACGTTACTTAATCATGAATAAAATCATCATCTTGCGTAAGCTTTAACATCATTCATTTACGTAAATCAAAATAGTGATTCTACGTAATCAGTATGAATGAAAGTGGAATGAGTATATACTTGCCTTGGTCCTTAGCTAAAATCACTATACTGGTTGCAAAAGGGTTTTGTAAAACATCATTGTTGGTATAACATGAGAAATCCATATTTAAAAGATGACCATTCAGATTAGAAAATGGTGATCAGGGCATGAGGTTGTCCGTCGGGGAAAAATTCACTCGTCAGAGACTAGCAAATATCTCATCAGAGACTGTTGACGTCATCTTAACCTATCGGAGACTAAGGATGACGTCATCAGAGACTATTTAACCCATAAGAAACTGATGATGTCATCTTAACTCATCGGAGACTAAGGATGACGTCATCATCAGAGACTAACATTTACTCATCGGAGACTAACATTAACTCATCAGAGACTAATGTTAACTCGTTAGAGACTAACTCCATCAGAGACTAATATTTACTCATCGGAGACTAACATTAACTCATCAGAGACTAATGTTATCTCGTCAGGGACTATCTTTAGAGCTTGTCTCCAATTAGATGAAAGGCCTTACATGAACAAAGTCAACCTAGGATGCCTCATGAACATAAATATGCAACAGAACATAGCCTTTCTTTTAAAGCTTTGTTCTTCCTTGAAAATCTAGTTTGCACGGCTAATATTCTCGGATGCTAAGCAAAAGGGAACAACAGAGGCGAACTTAAAATTCTTACCTCCTAGGTTGACGAAAGAGATCAATGCCTGAATGAAAGTAATAGTCCAGAAAAAAGAACTTGAAATTATACGAAGATGGTAGGTTTAAAGAAGAACTTTGGAAGAGAAAATCTTTAGAAAAGAGACTGAAATGTTCCTCTAAATGAGGTATTTATACCAGGCTGAAATTTAGCTTTGAGATAAAATGATTGGCTAATCTGGACGGTAAAACGGCTGCTCATCATGATTCTTAGCAACTAAGCATGTAATAAGTCTGTTGTCCTTCATGCAAATAAGCCAGCTACTAAAGCAGCTTACTAATCAAATTATCATACGTACACAATGATGTCATCATCCTTACATATGCCATTCTGTTCAGCAAGAGATTTACTGATCTAAACACTTAACTCCTTCAAGCAATGTCAACATAAATTGCTTGATCTTATAATCCAACATCCAAACAAACATAATCCTTTAATGGATCCAAAAATATCTAGACATCCAAAAACATCATATAATACGTATCAATAAGAAAATAAAATAAAATAAAATAATGAGTGAATAAATTATTTATAGATAAACAAATTTTCCAAGTCGTCATAGCTACTATTGACCACCGTCTAAATAATTGCAAGAAAAATGTGTTTATGAATCACCGAACATTTCTTCCTTGTGATCACCCTTATCGTAAGATGAAAAAGGCTTTTGATGGACATATCGAGACTCGAGAAGCCCGTTTGCCTTTAACTGGGAAAGAAGTCTTTGAGCGGGTTAAGGATATTGATGTTGTATTTGGAAAGTTGTATCAACCTCCTAAGAAGAAGAATCTTTGGAAGAAGAGATCCATATTTTGGGATCTCTCGTATTGGGAGCACATACAAGTTAGACATTGTCTTGATTTTATGCATATTGAGAAAAATGTTTGTGATAGTATTGTTGGGACATTGTTGAATATACCAAGAAAGACAAAGGACGAGATCAAAGTCAGAAAATATATGAAAGAAATGGGTATACGACTAGAGTTAGCACCGTAAGAATCGGAGAAGCATACATATCTACCTCCAGCTTGTTATACTTTGTGTAAAAAAGAGAAAATTGATTTTTGTAAGTGTTTGTTTGGTGTGAAGGTTCCATATGGATATTCTTCAAACATCAAAAGGTTTGTGTCGATGAAGGATTTGAAACTGCTGGGTATGAAGTCACACGATTGTCATGTGTTAATGCAACAGTTATTACCAATTGCAATTTGAGGGATATTGCCGAATCACGTGAGACTTGTTGTTATGAAACATTGTTTTTTCTTCAATGCCATCTGCAGCAAGGTGATTGAACCTATCACGTTGGATAAATTACAAGCTGGGAAAGAAGTCTTCGAGGAACAGATTTCTGGCTTGTTTCCTTACCAGCTACGTCTTCAATAATATCTTGATTTACGTGGAAGACAATCCTTATTCAATTCGAACTCTGTATCTTATCAGGAAATAAATCACGATTAGTCCCTGACACTTCATCTTTAGTCTCTGGTGACGTCATCAATTAGGTCTCTGGTCTTTTAGTCCCTGATGACGTCAGATTGTATAGTCTCCGATAGAGTTATTTAGTCTCCGATGCTTTAAGGCTTTGTCTCTGATGACGTCAGCTTAGTCTCTGATGCTTTTAAACTTAGTCTCCGATAACGTAAGCTTTAGTCTATGACTCTTTTAGACTTAGTCTTTGATGACGTAAGCCTTAGTCTCCGATAGGCAAAACTAGTCTCTGATAGATAAAATCCTTAGTCTCTGACAAGTTTTTCTAGTCTCCGACAAGCCTTTTTGTAAACTCCAACGGACCAAATACACACTTTGACTTGCTGAAGCTTTGATACTCCATTCCAGTAGTTACTTACAAATAAAGAATAATTGTATCTCTTTACAAAGAATGAATGAATTACAAACAAAGAGATAACTACCGGCTACAAACTTCAGTGTTACTAATTAACACTTTCTATACATTTGTACTCTAAGTAATCTAAAGACAATCATCATCAAATGTTCTAAAACCTAACAATCTCCCCCTAATTATGAATATCAGAATGATAAGCATAATTTCAAGGTTGATGATGATGTCAAAACTCAATTCACAATTACTTAGAAAAAGAATAAAGAATTGCTAACTACAAATGTATTTTGAACTAAGATCTTTGATCTGTTGTTCAGCTTTCACCAAGACTCAGGTTTAAATCCTATAAGTCTGGCTTCAAAAATAAAAATTACAGCTTATTTCAACAAACAACATACCTTCCAACACAGCAATTTACCTTCTATTTTTCCTCAGCAACTCCATCCTGTCTTTCAACAACTTTTTCAGAACCAATTCAATTTCTTCTTCAGCATCCTTGAGTAGACTGATAAAACCTTCAATATGTCTCTCACTGACACTGTTGATATTTATGTTGTAATTGAAGAAGACTTTCTCTCCATGAAAAGTCTCACACCATAATCCAAGAGGTTTAGGATTAGCTTCTGGCACTGTATCCACCTTGTGCTTCACCTTCATCACCTTCTGAATCTGGCTTCGAAAATCCATGTTGAGATTAGAAGTCTCAAGCCCAACAGTCAGCAACCACTCCAGATTTTCTTTAGTTTGTCCCTTTAAGGCTGGCTTCTCGAATTTCAAAGACTCTCCATCTTTCAAAAAGACATGGAGGAGTTCTTTGTTATTTTTACCCTTGATCAAATCAATCTTCTTTGTACTTTTCTTCAGGGCCTTGATAATTTCTTCAGTACTAGCCATTTCAACCGTATAAATCTTCCTTGATAGAACTGTTCGTGGCTTTGTTGGTCCACTCATAGCCACTAAAGCAGTCTCGGTTGACCTTGGAGGATTTTGAGAGATAGGCTTCTTGATAAGTGCTTTGATCACAGGTTTCTTTGCAGATTCCTGGACCAAAGGTTTTCTTCTTGATTTCTTCTCAGCCTCTTCCATCTCTTTATTTTTCTTCTTGGTTATGGCTGCTTTCTGTGCACTTGATCTCCTTGTAGAGATTTTCTTCTTCTTTGCCTCCTCCTCCTCCCTTGCTGCCGCCATGTCCTCCTCCTCTTGTAATTTTTGAGCTAATAGTGCATTCTATCAGTTTCTGTTCTTGAGGATAGACCAACTCCACTTTCCCATCCACTATCAGTTCAACTGGAGTAGGAAAGTGAGCTGTCTTCATGGCATCCCCCAATAGCTTGGGCTGTCCTGGTTGAGTTGAGATTTGCTTCTTTGGTTCCTCAACCATGACCCCTTTGCCTTTGTTTTTTGATGTTGGGGCTTGTGCAGAGGATGAAGGAGAAGCTACTGTTATTGCTGTTGTTGCTATTGTTGTTGTTGTTAGAAGTTGTGTTGTTGTTGTTGTTGCTGCTGCTACAAGATCAGAATGTTTTCTTTAGGATCCTGTCCATCATTGCTTGTAATTCAGCATCAAGGGCAGGACCAGACTTTGATTTTGATTTTTGTATAGGAACATATTGTTTGAATTGACCACTCTCCCCCTTTTTGACATCAGCATCTTAAGGTTGAAAGGAGGTGGCGAAATATGGAATTGCCTACATTAATAGTTGCTCCATTCTGTATTGTTTTTGGATCAGGAGTTAGATATTGGCTTCTAGGGCTTGAAGTTGACTGTCAGTCTTGGACTTGTCTTTGATAAGAGTATCAATTGCAGTGATAGTCCTCCTTGGCAAGTGTCCTTCATGGCACCTTCTGATTTTGTTTATCTCCAACTCCATCCTTTCCTCCATTTTCTTCACCGCACCATTTATACCAGTAACCAAAAAATGATGGAATTTGGTATGTTTCTTGTCCACTTTGTTTAGTTCTTCAAGAATGTCTGTGGATGTTGGTGCAGCTACGCTAGACCCAATGTTTGTCACATAATCCTGCCTAAGATGCGCGGCTACTTCCTCCAGAATGTTGGAATATGTGGCATCAAGCCATTCATCAACATTTTCCTTTGTAGGTGGTTCAGACACAGATTCATCTGCAAGTCTTGTCTTCAATGCAAAAATGTGGTCTTGTCTTTGTTGTAGACCATATAACATTTCAAAGTCAGCATTGGACATCTCAGATATAACATTTAATGATGCATCCCCTGTGCTTGAAGTGTTCCCAATTTCTTCTGTTTGGATATTTGTGGAGGGAGCAGAAGAAACTTGAGCTTCTTGTGAGCTGGTTTCAACAAGTTATAAAAATACTCCTGCTGAAAATTTGTCTCTTTTATTTTGTTCAAGTATCTCATCCTTGCTCACACCCTCTCCTTTTGCCTGGGGTTGGGCACCCAGCTTCTCTTGCTCTCCTTTTTCCAAGCTTTCTAAAGCTTGACTCTCTTGTTTGTGTATATCCTCTCCTTTTTCTAGGTCAGGAGCCTGACTCTCACTATTTATTCTCACATCCTCACTCATATGGATAGGTGCACTCTGTCCTACAGAAGTGGGGGTTAGAGAATTACTTGTGACTGCAGGGATAGGGGGTTCCCTTTGTGTATCTGGGGCTAGGGATCTATCCATGGAATGTGTTTGAGAGCTTGTCTCGAGTATTGGCTCCTCTTGGGAAAAATCAAGAGGATTTAAATGTATAATATCAAAAGAATCAAGTATGGAAGAAAAAGAAGAAGAATGTACAATGTGGAGTGTTGGTTGTTCCTCAGACATTGAAAATTAAGGAACATCAATTGATGACTCTGTGTGTGCACTCCTTGTGTCACTCTTTTCTTTTATTATCTCTCTTTGTGGTTTCTCTTGTTGGTGAACAAGAGGTTATGCTGACTCTGTACAATGTGTTCCTGGTTGGGAACTTTCTTCAATGTCAACATCCTTGTGGGAGGATGGTGACAGTTCACTGTTTTTCCTTATAACCTCCATTGTCTTTTGGGAAGCAATGGATTGCTTTTGGCTAAGGGTTATAATTCTCTTCTTTCTCTGAAATGGTACTACAGCTTCTTGTTCTCCCTCATCCTCATTTACTTCCTCAATTATTCTTCTTTTGATTGGGAGTTTTGTGATGGTTGTTTAAGTCTTTGCAACCATAGTCTTTTGGGAAACTATGGAGGGGGCTATGGATTGTTGTTGTGAAGTGGTTGGAGGATTCACAGGGTTTTGCCTTTCAATATCCTCAAAGAATTGCAAAGAATAAAGGTTTGGAAGCCTGTCAATAAGTATAGATCTCATGACAGGAGGGAAAAATAAGGGAACCTTTACCTTTGCAGATTTATGCTTCACATCAGTAAAAATTCTTTTACTCTGCAAAACAGTTGGTACAACTTGCATGCTAGTAATATTAAGATTTGGAATTAGATAATAAACAATCATCATAAAAAACGTAGCATAATGAATTTTATTTTTCTTACCGGATTTAAGTTTTACCAAAAGATTTTGCAGAATTAAAAGCCCAATGTTTAGATGTCTATCATACAACACACTAAAAGCAATTTGTTGTGTGAGTGTAGTGATAGCGGCCATTTGAAGAGATTAGTGAATTTTGAAGAAACTTTGAAATAGGGTTAAAATGCAGAGTATTTGTAGAAAGAAAATAATTTTAAAGCTTGAGAGATTGTGATTACAAATGTGTTTGATTTTACTTTTATCAAAGTATTAGAAACGTTTGCAATTCAAAAGATAGTGAACCTTTTCGATCGTGGGTATGAATAACTTCCAGATTACCCTCGATCGGAGATTGCCCTAATCTCTGATATGTTCACTCATAAGAGACTAGACCCAATTAGTCTCCAATAGTTCATTTTTGATTAAGTCAAAGACTAATCAAAAACACTGTCGGGGACTAAGATAGTCTCCGATAGTTCAATTTTTAATTAAGTCAGAGACTAATTAAAAACATTGTCGGGACTAAGATAGTCTCCGATAGTTCAATTTTTAATTAAGTCGGGGACTAATTAAAAAAACTGTCGGGGACTAAGGTAGTCTCCGATAGTTCAATTTTTAATTAAGTCGGGGACTAATTAAAAACACTATCGGGGACTAAGATAGTCTGCGATAGTTCAATTTTTAATTAAGTCGGGGACTAATTAAAAGCACTGTCGGGGACTAAGTTGTCTCTTATTCCAAAGCTTTTCAGAATATTTCCAACAAACAAGTTAATGATTATTGGCTTCAAAAATTCTGTTTAATTAAAAACAGCTACATTTCAGAAATTAAATTCTAGCTTCTAACATTTTCTGTTCACAAGAACAACTGCAATCTAGAAATTGAATTCTAGTTTATAAAATTCTGTCCATTAAGAAGAGCTTCAATCCAGAAATTAAATTCTAGCTTCTTACAACTAAACAACTTGCTTTCAAAATATGAAATTAATTTTTAGAAGCATAATTCAACATTCCTAATTCAGAAACTAATCTAGAAAAAGTAGATTCATCTAAAGGCTTTGTGAATATGTCTGCAAGTAGCTTATCAGTTGTAACCCAGTGCAATTCAATATTTCCTTCACTTACATGTTCTCTTATGAAGTGATATCTAATATCTATGTGTTTTGTTCTTGAATGTTGTACTGGATTTTCTGTTATTGATATGGCACTTGTATTATCACAATATATAGGAATTTTGGATAATGACATACCATAGTCTAGGAGTTGATTCTTGATCCATAGGATTTGAGCACAACAACTCCCAACTGCAATGTATTCAGCTTCTGCTGTTGAAGTTGAAACTGAATTTTGTTTCTTGCTGAACCAAGAAACAAGTCTGCCTCCAAGAAGTTGCAGATTCCACTTGTGCTTTTCCTGTCAAGCTTGCAACCTGCATAGTTAGCATCTGAATAACCAATTAGTTTAAAATCAGATTCTTTGGGATACCATAAACCAAGGTTTGGGGTACCCTTTCGATATCTGAGTATTCTTTTTACAGCAATCAAATGTGACTCTCTAGGGTCAACTTGAAATCTAGCACATAAACATGTAGCAAACATTATATCAGGTCTACTTGCCATTAGATATAAAAGAGAGCCTATCATGCCTTTATAGCTAGTAATATCAATTTTCTTTCCTTTTAAATCCTTATCTAGCTTAGTGGCAGTAGGCATGGGTGTTTTTGCAGATGCACAATCAACTAAATCATATTTTTTCAATAAGTCTTTGATATACTTGGACTGACTGATAAAAATTCCATCAGTTGCTTGTTTTATTTGCAATCCTAAGAAAAATGTTAATTCTCCCATCATACTCATTTCATATCTAGACTGCATTAGTTTGAAAAATTTTCACAGAGTTTTTCATTTGTAGAACCAAATATAATATCATCTACATAAATTTGCACAAGTATGATTTCAGAGCCTTGTTTTTTATAAAATAAAGTTTTATCTATGATACCTCTAACAAATTTATTTTCAAGTAAAAATTGAGATAGAGTATCATACCAGGCTCTTGGTGCTTGTTTTAAGTCATAGAATGCTTTGTCTAACCTGTACACGTGACTTGGAAACTTGGAATCCACGAAACCTGGTGGTTGATGAACATAGACTTCCTCTTCCAATTTTCCATTTAGGAAAGAACTCTTGACATCCATCTGGTACACCTTGAAGTTTTTGTAGGCTGCATATGCCAAGAAAATTCTTATCGCTTCAAGTCTTTCTACTAGTGCAAAAGTCTCATCATAATATATTCCTTCTTCTTGAGAATATCCTTTTGCAACCAGTCTTGCCTTATTCCTTGTAATTGTCCCAGTTTCATCCAATTTGTTTCTGAAGACGCATTTGGCACCTATAATTGATCTATTCCTTGGTTTGGGTACTTGTCTCCAGACTTTGTTTCAAGTGAATTGGTTTAATTCCTCTTGCATGGCTAATATCCAGTCAGGATCTTGAAATGCTTCCTCAATTTTCTTTGGCTCAATCATTGAGAGAAAACTGAGGTATAAACATTCATTTTGAGTTGCACTTCTAGTCTTGACTCTATCCTCTAGACTTCCAATAATCAAATCTGGTGTGTAGTCTCTCAACCATGGAATTGCACGTGGCAGATTTGACCTTGAAGTGGAGGCTTCATTTTCTAGATTGATGTTATCCAATCTAGCTTCATGATTAGAGACTGCTCCCCCTAAACCAGTGACTTCTCTATTATTAGCTCCCCCTGAGCTGTTTACTCTACATTCCTTGGTGTCAATATAGTCTCCGATTGTGCATTAGTGACTCTAGTCTCTGGTGAACCACTAGTCTCTGATGGTTCACTAAAGTCACTAGTTTCTTGTGTTTCATCTAATACTCTAGTCTTTGATAGAGTATTAGTCCTTGGTACTTCATGCACAACAGTTAACTCCCCCCTCAATTATGTAGGGATCATTGCTATGTTGGGGTTTTTCAGTAGTCTCTGATGGATATTCCCATGCATCCAATTCATTCTCAAAACTGAGAGGTTCATGCAATCCTTGTCCAATCATTCCTGGAATTTTTCTGTCATCAAATACAACTTGTATTGATTCCACAATGACTTTTGTTCTTAGATTATAGACTTTGTATGCCTTGCTTGACAGAGAATAACCTAAGAAGATTGCCTCATCAGAGTTGTTGTCAAATTTTCCTCTTGTCTCTGATGAATCTCTCAATACAAAGCACTTACACCCAAACACATGTAAAAACTTGAGAGTTGGTTTTCTTCCAGTCATTAATTCATAAGGTGTTTTGTTGTATACTTTGTTTATCAAGGATCTATTATGTGTAAAGCAAGCAGTGCTTATAGCTTCCTCCCAAAAATATGTGGGAAGCTTAGCCTCTTGTAACATAGTCCTTACTGCTTCAATAAGGGTTATGTTTTTCCTCTCAACAACTCCATTTTGTTGAGGGGTTCTTGGAGCAAAGAATTGGTGAGTTATTCCTTTTTTTACTACAGAATTCAGTAACTTGGGAATTCTTGAATTCTGTTCCTCTATCACTCCTTATAACCCTTACTGTTTTTCCTGACTCAGTTTCTATCTTCTTAACATGATCAATTATCAACTGAGCAGCTTCATCTTTTATATGAAGGTATTTTACCCAAGTATACCTCGAGTGATCATCCACAACAACCAGTGCATATCTATTCCTTAAGATAGACATCACATTCACTTAACCAAATAAATCCATGTGTAACAACTGTAAAGGGCCAGTGATTGATGTTGCTGGTTTGCTTTTAAATGATACACTCTTTTGTTTCCCTTTCTGGCATGAATCACATAATCCATCTTGTGTAAACTCCAATTGTGGAATGCCAGCTACCAATCCTTTTCTCACAAGCTTGTTGATATTCTTGAAGTTCAAGTGAGAAAGCTTCTTATGCCAAAGCCAACTTTTATCAGTTGAAGCTTTGCTGTAGAGACATGTGATTTGATCAGAGGAAGAGATAAGGTTTGCAACATACAAATTTTCTATTCTTTTCCCTGTCAATATCACATTATCAGATTCTTTGTCACACACCAAGCATTGATATTCTTTGAAGGTGAAATTGAATCCCTTATCACATAGTTGACTCACACTCAGTAAATTGTGCTTTAAGCCATCAACTAGTGCTACTTCAGTGAAGATGACATCTCCATGTTCAACACTGCCATATCCCTTAGTATGGCCTTTGTTGTCATCTCCAAAAGTGACTTTTGGGCCACTTTTCTTTTCATACTGTTTTAGCAGGGACTTATCTCCAGTCATGTGCCTTGAACAGCCACTGTCCAAGTACCATGTTTTCTTCTTTTTGCCCTGCACAGTAGAGAGTAACTAGTTTGAGATTTTTGGGACCCAGACTTTCTTGGGTCCTTTCTCACTAGTTGTAGACTCAAGACTTGACTTAGATTGAGTTGATTGTCTTTTAGCAGTTTTGACTTTAATTGGACAATCATTAGTCTTGCTACTTTTTTGTGATAGACTGCCAAGATTATAATTTTCAATGTTAATGCAAAGATGATCTAACCTTTTTACAGGTGATTTATCTTTTATTATCTTTGAAGGTGCAGTCTCAGTTATAGGAATTTTTTTTTTGCTCCTACAGTGAACAACTATGTGGTTGGGGTTCCCACATACATGACATGTCTTTCTAGGAGCATCAGACATTCTAGCATAATTTGTATATTTATTAATGCCAATTTTTCCATTCCTATTTTCTTATTTGTGCTTAACTCCAATGACTTTTCAGCCATTTTATCTGGAAGATTTTCCAATTTTTTACTTAACTATGTCTTTGTCATGAACCCAATATTTAATCTTTTATTTTTACTCTTATCAACAATATTCACTGACTTTTGATCAATTTCTGTTTTTGCAGTGATTTGTTGATTTTGAGTGATGATGAATTTGGGTTCATAAGCAGGAGAGACAAAATTAATTCTTTTTATTACATTTGGCTTACTAGTCGAGGAGTTTGCAGCTTCAAATAGATCATCTAAATCTGAACTCTTGTCTAAATTTTCATCATAACCTAGTCCAGATTTTTGACCTATTGTTTGACACTCTATCAAGTCTGATAACTTTTTAGAGGAAGTATTCCATTTTTTAATCTTAGCTTGAGCATTTTCAAGTTGCTCTACTAAGTAATATTCCCTCTTTTTCAAAGCATCAATCATATGATGAGCTTTGTTTAAGTCAGATTTGATGGTGTCAAACTGTGCCAATCTCTCTTCAAGAAACTTATTTCTTTTCAAGAGAATGTCACGTGATT
>CM025786.1:46094021-46152985 GCA_014636745.2 Centella asiatica | reverse complement strand
CTTGTCTTCGTTTGTATAATCACATTCTGGAACAAGTTCAAAGTGTTTTGCCACAACAAATCCATCGACGGTTTTAGCAAGAATAAATTTCCTGGGTAGATAGGGACCCTTCTCAATCCTATCAATATAATCTGGATCTATTGCTCTTAAGTGCATATACATCTTTTGCTTCCACATCGGATATTCTTCTCGTTGAAGAATAGGAATTCTAGTACCACCATCACGACTTCTCGCATACGCCATTATGCTAGAGCTACTTGCTTCATCATTGGCCATCTCTTGGAACTTGTTAATTGAGTAAATTCAATTAAAGGCTTTGATACCAATTGTTTTCCCAGTGAGATAGCCGAGAACTTGTAGAAGGGGAGGGGTTGAATACAAGTTCTTTGAAATCTTTTCGATTACTTGTTCTTCAAGAAATTAATTATAACTTGCGGAAATAAAGAACAAAAACTCGAATCAATTTATAAACAATTGCTTGTATTGAATTTAACAATTGAATACAAATTCTAACAATCACAACAATGTGATCATTAACTTCTTTTCTATTCTGTATAGGAAAAGATACAAACTATGAATTCTATACTGCTTCGAATTACAACTCTCTGTAAACCTAATTATAGCTTCTCTAAAAACTGAATTCTCAGTTTTTCTTTTCTAAATCAATACTGATTCAGCTTCCTTATTCGAATTAAACACAATCTTTCCTTTTTGACTAGAAACAGATTTCTTGTTTGTTTCCTTACCAGCTACGTTTTCAATAATATCTTGATTTACGTGGAAGACAATCCTTATTCAATTCAAACTCTGTATCTTATCAGGAAATAAATCACGATTAGTCCCTGACACTTCATCTTTAGTCTCTGGTGACGTCATCAGTTAGTCTCTGGTCTTTTAGTCCCTGATAACGTCAGATTGTATAGTCTCCGATAGAGTTATTTAGTCTCCGATGCTTTAAGGCTTTGTCTCTGATGACGTCAGCTTAGTCTCTGATGCTTTTAAACTTAGTCTCCGATAACGTAAGCTTTAGTCTATGACTCTTTTAGACTTAGTCTCTGATGACATAAGCCTTAGTCTCCAATAGGAAAAACTAGTCTCTAATAGATAAAATCCTTAGTCTCTGACAAGTTTTCCTAGTCTCCGACAACCCTTTTTGTAAACTCCAACGGACCAAATACACACTTTGACTTGCTGAAGCTTTGATACTCCATTCTAGTAGTTACTTACAAATAAAGAATAATTGTATCTCTTTACAAATAATGAATGAATTACAAACAAAGAGATAACTACCGACTACAAAACTTCAGTATTACTAATTAACACTTTCTATACATTTGTACTCTAAGTAATCTAAAGACAATCATCATCAAATGTTCTAAAACCTAACACGTCACGAGGGAAGACTTCATGGTGAGGGTACATTGGGATCCAAATGGATCTCTCATGGGTGTGAACTGCGCGATAGAGTGCATCTCTATGTCCTGCAACACATGACTGAAGTTCATCATTACTTAGATTGTCATGTAAATTTGATTAAGAGGCAGAATCCTTCAAAAAGTGGCATTTGGGTCACAACTGAACATAATCGCTCATTTGTTCGATGGTTTAAAGACCGTGTAATGTGCCAGTTGTCAGATACACCAAATGCCATTTCTAATACGATAAAATGGTTAGCATATGGCCCCAACACGCTTGTGAGATCTTATGAAGGTTATGATGTTAATGGATATACTTTTTACACCCAGCGTCAAGATGGAAAGAGCACTATGCAAAATAGTGGAGTTACCGTGGAAGCTTCATCAACAGAATTTTGTAAAAGCAAATCTTTAGGATTGAAATATGTGAAAAACTCATACTATGGGGTGATTGAAGATATTTGGGAGCTTGAGTACCGAGATTTCAAGGTTGGTCTGTTTCATTGTAATTGGATTGATATACGACGTGGTGTTAGAAAGGATGACTTAGGATTTACTTTGCTTGATTTTTCTCAGTGGGGTCACGTGGACGACCCATTTGTACTCGCAACGCAAGTAAAACAAGTATTTTATATCCAAGACCCCGCCGATCCTAAGTGTTCAATTGTTGTTCAAGGCAAGAGAAATATTCTTGGTATTGATGATGTTGTTGATTAAAACGAGTATAACCAATTTGATGAGAATCCTCCTTTCTCTATGGGTCTACCTACCCCGTATGGGGACGATTATTTTTCTTTTATTTTGATACAAGTTTATTTTATAAACTTACTAACATTTAATTTGTGTATTACATTTGTAGGTACGTGAAGGAGATGTCTAACGGATCCTTTGTATTCATGTGTCCGAGTCAACTAGCAAATGCAATAAATGATCCAAATGGCACAACTCGATACATTACAAATATTTTGCTAGGTTGTCAATCGAAGAAATTCATCTTAGTGCCGTGCTTCGAACAGTAAGAACATGTTGGAACAATATAAGCCCAAGTGTTTGTGGAAGAGGGGTGGGGGGTTGGGGGGGGGGGGAATACAAACACTACAAACTTTTTGCTCTTTTTGAACTTTAGTTAGCACTGACTGGAAACAGCTACAATGAACAGAAAAATAATAAAATATGAACACACAAATTTAAGTGAAAATAGTTGTATTAAAACTTGATGTTTTTCTGGAAATCTGGATAATCACAAATGTGATTAAACAGATACAATTTCTGTAATAAAATTACAGCTTCTAAATCACACTCACTAGCTTCTAAATTTCTTTGAAATATTTCTCTCGAGATATATTACAAAGTTGCTCTAGTGATTTGTGTGCTTTAGTGTTTGTTTGATCTGTTGGATTAATTTTTGTGTAATGAGAACTCATTTGCATATATACAAGACCAGTGGTTGAAACCACGTGCGAAGACGTGCTGCTCTTTTCAACTTAGTCGCATATATGTCACATCGTTGTCCTTTGGAAACTATGTGTCAAACTGCTATAACTTTTATTGCTTCTTTTTCTTCCCCTGATCTGTAAGCATTTAATGTTCGAGAGCTGTCATTGGACTATTCAAATTTCAAGAAATATCTTTCCAGTTAATATCTCTTGCTTCTGTAACAAGCTTCGTTGATTTTAGTGCAAGTCCTGATAACGGGTGTATGTAGTTATAACCATCCACTGACAGCAAGCCCTGATGAACTTTATCAGTGCTTCTTGGATCCCCTGATCACAAGTCTTGATAAAGACTGGATCAGGGCTTCAACTTTCACTTAAGTTTCACTCAGTGCTTCTTGATCCACTAATGTTACAACTTACGACATACACTGATGGCTTCCACTGATGCAGTGTTGAGCATTCCCTCTGACGGGTTACCCTGATGGGTTAGCCTAACACTGTCATACCCTAATGTCTTTCCCTGACAGGTGACATGTTTTGTTTATGCCCTGACGCGTTCCCCCTGATGAGTTTGGCCAGCCACTGTCATACCTTGATGCGTTCCCCTGACGGGTTGGTCTGCATCAGTCATCCCCTGATGGGTTCCCCTAATAATCCTTAATCCTTGAAGCTTTGTTTGGAATATCTGGTGTGCGGAATACTTCAATCTTTTTAGAGTAACAACAGACATTCCTCTTCACTTTGTCAAGTCCTTTAGATGATCCATTTTACGACTTGTCTTGTGAAGTGTTTGATCATCCCTTGATGAAAAATGTTATCATCAGTGGATGTAAAACTTATGCTGATATTAAGGTTTATAAAGTACCTTAAGTATTTACAGATGCACAATTTATTCTCTAAACATCATCATCATCAATTAACTCTAAGAATCTCCCCCTATTTATGTTTATCATTTTGATAACCATAAATTCCAAGATGCATTGATGATGATGTCAAAACCAATACTAGATACAAGAAAGAATTGTGTATGAACTAATAAATGAATTTCTGTACAAGTATTTCCTATATCTATTACAACAAAGATGTACATTTTTAGATATCAGGACTCCTTTTCCTTTTGGCTGAGTCAAAGGGCAATAGATGACTTGGTTCAATCGGTGGAATGTCACTTCCAAGGCCTTGTCTCCTTTGTTTTGGGTTTTGATCAGAAATCTTGAGTCTGTTGTCTTCCAAAGCTTCAAGGATAGATTTAATATCTTGAATGTTGGTTGCAGTAAGTTGTGACCAATGGAAGGTAATGATCTCCCCCTTTTTGTTCTTGAACTCAACACCCATGGGCTTGTGATCATTTTTGGATATTCTTTGAATCCCTTCACTGGTGGCACATTCCTTACTACAGCATTCCCATCATCAGCTTTGGTTTCTTCAATCTCCTTTAGCACTTTCTAAATCAGCAGGATTCTGAACTGGATGACATGTTCATTTTTGTGATAAGCAATTTGTCTTAGAACATGCATCGCTTCCTCCAAGTCGAGTCCATCAACATCTTTGATCTTTATGCTTTTCTCCTGCCCATCAGTGGATTTATAGAATAATTTTAATGGCCTTTCCAAGGCTGTGGGCAGACTCCTTTCATCGTTGATGGCTCTCCTCAGCTTGTCAATCATCCCCCTTAAGTCTCTGTTAGCTGCTGAAGATTTGGAAATCAAGTTCAGCATCAATCCTAGTTGTTCAGCATCCATTCTCCTAAACCAGTCCATTATAACATTGAATTGAGACCCACTCTTTTGTTGCACTGTTATCAGTTGATCCCTTTTATTGAGAACATAAATGTCACGTTTTTGCGCCTTTCTTCTTTGAGGGATTCAGCTAGAGTGGGTGGACCATATGCTGTGGTTATAGGAGAAGGAGCTTGATCCTTGGCTTCAGATGACTTGGGTTTGGTGGCATCAGGGTCATCGGTTTTGTCTTGGTTCTTATCCCCTTATGCACCTTTTGGATTTTGAGATCTTCTTGGCTGAGGTTTCTTGGAGGTCCTGGGCCTGACACTCTTTTTCTCCTTTTCTTCCTCCTGTTCCTTTGTCATTTCCCTCTCTTCTTCTCCTTGAAGTTGTTGTGCATAGAGTGCATCAGCTTCTACGAGCTTTTTGTCCTGAGGGTATACCAGCTCCACTTTCCCGTCAATCATAACTTCAACAGGAGTTGGAAAGTGGGCTAGCTTCATGGCATCTCCAAGTAGCTTAGGCCCTAATTGTGTGTTGGATTTCTTCTTTGGTTCCTCAATCAGGATGCCTTTGCCTTTGTCCTTGGGTTTAGGAGCAGGAACAGGAGTAGTCACATCCCCTGATGGTTGACTTGTTGATTTCTCAGCAACATCCCCTGACGATGGCCTGGTAGATTTCTCCCCCCTTTTTGAAAGCATCATCAGTGGGAGTTGAGAGTCGGGATGTGACTTGTAGAACTTGCTTCAAAGTATCAGCCATGGATTGTTGCAGAGTTTCCATGCTGGACAGTTGAGTGGTAAGATCAGCAAGTTTCTTGTCCACATTGTCAGCTTGCTTTTTCATCTGGAGTAGAGTCTAGCTGGTCACCGAGGAGTCGACAACTTATTGTACATTGTTGATTTTATTTGTAAAATGTGTATAAAGCTTCTTGTTCTCAATATCTATAGACTGACCAATCATGATCTATGATTTTAACATTTTGATCAAGATTGGATCAGTGGTCCTTGTGAGCTCTTGTTTGAGTAACTGTACAGTGTCCACCATTTGATTTTGTTGAAAGTACAAATCAACTCCAATGAACTGGGAAAAATCATCTGTTGGAGCATTATCTTCATCACTTTCAGAACTTGTATTATCTACAGTTTGTGTATTTTCTCTTTGTTCTATATTTACAAGGATCTCATCCTCATCTCTCTCAGGCTCTCCTTTTTCTATGCCTACTAAGGCATCACTCATATACTCTCCTTTTTCTTTGCCTTCTAAGCCAGTACTCTTATCCTCTCCTTTTGCCAAAGTTCTCTCAGGGGTTTGACTTTGCCTCTTTTCACTAAGTTTTTTCTCAGCCTCACTCAAAATTGTCCTAGAAGGGCTCCTATGGGCTGTAAGATCATCTTCTCTGGCTAGCTCAAGTAAGTTATGTACAGTTACTGGTTCCACAGAAGTGATAGGAGAAGGAGTGGAAGTAATATGTGTATGTACAATTGGAGAAGTGTATGTCTCTATAGAAGTATTTACAATTGGGGGAACATAAAGACTTATTGTTGTTGTATATACATTAGAGGTTATGTCCCTTGTTTGAGCAGCAATGATTGTATCAAAGAAAAATGAGTTAACCAATTGAGTGTGGTGACTATCAATCACTGTGTCAGGGAGTGTTGGCTCCTCCACGAATTGAGAAAATGGAGAATCTAATCTTATGACACTTAATGTTTGTGTCATAATATCTGAAGAAATTTGAGGAACAGAGAAAGAAGGAAGTGGTGTAGAAGGGAGTGTTGGCTGAATCACTGAATGAGGAGGTGATTCATCAAAAGATGCTGTAGAAGAATACTTATGACTCATGTTGATCTTATTAAGAAGCTTCTGAACTACAACATCTTGAGCAGTGTGTGCACTCACTGTGTCAGATATCTGCAAGTGGCTCTCAAAGACCCTGATGTTAGTTTCATCAGAGTCCATGGTCAATGTATGTGCCTCATTCAACTGTGTCCCTGGTTGAGGACTATTTTCAATAACTAATTCCTTTTGAGAGGAACTAGTTAGAAATATGTTTAATTCCTTACCAAAAGCAGTATCCTTTTGAGAGGATACTGCCTGGTCAGGCTTTTGGGTAACACTAGTTGCTCCCTTCTTCTTCTTAAGCCTTTAGCCAATCACTCTCTCTCCTTGCTCCCCCTTAGTCAATGTGGTAACTTCACTGGCTTTTCTTTTAATCCCAATAGTCTTTTGGGAGACTATGGTTGGGCTATAGAGAGTGGTTGTGTTGAAATTGGTTTTTCTACTTGGGTAGGCAGAGAAGTGGTTGTGTTCTCTGCCATAGTAGATAAAGGTGAAGAATTTACAAGTTGGGAAGTAGATGGTGAAGAAGTATGTACTACTTGTACCATATGTAGTAGAAGTGCAAATGGTTCTGCTGTGTATGATTTCTTCATTATTTCTGCAAACAATTTCTTTGTTTGCTTGTATGTCTGTACAGTAAAATCATTCTCAAAAGAAAAATCAGAAATTTGTTCCTTAATAATCATATGCAAAAATCTAGCATAATAAACTTCTGATTTCCTAGAATTAAAACTACCTAATTTATTTACAAGGTCATCAAAAATTAATTTTCCTATATTTATATTTACATTTTTAATTATTGCATATGCTATTTTCAAAGTTAAGGAGGTAATTACCATAAAGTTAGCACACTTACCTGAAAACACCTTGGTGATGGTGTCGAAGAGGTAAGAGATCTCCCGCTTCACGTTCACCCTCTTGAGGTCCTTGAACTTTAACACTGCGCTAGGAGCAACATTATAGCCCAGTTCCTTCAAGAAACTAAGCAACTCAACATCATCTGGTACTTCCACCAAGTTCTGGATAGGTAGCCCCAAAGCAGAATTAATCTTGGAAGTAGTTATTTTTCCCTTTTCAGAAGAAATTTTGAATGAGATTCCCTTTACTACATTAGCCTTTGTGGTGGAGTACATAAACTTTGCACTTGTCCACAGTTGAGACAGTGCTTCTCCTGACATTTCTTCATCGGTGAAGATTGCTTGATATACTCGGAGGTGAGTAAGTAGTTCATTATAGGCTTGAAGCAATCACTCACCTCATTAATGTCTGAGAAACCCACATAATTTGTGGGTGGAACTACTAGATTCCTTGGGATTTGATGAGAGTTGTTGGGTGCCATTGATGTTGTTTGAAGGTTTAAAGTTCTAGGGTTTCTGTGAAAACGAGAGAGAGAAAGAGAAAGAAAGCAAACTAGAGCAAATATCAGAGAAAGATTAAATGAGTTAACGTGTTTTGAAAGTAGGAGAGATAGAGTATAAATTCCCACCTGTTGACATTTGAAAACTGCTCCTGAAAACACGCAATCAGGGAGTCATTTCAGTTCTGTGATGACACGTCATCAGTGAGAGAAGAACATCCTGATGAGTTGTCATAACTTAACTGACCGTAATCCCCTAATGCAGTTAAAAACATTTTACCTTACCCTGATGCTCTTTGTATATACATACCCTGATACTGATACATAAGTCAGATGTCCTGACACTGATCCGAAAGCACGATACCCTGACCCTGATGCTAGAGTAAGATACCCTGACCCTGATGTGCGAGCCGGATACCTTGACCTTGATGCGCGAGCAGAATACCCTGACCCTGATGCGTCTTGACGGAGACCCTGACCCTGATGCATCAGTCAAAAACAAACACAACCAAACAAAAATACAAAATATACAAGTATACATATATATATTTACAGTAATAACATATATAATCATATATCAATTGATTTCATCAAGAACTTATGAAATGAGTTAGGATTACCACAACTTAGACATTTGACCCTGTCCCTGACGCATAGTTCACCATTCCCAGATCTCCCACAAGATTAAAAAATGTGACTTCATCAAGAGCTTTGGTGAATATGTCTGCCAGCTGCTGGTGCGATGGCACAAACTGTAGTTCAATGGTTCCATTCATAACATGTTCCTTGATGAAATGATATCTGATTTCTATATGCTTGGTTTTGGAATGTTGCACAGGATTTTCAGCAATGGCAATGGCACTAGTGTTGTCATACCTGATTGGAATATTGTTGAAGTTTAGGCCATAATCCATTAACTGATTTTTCATCCATAAAATTTGTGCACAGCAACTTCCAGCTGCAATATATTCAGCTTCAGCAGTTGATGTTGAAATTGAGTGATGCTTTTTGCTGAACCAAGATACAAGCCTTTCACCTAGAAACTGATAGCTTCTTGTTGTACTTTTTCTGTCAATTCTGCATCCTCCAAAGTCCGCATCAGAATATCCTATCAATTCAAATCCAGACTCCTTTGGATACCAAAGTCCCAACTCTATAGTGCCCTTGATATATCTCAAGATCATTTTCACTGCAATGAGATGAGATTCCCTTGGGTCAACTTGATATATTGCACAAAAACATATTGCAAACATTATATCAGGCTTGCTTGCTGTTAGATACAGCAAAGATCCAATCATTCCCTTGTAAGTCTTCAAATCAATTTTCTTTCCATTCTTATCAAGGTCAATCTTGGTTGCAGTGGCCATTGCTGTCTTTGCTACTTTTGAGTCCTCCATATCAAATTTCTTGAGAAGTTCTTTGGCATATTTTGTCTGACGAATGTAAATTCCATCAGTGACTTGTTTGACTTGCAATCCCAAGAAATATGATAACTCACCCATCAAGCTCATTTCATACTTGCTTTGCATGAGTTTGGAGAACTTTTCACACAGTCTAGGGTCAGTGGATCCAAAGATAATATTATCAACATAAATTTGAACCAAAATCAGATGACTTTGGTGTTGTCTAAAGAACAATTTTTTGTCAATGATACCTCTTGTGAATTTGTTTTCCACTAAGAACTTTGACAGTGTGTCATACCAAGCTCTAGGAGCTTGCTTCAGTCCATAAAGTGCGTTTTCTAGTTTGTAGACATGATTTGGGAATTTTGAACATTCAAACCCTGGAGGTTGTTAGACATACACCTCTTGTTCTAATTTCCCATTGAGAAAAACATTTTTCACATCCATTTGATAAACCTTGAAATTTGAATGTGCTGCATAGGCTAAGAAAATTCTTATAGCCTCAAGTCTGACTACTGGTGCAAAAGTTTCATCAAAGTCAATCCCTTCCTCTTGAAGATAACCCTTTGCAACCAGTCTTGCTTTGTTTCTAATAACAATGCCAACTTCATCCATCTTGTTTCTGAATACCCACTTGGTACATATTATAATTTTGTCTTTGGGTTTAGGTACTAGCTTCCATACTTGATTTCTTTCAAATTGATTCAGCTTTACTTGCATAGCCATTATCCAATCTGCATCTTGAATGGCTTCTTTAACTTTCTTTGGCTCTACTTTCTTTGGCTTCATTGTGAACCACTCATACTGTTGTGTCAACAGCTGCAGTTTATTTTCCCTCACTTCCTCCGTTCCATCACAAAGGATTTGTATGGTATCCCATATAGATTTAGACGTTGTAAGATTCATTATACTATTCAGCATATCATCGTCTAAACCATTATATAGGATGCCTGTGATCTTGAGATCTTTTTTCACTTTCTCTCTTTCCTCTGGAGTCATCTCTTTAGTTGTTTTTGGAACTAACTTTTCTGGAACACTGACTCCATTGACCACTTCCTGAGGAATGAGCTTCTTTGGAATGTGAGGGCCTTCTTATAAGATTCGAAGATATTTATCATCAATTGCTCTAAGATGAACTGTCATGCGTTGTTTCCAGAAGAAATATTTTCCCCTTTCCAACATGGGGACACTTTACTGTTTCCAGCTTTGTTGGCCATGGATATTGATTGTTTTTAGCAAGTGTAATCTACTAATAGGCTCTGATATCGATTATTGGAACAATATAAGCCCAAGTGTTTGTAGAGGGGGGGGGGGGGAATACAAACACTACAAACTTTTTGCTCTTTTTGAACTTTAGTTAGCACTGACTGGAAATAGCTACAATGAACAGAAAAACAATAAAATATAAACACACAAATTCAAGTTAAAATAGTTGTATTAAAACATGATGTTTTTCTGGAAATCTGGATAATCACAAATGTGATTAAACAACTACAATTTCTGTAATAAAATTACAGCTTCTAAATCACACTCACTAGCTTCTAACTTTCTTTGAAATATTTCTCTCGAGATATATTACAAAGCTGTTCTAGTGATTTGTGTGCTTCAGTGTTTGTTTGATCTGTTGGATTGATTTTTGTGTAAAGAGAACTCCTTTGCATATATACAAGACCAGTGGTTGAAACCACGTGCGAAGACGTGCTGCTCTTTTTAACTTAGTCGCATATATGTCACATCGTTGTCCTTTGGAAACTATGTATCAGACTGCTCTCACTTTTGTTGCTTCTTTTTCTTCCCTTAATCTGTGAGCATTTAATGTTCGAGAGCTGTCATTGGACCATACAAACTTCAAGAAATATCTTTCCAGTTAATATCTCTTGCTTCTGTAACAAGCTTCGTTGATTTAAGTGCAAGTCCTGATGACAGGTGTATGTAGTCATAACCATCCACTGACAGAAAGCCCTGATGAACTTGATCAGTGCTTCGTGGATCCCTTGATCACAAATCTTGATAAAGACTGGATCAGGGCTTCAACCTTCACTTGAGTTTCACTCAGTGCTTCTTGATCCACTGATGTTATAACTTACGACATACACTGATGGCTTCCACTGATGCAGTGTTAAGCATTCCCTCTAACGGGTTACCCTGATGGGTTAGCCTGACACTGTTATACCCTGATGTCTTTCCCTGACAGGTGACATGTTTTGTTTATGCCCTGATGAGTTTGGCCAGCCACTGCCATACCCTGACGTGTTCCCTTAACGGGTTGGTCTGCCGCAGTCATCCCCTGATGGGTTCCCCTGATGATTCTTAATCATTGAAGCTTTGTTTGGAATATCTGATATGCGGAATACTTTAATCTTTTTAGAGTAACAACAAACATTCCTCTTCACTTTGTCAAGTCCTTTAGAATATCCATTTTACGACTTGTCTTGTGAAGTGTTTGATCATCCCCTGATGAATAATGTTATCATCAGTGGATGTAAAACTTGTGTTGATATTAAGGTTTATAAAGTACCTTAGTATTTACAGATGCACAATTTATTCTCTAAACATCATCATCATAAATTAACTCTAACAGAACATAATTTAACATTGTTATTATGTAGATTCCTTTGCTAGCTTGTTCATTAATATAATTTAACATTGTTATTTAATTTCTAAAAATGTAGGGAGCATTGGATATTGCTTCTTATATCTTATGATCAAAATGCAATATATGGGTTCGACTCATTGAAGAGGGAAAGGAATATGCAAATCAAGGCATTAATGACAGTGTAAGTAAATTATATATTATTTCCTAACTTATTAATATAACTTAACCGTGTAAAACTCTTTTAACATATTTATTTACTCATATATATATATATATATATATATATATATATATATATATATATATATCTAATTTTGTAGGCCATTTAGAGTATATATTGCTCAAGGTGGCAAGAAGAAAAAAAATAAGTTGTATTGGTACACGGATGAGGTTAAGGTATAAAATAGTTGCTAAATTATCCAATCAGAGTTGACTTTGCTGGTTTGTATAATATAATTTGACCAAATTTTTAATCAACTTGACTATTTATATAGTGTCCTCAACAAGAAGGAAGTGTTGAGTGTGGCTATTATGTAATGCGGTACATGTATGACATTGTCAAGTTACATCTCCGGGCTCCCTTTACAAAATGGACCGAGGTATATTGTTTTAAATTATATGCATATAATTAACTATTTCAGTCTAATAACAAATTTACCTTGTATAGTGGTTTTAATTATATTTCTAATAATAATTTCTTCTTTTAATATTCTATAGGGTTTAAGCGGAAAAAAGTCATATTCTAAATTTGAAATTTATGAAATTCGAGACTTGTGTGGGCAGAATTTTTTATGAATGACTGTATATGACCTTTGAACAGGTTTGAAACGTAATTTTATGAAATATAGTAGAATACAGCAAATATATGACCTTTGAACAGGTTTGTAATGTAATTTTAGGAATAGATATCACATTGTGATTGAACAGGTTGTAAATTTTGATTTGTATATATATATATATATATATATATATATATATATATATATATATATATATATTTGTCTTTTGCAAATGAAGTTGTTCAAGTTTGTATTTTTGCCTTGTTGTCGCATTAGAAATAGTTTTTTAATGTACAAGTTGGATATGGTATATTTTAAAATGAATTTTTTAAAAAAAAATAAACATTATCATTTGCGTCGGTTGTCTTAAAGGTACGACGCAAATGACCACAATAATTTCCGTCGGTTAATTATAAAGGAGCGACGCAAATGATAAATATCATTTGCGTAGGTTCTTTTCAAGGTTCGACGCAAATGATGTTTATCATTTGTGTCGGTTCTTTTAAAAGTGCGACGCAAATGACATTTATCATTTGCGTCGCTCCTTTATATTAACCGGCTCAAATTATTGTTTTTTGCGTCATCTGTTTAACCGACGCAAAATGGTCATGTTTTTGCATCTCCTCCATATGCGTCTCCTGTTAACCGATGCAAAATAGCTATTTTAACCACCGCAAATGATAAGTTTTGTACTAGTGTCTATTAGAATCAGAATTTACTAGACTTAAGAATCTTGAAAAAGAACTCTCTAAGACTAGGAATCTTCTTGACTGTGCCATAAAGAGAGAAGAATGGACCTCCAAGCTTTTGAAAGAGGAAAAGGAGGTCATTAAGAGATGGAATTAGTGGAGCAAGAAATTAGATGATCAATTATGTAGTCAGCAATCTGATCACAAATCTGGTTTAGGCTATAAAGAGACTCAAGTGAAGCAACCTTCTGTTGAGGTTGAAAATGTAGCTAGCTTTGGAAAAAGGCCTATACAACCCATCAAGTTTGTAAAGGCTGTCACAAAGTTAGAAAAAGGGAATGTTTTCCCAATCTGTGTAGCTTCCACAAGTGGTGGGAGTGGCAAGAGACCTGTTCTTGCCAAAGCACTCAAACCCCCAGTTAAGAAGGAACTAGACTATACATCAGTGGATACACAGTCCACAGGGGATAAGAATGCATCAGGCCATTATAGCCCTTCAAGGGATAAAGGCCTGACAGGGGATAAGAAAAAGAATATGAATGGTAAACTAGGTGTAAACAAAGTTGGTAATTACACCCTTATTCAAGAAGCCCATAGGAAAGTGTGTTGGAATGGGAGCAATAATCATTTATCTTTTCAATACAAAGAAAAACCACAGATTTTAACTGGTACAATTTTATATGCTGATGATTTACCAACTTCTCAAGCATGCACCCTTAAGGGTAAAGTTAAGAAATCTGTTGATAAATCTAAAGTGTATAATAAAGCTCCTAAAAAGGAGAAAGTGTGTATTTTGCCTAAATCAAAAGTCATAAGTAATGAAAAAGTTGTTTTACCATTAACTATGACTAAACCTAGAGGACCCAAATCCACTTGGGTACCAAAAACAAATTAAATGTTCCTTGTGTGTAGGGAAAAGTCAAAGGCAAACAAATCTAGTTTCTAGACAGTGGCTGCTCAGGACACATGATAGGAAACAAAGCCCTGCTCACAGAGTTCTAAGAAAAGGTTGGTCCAGTGATTTCTTTTGGTGATAACAGTAAAAGACTGACTCTTGATTATGACAAGGTAGCAAATGGGGATGTCTCATTTGAAGATGTAGCACTAGTTGATGGGCTGAAGCACAATCTATTGAGCATAAGTCAACTATGTGATAAATCTTACATCATTACTTTTAAAGGGGATCAGTGCTCAATCTCAAAAGAAAGTGATGGGAAGCTGGTCTTATCAGGGATTAGGAAAGGTGATCTCTACATTATTGATTTTAATTCAGTGGATGGAGAGTCATATTTCTAGAGCAAGGCAACCCCTGATGAGAGTAGACTGTGGCATAAGAAGCTCCCTCACCTAAACTACAAAACTATCAATGATTTGGTGAACCACGAGTTGGTAACTGGACTATCCCAAGTGAAATTCATTCAAAAAGGATTATGTTCAGCATGCCAACAAGGGAAGAAAAGGAAATCATCCTTTGTCAGCAAGGAAGCCACAATGATCAAGGATCTAATTCAACTGCTTCATATGGATCTCTTTGGTCCTGTCAATATCATGTCAGTATCAAAGAAAAGATTTGCAATGGTCATTGTGGATTACTACACCAAATATACTTGGGTCAAGTTTCAACATGCCAAATCTGAAGTACCTCAACAAATCATTGACCATATAAAAAACTCCTCAACAAAATGGTGTAGTAGAAAGGAAGAATAGAACCCTAATAGAAGCTACTAGGATAATGCTAGCAAAGGCAAATATTCCCACCTATTTTTGGATTGAGGCAATTTCCACTACTTGCTTCACTCAAAATAGGTTTTTGATCAACAAGGTTCACAATAAGACACCATACGAGCTAATGACAAGGAAAAAACCAAACATCAAGTTCCTACATGTTTTTGGATACAAATGCTTTGTATTAAGGAACTTTGGTGAAAACTTAGGAAAATTTGATCCAAAGGCTGATGAAGCTATTTTCCTAGGTTACTCCCTAACATCTAAGGCCTACAGGGTTTACAACAAGAAACTCCAGATAGTGATGGAGTCTATAAATGTAGCTTTTGATGATCAAAAGATGTCTAGACTTGAAGAACCTGATTTTCATGAAGAGCTCAGATTTGAAAATGAAGATGATTCTGATTGTCAAGAGAATGAAGATGATGAGTGCAGACAAATGAAAATTTTAACCATCCCTAATGTCAATCAAAACAACCTAGAAGCCCCTTCAACAGATAGAGTCAACCTACTGGACAACAGGTCAGGGAATACTCCATCAGGGGATAATCTATCAGGGAATGCACCATCAGGGGATAACTTTTACCCTGATTTAAGTAGTAATTCAGGGAGAGTTTTCTTAGAAGCTGGTTGCACTGACTTAGGGGAGGAAATGATGATCATGCAAGCTTATCAAGATACATTTCTAAGCCCAAATGGTCTAGGATTCACACATTAAATGTAATCATTGGTGATCCAAACCAGAAAGTGTAAACCAGAAAAACAACATCTAACGAATGCTTATATGCTTGCTTTCTTTCACAAATTGAGCCAAAGAAATTTAAAGAAGTCATTCAAGATGCAGAATGGATCATGGATATGTAGGAAGAGCTAAATCAATTTGAAAGAAATCAAGTATGGAAGCTGGTGACTAAACCCAAAGACAGAATTATAATAGGTACCAAGTGGGTATTCAAAAACAAGATGGATGGAGCTGGAATTGTTATAAGGAACAAAGCAAGACTAGTGGCAAAGGGTCATCTTCAAGAGGAAGAGATTGACTTTTATGAGACTTTTGCATCAGTGGCCAGACTTGAGGCTATAAGAATCTTCTTAACCTATGCAGCACATTCAAACTTCAGAGTTTATCAAATAGATGTGAAAAGTGTCTTTCTCAATGAGAAGTTAGAACAAGAGGTGCATGTCCAACAACCACCAGGATTTGAAAGTTCAAAATTCCCAAATCATGTCTACAAACTAGAGAAAACACTTTATGGACTGAAGCAAGCTCCTAGAGCTTGGTATGACACACTGTCAAAGTTTTTGGTGGATAACAAGTTTACAAGAGGTATCATTGACAAAACATTGTTCTTTAGACAACACCAAGGTCATTTGATCCTGGTTCAAATATATGTTGATGATATCATCTTTGGATCCACAAACATTAGACTGTGTGAAAAGTTCTCCAAGCTCATGCAAAGCAAGTATGAAATGAGTTTGATAGGTGAATTGTCTTATTTCTTTGGGCTGCAGATCAAACAAGTCACTGATGGGATTTACATTCATCAAACAAAGTATGCCAAATAACTTCTCAAGAAATTTGACATGGAGGACTCAAAAGTAGCAAAGACACCAATGGCCACTGCAACCAAGATTAACCCTGATAAGAATGGAAAGAAAATTGATTTGAAGATTTACAGGGGAATGATTGGATCTTTGTTGTATCTAACAGCAAGCAAGCCTGATATAATGTTTGCAATATGTTTTTGTGCAATATATCAAGCTGACCCAAGGGAATCTCATCTCATTGCAGTGAAAAGGATCTTGAGATATATCAAGGGCACTATAAAGTTGGGACTTTGGTATCCAAAGGAGTCTGGATTTGAATTGATAGGATATTTTGATGCTGACTTTGGAGGATGCAGAATTGATAGAAAAAGTACAACAGGAAGCTGTCAATTTCTAGGTGGAAGGCTTGTATCTTGGTTCAGCAAAAAGCAGCACTCAATATCAATTTCTACTGCTGAAGCTGAATACAATGCAGCTGGAAGTTGCTGTGCACAAATCCTATGGATGAAAAATAAGTTATTGGACTATGGCCCAAATTTCAACAAAATTCCAATTTTGTGTGATAATACAAGTGTCATTGCAATTGCTGAAAACCCTGTGCAACATTTCAAAACTAAACATATAGAGATCAGGTATCACTTTATCAAGGAACATGTCATGAATGGCACAATTGAACTACACTTTGTACCAACAAACAAGCAGCTGATAGATATCTTCACCAAAACTCTTGATGAAGCCACTTTTGTCAATCTAATGGGAGAGCTGGGAATGGTGAATTATACAAGATGATGCTTGATCAACTTGCTGAAGTCGTACCAAAAAAATTGTTGGAGAGTTCAATTTGTCAAGTTCTTAAGTGCTGGTATTTCTAACTTGTCTCATAATTTCTTGATAAAGTTACTGATACGTGATTATATGTTTATGTAAATATGTATATAACAAAAAAAAAATTACTATCATATATATATATATATATATATATATATATATATATATATATATATTTTAATTTTTTTTTTGTCTTGACAGGATGTGTATTAAAGGTGATACATCAGAATCAACACTTCATATGAAACAGGTATCACTTACACAGTTTGTCTAAATCTCTTATTTCTTCTATTTCAACTACTATGGCAAAAACAATAATCACTTCTTTGCCTACCCAAGTAGTTTTATCACTTTCCAAACAACCACTCTCAATAACCCAACCCTCAGTCTCCCAAAAGACTGATGGTAATAATATAAAACTCTCTGAAGTAACCTCATCTATTGAGGGGGAGCAAGGTGAGAGGAGTGATTGGCTTGTAGAGAAAGAAGAAGAAGAGGACAGCCATAAGTGTTAACCCTAATCCAAACCAGGCAATTTCCTCCCAAAAGGATATTGACCTTAATAAGGAAATACACTCATCACTAATTGTTTCCTCCCAAAAGGATTCAATTATTGAATAAAGTCTCCAACCAGGGACACAGTTGAGTGAGACACATACACTGATCATAGCTTTTGATGAAACCAACATCAGGGTCTCTGAGAGCCACTTGCAGATATCTTACACAGTGAGTGCACACACAACTTAATTTGTATATACTACTTCAATAAATACCTATGCTTTTCCTTTAGTAAATACAAATATCTTTTCCACTCCACTTCTGCTCAAATCACCTATGTGGACACAATAATACCAGATACATTATTTACTTTGTCCATAGTTGTTGATAACACAACCCATAGCAATCCCAATCAGGACAACCTTGAGTGAGGCTGAGAGAATACTTAGAGAAAAGAGGCAAGGTCAACTCATTGAAAAGACCTTGGCACAAGGAGAGAATGAGCATACTGTCTTAGATGGCAATGAAAAAGGAGAGGAAAATAGTGATGCCTTAGCAGACATAGAAAAAGGAGAGGTTGGAGGAAATAAGGATGAGATCCTTGTAAATAAAGAATATAGAGAAAATAAGTTCCTCAAGTCACATTCCAATTCTCAACTTCAACTGATGATGTTGCCAAAAAGGGGGAGAAATCCCACAAAGGAGGAGAAATCCCTCAAGGGGGAGAAATCTTCAAAGTAATTGTCAGTGGTTGTTGTTGAATCAACCATCAGTGGATGTGACTACTGTTCCTGCTTCAAAAGGCCAAGGACATTAAATGGAAAACAAATTCAAAAGGAGAAGGCTGTGGAGAAGGATCAACAAGAAGAACAGAAACTTATACAGAAAGTAATATACTTGTACATAATTATTCATTGTATCTATACAAATACATTTATTCCTTAGTGTCTTTAATTTTGTAATTTTGGGTTTTAACATCATCATCAATACAAAGTTAGATTTATGGTTATCAAACTGATAAACACAAATAGGGGGAGATTGTTAAATGAAAATAATGATGATGATGTTTTAGAGAATAAATGTGCAACTGTAAATACTCAAGATATTCTATAAACCCTAGTATATTTGCACGAGTTTTTGCATTCACTGATGGTCGACTTAGTCATCAGGGGATGAACTACACTGCACTAGGAGAGTCGTCAGTGTTTACTTGAACGGACTCGAAGGTGTCAAGGAATAGCTGTTGTTACTTAAAAAGATAAATATTCTGCACAACAGACATTCTAAGAAAAGCCAACAAAGAATTGATGATCAAAAGGATAAGTATTTTTAAGAGGCATCAGTAAAATGAACCCATCAGGGGAAGTCTAAAAATACTGTATAAAGGCAATGACACCATCAAGGGAAGCCATCAGGGAAAACCCGTTAGGCGATGACTTCGTCAGGGGAAGCCCGTTAGGGAATGACTTCATCAGGGGGAAACCCGTCAAGCGATGACTTTGTCAGGGGAAGACATCAGGGGAAACCCGTCAGGCGATGACTTCGTCAGGGGAAACCCATCATGCGATGACCTCGTTAGAGAAAGCTGTCAGGGGAACTCATCAGGGGATGACCTAGTCAAGGGAAGCCGTCAAGGGAAGGCATCAGGGGATAACCTTGTCAGGGGAACCTATCAGGGGAAACACTCTTGTGTCTAGACTTTGGCGACATCATACCTCCCGATGAGTTTGGCGATGGCTAAATAAGAGTTTGGCGACAGTCATTTCTATCCACTGATGATGAGTTTGGGTATGAATTAACTTGCCCGACGAGTTTGGCGATGACTAAGTTTGTACGACAAGTTTAGCGATGACAAAAGATCACTCATCAATGGAAACCTTCGGTGGATAACAAGTTGGTCATAACATCAATGGATAAATTAAGCACTAATCAAATCTCCATCAGGGCTTGACATCGGTGGAAAAAGAAGCACTGATCAAGTTACGTTCAGTAACTTGTCATCAGCAGATCCAGAAGCACTGATGAAGTCGACATCAGGGCTTGACATCAGTGGATTGTTATGACCTAATTCACACGTCATGAGGACTGACATGCAAATCAGTGATACTTGGCACGGAAGCAAGGGACATAACTGGAAAGATATTCCTTGAAGTTTGGTTAACCAATAACAACTCTCGAGCATTAATTACATGCAGATCAACGGATGAAAAAGAAGCAACAAAAGCAAACAGCAGTCTGACATACCACTCCTAAAAAACATTGATGTGACAGAAATGCAGCTAAGTTGAAACTTGAAGCATGTCCAGCACATGCTTTCACCAACTAATTTGTTATACGTACAGGAAGAGTTGTTACACAGAAAACCAAGCGAGGAAATATGAAGCCACATAACAAACACTAGATGGAAGTTTTGTAATAGATCCAAAAAAAGATATATTCAAAGAAAATTTTGTAGCTACTGAGTGTGGAAAAAGAAGCTGTAATTTTATTACAGAGAAGTTGTAACTCGTTACATAATTTGTAGCTGTTTAATTTCGTTTGTGATTAAACAGATTTCCAGAAAAACATCATGTTTTAATACAACTATTTTAACTTGAATGCTTGTGTGTTCATTTTAAATTCATTATAGTTTTTCTGATCTTATAGCTATTTTCGGCCGTACTTAAAAAGTCTTTAAAGAGCAAAAAGTTTGCAGTGTTTGTATTCAACCCTCTTCTACAAATACCTGAGCTTATTTTGTTCCAACAAGGTGTGGTCTCCATAGTATCTAATTGAGGGTATGAAAGAAATTTTTGGTGCTGGAAAACTCTTATTACTTGTATTGCAATGAAATTTGAATTTTTAAAATTGTTTTCTATTTGGAAAGAGTAACTGTGCTGAGTTAATTATTGACTTGGTCAATTTGATTGTTTCTTTTGTTCTTATTGTTGCTAAAACTATTTTTTTTTCACTCAAATTCAAATATTATTTAGTTTAATTTTGATGGGTTTTTAATTTAATGTTTAGAACAAATACTATTTAATTTTAATTTCGAATGAGTTAATAATAATAAAAATATTACCTTATAAATATAATTACATATTAAAAATATTAGAAATATAAAAATCTAAAAATTATTATTCTCTTAATATTACCTTAAAGACAAAAATATTTATACTATACACGAACATACAAACTGGTCTACTATTAGACTTAAATGTATTGATTTATACTACCTGCTTGTACTATATTTATAAGAACCGTTCAGGAAATGAGCCGATTGGGAATGCACTTTTACGGTCTAAGTTACGATGTATCTATTCTTTCTTATTTATTAATTTATTATATATTAAGTTATAAGAAGAGTTTACTTATAATAGAATTTGTTAGTCCCTCTTCTCTCAATCATAAATTTACAGCAAAGATTTCAGCCCTTATATCAAATCTCCATAATTACATTGAAAACGATTATTCTCAAAAATAAGCAAGCAAAATAAGTACTATCAATAATATTAATAGTAGTAGTAATAATAATAATATAATCAACAATAGTAATAGTAGTAGTAATAATAATAATAATAATAATAATAATAATAATAATAATAATAATAATAATAATATAATCAACAGAAGAAAAACAATCATGTAATTAAGTTGAAATAATTTATAATGAAATCATTACAATCAAATTAACTATAATTTAAAACACTATAAACCTATTTAATTAAAATGGTTATAATAAAATTAATGATAAAACATAATCAGTTAATCTACCATAATTAATATATTACAATCAAATCAATTTATAATAAAAGCAATCATCCATAAGATCTACAAGAATAGAATACAATTTTATGATAAAATTTATTATTAAAAATATATCCGTACTGGGTTCCCGAGTTTTAAAAAATAACTTTATTTTGTCATTTTAATATAGAATATAAAATATAAATAAATAATAACTAATCAATTTGTTAATTTCCAAATATGTAAAACCAAAAAATACTATAACGAGGATTGAATAATATTTTTGAAAATCATTTTTAAACACAAATAAATTTGTGTTGCGGAATAAAAATGGACACCTTTTAATAGCCTTAAAGAAAATAACTTAGAACTTATATTAGCTAAAAGGTTAAACAATCAGTTGAGGAGTTCAGCATATACAAGTCAATCGGTAAGTAGAATGTAAAGAAAGAAAGTAAAGAGAAGATACACATAGAGATTTCAACTTTTTAGTCGCACAAACAAAGGGACTTCAACTTCTCTACAAATAAAAATGATAAAATTTGTTTTGTTTTATCAATCCTAACACACCTTGATTAACACCTTGCTTACAACTTCAAATCTTTATCAAATTTAGGATTTTTTGCTGTCTCAGTTAAACATGATCTTCAATACCTTCTGATGTTGATTATTTGTTGATAAACAAATTATCTTTCGATCACCGTTTATCCTCTAATGCAGATTATCTGCTAATGAGCAAATTATCCTCTGATGCACAGTAACTACTGTTACACATTGTATCCTCTGATTTGCAATTTATCCTTTGATGCACAGTATCTAGTGATACACATTTTGTCCTCTGATGTGCAATTTATCCTCTGATACACAGTAAATGATGATACATATTTTTTTCTTTGATGTGTAGTTTATTCCTTGATGCACAGTAATTGCTGATACACATTTTATCCCCTAATGCACAGTTTATTCCTTGGTTCACAGTAACTGCTGATGCATATTTTATCTTCTAATGCACAGTAACTATTGATGCACATTTTATCCTCTGATGTGCAGTTTACCCTCTGATGCACATTTTATCCTCTGATGCTTATACCATCAGAAGATAATAGTTTTACCTTACCTATTCTTTTGTTATCTTCATATTACACACAAGTTTTGTCGTCAAGAAATAATCAATATGCTAAGGATGAATTATTTACCCCCTGAAACACAATTTTACTAGCGGAGGATAAATATCCACTAAGAAACAAATAACTCACTAGATGATAATACTTGAAAAAAATTCAGTTTTAAAAACTATTATATTGATGATATGAAACACTATAGTAGCTATTGTACAATAACAAATCTAATAATTTCAAGTATAAGCATCACCAACAAATGCTATATTCCTAACAATGCATTGAAGAGTGACAATTATGAACTAAAAGTTTCATTTAACTCAAATGAATAATTCTGCAGTAATTGTTGGCATTTACAACCACTACACACCAATTGATAAACAGTGAACATCTTGTTGTTCTAAGTTGAACAGCCTAAGTTCAAACATTCCTCAATATAGGAATGCATAACAATTGAAATGAGATACTCTTAACAAATTGTATCATACACAATCTGATAGACATTTACATAAAGAGTCCTATTGCTTTAGAGATAGCTATAATTTTAACTTTTGATCATTTATGGATCAAAAACAGATCTCGCAGGAACACTTGAGTCTAATATAAGCTACCACTCTGATCAAGACAAATAATATATATGTAATCTAATGTTTATTAAATGAATGATCAATTGATTTGATCTACGTAATGATATGTTATGTGATCCGTTGGATTCATTGGGTGTTGATAATTCTGATATAGCTTTAGGAAATAAGATTAATCTTGTATGGAACGGTTTGACCTTAGATTAATTTTTCATTGATGCATATATTGGGCATTGGTTGGAAACTACTTGGACAAAAACTGTTGCGACGTTAGTCACAAATGATGAGTTAAAGAACAAAATATATTAGACGGGACTGGCATCAGGGGATGCCAAAAATGGCGTCAAGGGATGCGAGAATGCGTGTCAGGGGATAGTTGGATACACTTTAGGGGATGTCAATATGCGCATCAAGGGATAACTAACCCATCGGGGGTAATTATCCTCTGACGGGTGTTATTTCCATCAAGGGATAATTATCCACTGATGGCTTGTCAACTCATCAAGTGATTATTATCCACCGATGAATATTTTTATTCGTCAAGGAATAATTATCTGCTAACAGCTATTTTTATCCGTCAAGAGATATTTATCCACTGACGAGGCACAGTTTAACTTTTACGTGGTTTTTCTGGTTTTACGTATTTGTTTTCTAATCATAATGGGTTTGTTTTCTTTCCTTACTGAATTAGATTTTTTTTTCTAGTATAGATTTCTTTCCATTGTAACATTCTTTCCAAAGTAGAATTAGGGTTTATCTCAACTTATAAATAGTTGTTTATGTTGTACGTTGTAATACAGATTTGACAATAATAATACCGTGAGTTTTGAACTTACAATTATCTTAAAAGTGGGTGGTTAATTCCTTTAAGCTTTCACAACAAATTTGATTTAGTTTGTGGGTGATTAAATTTTTTAAGCAAGCTAACACAATCGATCCTTTTGGTATTGATTCTTGGTGATTAAATTCTTTATTGAGTCAATCTAGAGTTATTTTCCGCAACCTATTTGATCTTCCCTCGATCAAATACATCATCTTGGTATCAGAGCTTTGGTGGATGGTGTGTTCCTAGATTTGGTTTACAAACGACAACATCAATGGTTGAAGAAGATAATAGATTTTTCCACGGGGGCTGACCATGGAGCAAGTGTAGAATTTATGCCGAGACAAAACAAATTAACGAGATGAATGACAGACTAAATGAGATCCTAGCAAGGTTAGATCGAAGAAATCCTTCTACTAGCCCAAATAGGAGTACTAGATCTGTTCGTACTTTAAATTTGGAGGAGGAAGAAGTGGCTAGATCGGTGATGGCAGTACACTGATGTTGACAAGAACCTACATCTGGATATCCCAGACTTTGATGGCAATATGAAACTTGAGAAATTCCTTGAGTGGCTACAGTGTATAGAATGAGTCTTTGATTATAAAGACTACGATGACCATAAAAGATTCAAGGTAACAGTTCTGAAACTCACAGGTTATACAAACCTATGGTATGAGAACTTGAGGACCAAAGGAGAAAAGAGGGCAAGGCACGACTAGAACCTTGGGAGGCAATTAGAACTAGAATGAAGAAGCATTTTCTTCCCATGGATTATGTGCAGGATGTTTTCTTAAAACTACAGGGTTTCAAACAGGGAACACTATCGGTGGAGGAATACACAGTGGAGTTTGAAAAACTAACGATGCTTTGTGATCTAGAAGATAGAACAGAACACAAGATTGCTTGTTTCTTAATGGGTCTGAACAATAATATTGCCGAAAGGGTTGAACTCCAACCTTACTGGTCCTTCGAGGAGGTCAGCAAGGTAGCCATGCGTGTAGAAAAACACGCCAAGCTAAGGGGAGTAACTATATCCTGCCGGTTAATAAAACATTTGAGAGGGGCAGAACAGAAAGGAGGAACGAAGCCCAACCTGTTACCAAATTCATTCTTAACTTGGACAAGTTCAAAAAGGATAAAGGTAAAACCTCTGCACCTTTAGCATCAGAAGATAAAAGAATTTGTTCCAAGTGTAAGGGATATGGGCACATGCAGCGGGACTACCCTAGCAACAGAGTCATGACCGTGCATGACATAGAAGAAATTGAAGCAGCTTATACGTTAAAGGAGCAAGAA
Source organism: Centella asiatica (assembly GCA_014636745.2). Classification (NCBI taxonomy): domain Eukaryota; kingdom Viridiplantae; phylum Streptophyta; class Magnoliopsida; order Apiales; family Apiaceae; genus Centella; species Centella asiatica. The sequence continues at coordinate 46,127,598 of CM025786.1, read as the reverse complement.
ACACTTGAAGAAGATAAGCAAGATAGGTGCAAGGCTGATTCAAAAGAGGAACCTGAAATTCATGGTACACAATTGGTTGTAAGGAGACTGTTACAAGCAAAATCGGTTCCCTTAGAGGCCGATAAAAGGGATAAGATATTTATGACAAGAGTATTAGTGAAGGATAAACTGTGCAACATGATCATTGACATAGGAAGTTGCACTAACGTGGTCTCCACCATGTTAATTGATGAACTTAGTTGGCCTATAACGCCACATCCTAAACCATACAAGTTGCATTGGCTAAGTGATGGAGGAGAGGTAAAGTTCACCAAACAAGCACTAGTTTCTTTTGAAATTGGGAAATTCAACGACTAAGTGTTGTGTGATGTTTGCACAATGGATGCATGTCACATCCTGTTGGGAAGAACATGGCAGTATGATAGGTTTGTCAAGTATGACGGCCGGAAAAACGTGTACATTGCCAAGTGGGTAACAAGAGGACAGCTCTAAAGCCTTTATCCTCACTCAACACACGCAAGGAAAGTTTGTTGGGACCAAGAAACAATTCAGGCATGAATTAGAAAAAGAGGGAAGAGGTTTACTATTAATTGTTATCAGATTTCAATCCAAACAAATACTTGGAAATCGTCTAGAGCTTTGGATGAGTTGTTAATAAAATTTAAGGATGTTTTCCCTGAAGATTTGCCACCAGGTTACCACCTATCCGGGGAATTGAACACCAAATTGATTTAGTCTCGGGGAACCCACTACCTAATAAGGCAGCCTACAGGTGTAACCCTTAAGAGTTTGAGGAAATTCAAAGACAAATTAAGGAATTGATGAAAAAAGGGTCAGTTAGGGAAAACATGAGTCATTTCGCAGTGCCAACTTTGGTGGTACCAAAAAATGATGGTACATGGCGTATGTGCATCAATAGTCGAGCTGTCAATAATATCACTATCAAGTATTGATTTTTGATGCCCAGACTGGACGACTTACTTGATGAGTTATATGGGTCCAAGGTCTTTTCAAAGGTCGATCTTAGAGAAGGATACCATCAAATTCAAATGATGGAAGGTGAGGAATGGAAGAACATTCAAAATGAAGGTGGGATTGTATGAATTGTTAGTCATGCATTTTGGGTTAACCAATGCACCGAACACTTTCATGAGACTCATGAATGAAGTCTTGAAACCTTTCATGGGTAAATTTGTGGTAGTTTACCTAGATGATATTCTGTTCTATAAAAAGAATGTTGAAGAACAACTTATGCACTTGAGGTCAGTTTTTGAAATCTTGAGAAAACAAAAATTATATGCCAAGCTAGAAAAGTGTTATTTCTTGGTGCTGAGTATGATTTTTCTGGGTTACATAGTTTAAGGGATGTAGTTTCAGTGGATCCATCAAAGGTGAAAGCTATCAAGTCCTGTCCAGTACCCACTACAGTCACAGAAGTACAATCCTTTCATGGTCTTGCTTTTTTTTATAGAAGGTTTGTCAACAATTTCAGTAGTGTCATGGCTCCTATAACTGAATGCATTAAGAAAGGGAAGTTTGAGTGGACTGAAGTTGCTCAAAAGACTTTTGACAAGGTAAAGGAGTTGTGTGACACACCTGTTCTAGCTCTACAAATTTTTTGAGTCCTTTCGAGGTGGAATGCGATGCTAGTGGTTTGGGGATAGGAGTCGTATTGGTGCAAAGGAAGAGGTGTTGGAGTGTATGCCCTAGTGGCCAATTATGTAATGATTGTGACACTATATTTATGTTATGTTTTGGTTAAATGATAATTTTTTTTATTATGTTTTATTTACTGCATTATATAAATGTTAACATAATAAATGTCCTTAGAAAAATGATATTAATTCAAGTATGTGACTTGAATATGAGATCGTATAAGTATGTTATATACATATCATTGTTCTTAAATGTCCCTAATCGAGTATTATTGTTAGTGGGACAACAATAATACATTGAGACTAGTATGTGGATTGACTGATGGCCACATCTCATTGGTCAAAAATATATACGAGATATATTAAGTTGATGCATAGGTACCATGTTAGAGAACAGTGTACTGGACATACCTACCATGAGAATTATATGGAGCATTATGCTATGTGTCATAAGTAATTCTCATAGTGACAATGATGTAATGGTCCTTCGACCTGAAGTCATGACATTTCTACATAAGGAGTTACGTGTTTTGACATTGCCAAAAGTCACCTTTAACCGGATGGACGATAAAGGTGATTGTTGGGTACATCATGAGTTATGTGAGAAATGAGAATGATGTAGATGGAATTTAACCCTCCTATAAATTAGGGGTGATATCTATAGGCCTCTTGATTGAGTGAGATTATGAAATGCATGGCCATGCTCAAATAGAGATTTGTTTCATATAGTCTACTCATTGATCAAGAAAACTGAGATTAAATTGTGAAGAGGATGACACATCCATGCCTTGAATTTAATCTTAGATATCAAGGTTAAAAGGATTAAATTACATTGAAACATTGGTCACGAAAAGGTTGCGTCGAATCAACGACTTTATTATTACTTGGGTAACAGTGATGTATTACTAGATGTCACTCACTGTTTATAATTTTATAATATGATTTAAAATTATTGCCAACGTAATAATAACCTACAAGGTCGCACACTAAGAACATTCATTAAGGAGATATAATTTAAATGTCAATGATTTTAATATATTAATAAGATTGATTTTATTTAAATCATGGCTTTAAATTATATGTATGTAATCTGTATAAATATATTAGAGTCCCTTGGAAGAAAATACGAATATATATTTATTTGACATATATATTAATTAAGTAAGACTTGATTAAAATTCGAATTTTATTCTCCTAATCAGATTAGGCTTTGGAATTACTCTGTACACAGCTATATATATGATATATCAGTTGTTCGCTATAAGATATACGTTTTCTAAAACCCTAGCCGCTCATCAGAGAGAGACTAGAGTTAAGAGAGAGAGAGAGAAAGAAACAGATTCAGCAGCTAGTATTGCAATTCTCCTTGCTTCGGATCGTGAGACCATTCGTGGGGTGTTCATGTGGATACCGTAGAGGCGCCGTCCAGTTGGATTGCGTTAAAGATTCGGAGACGCTCAACACCCTCATCAAAGCTTCGGATCCGACAAGCTTAATCGGTAAAATCTTAAACCATTTGTATTAAATTGTTTCGCATGGATCCTCGGGTTAGGGTTTCATTTTATTTTAAATCGTTTTTTTTTATTATTTCGCTGCGTTTTATTTGTTGAAACCCAACAAGAGGCCTATTGCTTACTTCAGCGAAAAGTTAAATGGAGCTAAACTCAATTATTCCACATATGATAAAGAATTTTATGAAATAGTGAGAGCACTTGATCATTGGAATCATTATTTGCGGCCTAATCATTTTGTTTTGCACTCAGATCATGAGGTATTGAAGTATATCCACGGGAAACGGAAGCTTAACCCCGGTCATGCCAAATGGGTTGAGTTTTTACAATTCTTTAATTTTTCATCTAAGCACAAACAAGGGAAAGACAATGTGTTGGCCACATTATCATGAAGATACACATTGCTTGGTGTGCTAAATTCATGACTGCTTGGTTTTGAGCTAATCAAAGAATATTATAAGCAGGACATAGAGATCCAACCAATAATTGAAGCATGTTCTCGAGGAGCCATAGGCAATTATGTGTTACAATGTGGGTTCTTATTTAAGGGAAATTGTTTGTGTATTCCATCTTGCTCGATCTGTGAATTGTTAGTACGAGAGGCTCATGGAGGAGGGTTGGCTAGACATTTTGGCATTACTAAGACTTTGGCTATCTTATAAGAACATTTCTTTTAGCCAAAGATGTCAGACGATGTTACAGGAATTATTGCTCGATGTGCTACGTGTCAAAAGGCAAAGAGTATGTTTCATCAGGGGTTGTATACACCATTTCCTATCCCAGATTCCCCGTGGGAGGATGTCTCTATGGATTTTATAGTTGGATTACCACGCACACAAAAAGGTAATGATTCAATAATGGTGGTGGTGGATCGATTTTCCAAAATGGCCTATTTCATTCCATGCCACAAAACTGATGATGCATCGAAGGTTTCTAATTGTACTTTAAGGAGGTAGTGAGACTACATGGGGTACCTCGTACCATCATTAGCGATCAGGATACTAAATTCATGAGTTATTTTTGGAAAACTTTGTGGAAATTGTTAGGAACGAAGTTGTGTTTTAGTACGTCCCATCATCCACAGACCGATGGCCAAACTGAGGTAACTAATCGTACGGTGGGAGTTTTTTTGTGGGGTTTGGTGAGGAAGATAACAAAGGATTGAGATGTTAAACTCTCACATGCCAAGTTTGCATATAATGATCTCCTACTTGTGCTACGAAGCATTCTCCATTTGAAGTAGTGTATGGCCAAAATCCAAGGATACCTGTGGATTTAATTCCTTGGACAAAGAGTGAGTATATTCATATGGATGCTAAATCAAAGGCAAAAACTATGTTGAAATTGCATGCACAAATGTGGGCCAGGATTGAGAAAGTGATTGCAAGGTACAAGGCTTTAGCCAATAAACATCGCAAGCACATAGTTTCCAAATGAGTGATCTTGTTTGGTTGCATTTGCGAAAGGAAAGGTTTCCCAATCTGCATAAACACAAGCTCATGCCTAGGTGGGAGGGTCCTTTCAAGATTGTTCAGAAGATTAACGACAATGCTTTTAAGTTGGATTTTCCAGGAAATTTTGCAGTAAGTGCAACATTCAACGTCAGGGATTTGGCTCTTTATGTGCATGATGATGATGTTACTCAATTGAGGACAATTGTTTCTGAAAAAGAGGAGGATGATCCGCTAGATTCATTGGGTGTTGATAATTCTGATGCAGCTTTGGGAAATATGATTAATCTCGCATGGAATGGTTTGACCTTAGATTTATTTTCAATTGATGTGTATGCTAGGCATTGGACACAAATGACGAGTTAAAGGACAAACTGCATTAAACGAGACTAGCATTAGGGGATGTCGAGAATGGCATCAGGGGATTCCGAGAATGACGTCAAGGGATGCCAAGACTAGCGTCAGGGGATGCGAGAAGTCATGTCAGGGGATAGTTGGATACGCGTCAAGGGATGTCAATCTGTGCGTCAGGGGATAACTAACCCATCAGGGGGTAATTATCCTCCGATGGATGTTATTTCCATCAGGGGATAATTATCCACTGATGGCCTGTCAACTCATTAGGGGATAATTATCGACCGATGAATATTTTTACTCGTCAAGGGATAATTATCCTCCAACGGCTATTTTTATCCGTTAGGTGATATTTATCCACTGATGAGGCACAAATTAACTTTTACATGGTTTTTGTTTTAGGTATTTGTTTCCTAATCATAATGGCTTTGTTTTCTTTCCTTGCTGAATTAGATTTTTTTCCAGTATAGATTTCTTTCTATTGTATCATTCTTTTTAGAGTAAAATTAGGGTTTATCTCAACTTATAAATAGTTTTTTATATTGTATGCTGTAATACAGATTTGACAATAATAATACCGTGAGTTTTGAACTTACAATTATCTTAAAAGTGGGTGGTTAATTCCTTTAACCTTTCACAATAGATTTGTTTTAGTTTGTGGGTGATTAAATTCTTTAAGCAATCTAACACAATCGATCATTTGGTTTTGATTCTTGGTGATTACATTCTTTACATAATCAACCTAGAGTTATTTTCCGCAACCTATCTGATATTCCCTAGATCAAATACATCATTATGATATGATATGCATGTGTTTATACTTTTCTTCTTACGTATACATAATTGTTTCATATACGTACTGATAGAGGATAAAAAAATGTTTATTCAACTTGAGTTAAGGTTTTATTGCTAAATGTTTGACTACTTATATTCAATTTACAAGCATCCTATATGTTTCATGATATATTGAATTATTTTATTCAATTCAACTCTTTTAAATGTTATACATTTTCATTCTTATGATATCATATATGTTTCTACCCAGTGGCCCTCATTTAGGTGTTAGGAATTAATCCACTATATAAGCTGATGAGGTACACCCTGGAGTTGAGAATAGTTTATCCTATTTTGTTGGTCCCTGTAGATGAAATTATATCTACTTTAAGTATCATTCGTATGTACACAGAAGACCATATCGAGATAGCTTGGTCTGTTATCGTCAAATGGTAAGAAGTACTATCAGTATGTCATAGTGCTGAACAGACTGAAGGCGATCTAGTAAATTATGGACTTAAAGACGTCAGATGCTTATGTGGAATTTTTCATTCATTGACATTATCTGTCAACTCCCTCTCAACTAAAAATATGGATTTACCCCATCTGAGTCGGGAATCCACCTACTAGAACTCTTTAGTTTATTCATTTCATTAATCTTGCCTTGAAATGGATCACCTAAACTAGCTGCAGAGCTTTTATTCTTCTCACTTGCCTTATAGTATATTACTTGTTGAGCATTTGTCGCTCACTCTTGTTTTTGTTTCTTTTTTAGCTAAGTGTGAGAAAAGTGAGAGTTTCAAAGGTAAGGGAAAGATGTAGGGAAGTTCCATATCGAACTAGTTGTTAAGGGTTCATAGTACGAACTCAGTAATGCAATAGTTAGTCTGTTATGCTTTTCGCTGTTAGACATTATGACATAAGGTTTGTAATAATCGTTGGTTATATATTATTTCAGCTTATGACATACATGTGAGTTATTTTTCTATTCCATGGACATCACGGTGTTCCACTAGAAGCCAGAGTCACCACAGTTGGTAACAAACTAACGACTCCAGTTTACAGCTACAAACCTGGGGCTGTCATAATTGGTATCAGAGCTAAATCACCAAAAAGAGTATTTAGGACTCAAACTGGATAAGTTAGGATATATTAGAGATATAGACAAGTGTTAGGTTTTAGAACATTTGATGATGATTGTCTTTAGATTACTTAGAATACAAATGTATAGAAAGTGTTAATTAGTAACACTGAAGTTTTGTAGCTAGCAGTTATTTCTTTGTTTGTAATTCATTCTTTATAAAGAGATATAAATATTTCTTATTTGTAAGTAACTGCTGGAATAGTGTATCGAAGCTTCAGAAAGTCAAGATGTGTATTTGATCCGTTAGAATTTACAAAAAGGCTTATCGGAGACTAGGAGAACTGGTCAGAGATTAAAAAGATTTTATCTGTCGGAGACTAGTTTTGCCTATCGGAGACTAAGACTTAAGTCATCAGAGATTAAGTCTAAAGGAGTCAGAGACTAAAGCTGATGTCATCGGAGACTAAGCTTTAACGCGTCAGAGACTAAACAATTCTATCGGAGACTACACAAGCTAATGTCATCAGGGACTAAATGCACCAGAGACTAATAATGACGTCACCAGAGACTAAAGATGAAGCATCAGGGACTAATCGTGATTTATTTCCTGAAAGATACAGAGTTCGAATTAAAAAGGAATGTCTTCCACGTAAAGTAAAATATTATTGAAGACGTAGCTGGTAAGGAAACTAACCAGAAATCTGTTCCTATCAAAAAGGAAAGATTGTATTTGATTCGAATAAGGAAGCTGAATTTTATTTAGAATAGGAACTGAGTTAATGATAATTCAGTTGATATAGAAGTTATAATAAGGTTTTTACAGAGAATTGTAACTTCGAAGCTGTATAGGTTTTTCATAGTTTTGTATCTTTTCCTATACAAAATAGAAAAGAAGCTGACGATTACATTATTGTAATTGTTAGGATTTGTATTCAATTGTAAATCAATAAAGCAATTGTTTATAAATTGATTTGTGTTCTTGTTCTTTATATTCCGCAAGAAAAGTTAATTTCTTACAGAACAAGTAACTCAAAGAAATTTCAAAGAACTTGTATTCAACCCCCCTTCTACAAGTTCTCGGCATCTCACTGGGAAAACAACAAGCCAGTCATGAAATTTGGGAATGGAAACACTAAGATTTAAACCTTAGGGATAGTATGAGTGTACGTGATATTAAGAATTTGATTGGCAAGTGCATTGCATTTTATGCATATCTTATTTTAAGTAGTAGTAGCCAAACTTTAGTCTTTAAAATTCATCTACTAATTTACTTTCCTATTGTTTATGTCTCTATGTTATGATCAGTAATTTAGTTTTCTTTTAACTTAGAAAGACTGATTGAGTTTCCTATGGCTTTGTAAATGTTTGACATACACCAACTTGATAATATTGTGGATGCCTTGGCAGCTACTGAGCCTAATAGGTGGACTTTAGATGATGTCGTGCCACACAGACCTGCACCTGTTGAGGATATTAATGATTATGACATGAGTGGATCCTATGTCTACTGAGTCTACTGTTGTTGATCCTATGTCTGAGGCTGAGGATGACCCAGATGAGGATATTAATGATTATGATATGAGTGGACGAGGGGCCAGTGATTCTACTTTAGAGCATGAGAGTTCTAGGGAGGTGACCCCAACTTAGGTTATACCATATGTCTCTCCACCTACTATTCCACATGTTCTTCCTTCCACCTCGTGTCCAATGTTTAGACACACTGCCAGGAAGTCTGTATCCACGACTTTCCATACTTTCAGTTTCACTATGCTTGCTCCTGAGCCAATTCATATGCCCCCACCTGCACAAATTCCACTTCCAGCACCAGCACATGTGGCACCAGCTCTAGTTGCAGATGCACTGAGTACGGAGCAGAGCCTCCAAAATCAGCTTAGATACTATGAGGCTGACTTACATGATAAGAAGGTGGTGACTTTTCACCATACCAGAGAGGCTTGTGGTTGTAAACGAATATCGAAGCGCTGGCATTTCGCTAAGTGTCATGTTGAAGCTCGTTATAGGATGGCAATGAATGCTATCATCAGCAAATGTCTATGATGAGAGGACTTGCACCAGTTTCTGAGGCATCGATGGAGGTCTTGATGGCCTATTCGGACTACCATTTAAGGTTAGCCCGTGCTTTTGAAGATATTGTTGTAACTTGGGTCTACTCTAGACTCAATGAGGAAGACCTAATTTGAAGATCAAGAGGTAATTCTAAGTTATCTATAGGGGATGCCCTGACCATGTATATATATGTATACCAGTATATGAGTTGGTGATGATAGTGACTTTTGGAGGAATAGAAGAGTCTTTTGGTCGAGATACGTATTTTGCTAGAATGAATGATGATATAGTTTTGACTTATAGATGGTAGATTGTTATTTTGTTACTGACATACCCCGTGGTTGGAGTAGGCCTGTGAGCCAACCCGGGAGAGGGGACTTAGTGCGTCTCTGATTTTGTATCATGTTTCACACATGACAGCTTATATATAGTTTGACTTACTATCTTGCACATCATGTTATGTCATATATTTTCTTTAAGTTTATCAAATAAACTTTATCCCAACATGTAGCTTAGTTATTAACAACTCAAAATGAGGCCTTTAAAAAGAAGAAGGTAATAATAATCACAATATGGCCATAAAGTTTAAAGGGTTCCACTTATTAACTAAAGAAAAAGTGAAATATACCAGTTATTATAATTTCGAATCATGGTAACTAGAATCGTGATTTTCAATTTAGACGTAAAATACTAACAACAATTAAATTAAAAAGAATATTACAATGATATATATGTTGTTTAATAGAAGCATGGACTAAGGTAATCGTAGAATTTGTCGAAGGCCCCACCACCAAGAAAATCAAACTAGAGTTAACGCTGCTAACATTGTGTAAGACATTTTGCATATGATGAGAGAAGCATTTGGGAATGCGCAACCAAATCCCCAACCTAATAACCCAACACACAAGGTTACTTTTAAGGAGTTTAAGAATCTAAAACCACTTATCTTTACCGAAAAGGAAGGTCTAATTGTAGCCCCTGAGTGGTTCAAGAAAGTCGAGAAAGCCTTTGCCTTTAAGATTTGTGAAGTCACAAACCCCCAGAAGTCTACCTTTGTCACATACCTACTGATAGGAGAAGCAAACTTCTTGTGGGAAAATGTGGAACGTTTACAGTTGGCCAAGCGTGTTGTTGTTCACAACAATGACCGGGAAAATTTTTGGGAGAAGTTCATGGAAATGTTCCTTGCAAAGTACCTCCCTTTGAGTTTGTTTGATGAAATGGAGATTAACTTCCTTAATCTGAAACAAGGAAGTATGAATGTGACAAAGTATGAGGCAAAATTTATTGAATTGTCCCGCTTTGCTCCACACCAAACCGAGCAGAATAGGGCAAGACGTTTTGAGCAAGGATTGAATCCTTGGTTCTGTAGTAAAGTGGCAATCTTGGCACTAGATGAATTTTATGTTATCGTTCAAAAGGCTAAGATAGCAGAACGAGGTATTAAAGCCCTTGCAAAATATGTATCGGTAGTTCCATACCAGACTGGTTGTTAAGGGTTCATAGTACAAACTCATAATGGCAATCGTGATAAGGGAAAGATGTACAGGTACTTCCATACCAGACTGGTTGTTAAGGGTTCATAGTACAAAATCAATAATGTAATAGTTAGCCTGTTATGCTTTCTGCTGTTAGACATTATGACACAAGGTATGTAATAATCAATTGTTACATATTATTCCAACCTATAGCATGTATGTGAGGTGTTTTTCTATTCCACCGACAGCATAGTGTTCCACTAGAAGCCAAAGTCGCCACAGTTGGTAAGAAGTTGAAGGCTCCAATTTACAACTGTAAACCGGGGCTATCACAGTTAGTATCAGAGATGACATTGGAGATTTTATCATCTAGAATGACGCATCTATACAAGGACTTGGATGTGTGTTAATGCAATAAGGGAAGGTTATTGCCTATGCTTTAAGGAAATTAAAGGAATACGAAAAACAATATCCAGCTCATAATCTGGAGCTAGCGGCAATCCTTTTTGCACTCAAGATCTGGAGACATAATTTATATGGGGAGAAATGTGAGATACACATCGATCACAAAAGCTTGAAGTATATCTCCACACAAAAGGAGTTGAATATGAGACAATGTAGATGGTTGGAATTGATCAAGGATTATGATTGTACGATCAATTACCACCCTAGAAAAACGAGTGTGATAGCGGATGCCCTAAGTAGGCATGAGTGTTTGAATATCATGTTCACACAAATTGAGTTGTGGAAGGATTTGGGAACGATTGTAACTTAGCGTACTATTAGCAGAAGATGATATGGAAATAGAAGAAATGACTAAAACGGAGCCCCAATTATACAACCGAATCAGAGAAGCACAAGAGAACCATCAAGGAAATAGAGAGAAACTTCTAGTGAAAGAAAAAGAGATATGTAGAATGGATGCAAAAGGTCTACTACAATTTGAAGACAGAATCTGGGTACCCTTAATGGAAGAATTATGACATGAGATTCCACAAGAGGCACAACAGTCGAAATGCTCGATACATCCTAGGAGCACCAAGATGTACCAAGACTTGCTTCAAAACTATTAGTGGCCCAATATGAAAAAGGAAGTTGTAGAATGGGTGAGTCACTGTTTAACTTGTCAAAGAGTGAAGACATAGCATCAGAAGCCAACTGGATTGTTACAACCTTTGGAAATTCCAAAATGGAAGTGAGAATTTATTAAAATGGATTTTGTAGTTGGATCACCAACTGTAGTCAAAGGAAGTAATGCTATTTGGGTTGTTGTCAATGGAGTAACTAACTTAGCACACTTTCGTCCAGTGAGAAAGACCTCCAAGATGGATCAGTTAGTAAAACTTTATGTGAAGGAAATTGTGAGTAGGCGTGGAGTACTATGTCAATTGTATCAAACAGAGATCCTCGTTTTACCTCACAATTTTGGAACAAATTTCAAGAATATCATAATACTCATTTAGATATAAGTACTATGTACAACCCCTAGACAGATGTGCATTAGAAAGGACGATAAAGACTTTAGAGGACATGTTACGAGCTTGCGCATTGGATTTCAAGGGAAGTTGGGACGAGCACTTACCACTAATAGAGTTTGCTTACAATAACACTTACCATGCTAGTATTGGTATGGCCCCTTTTGAAGCTCTCTATGATAGAATGTGTAAAACTCCATTACATTGGAATGATATTGGAGAGAGGAAGTTAGAAGGACTAGAAATGATTTGGCAGATGAAAAAAGTTTTATTATCATCTAATAAAGAATGAAAGTCGCCCAAGATGGGGAAAAGAGTTATACAGACCAATATTGCAAGGACCAATTAATGAATGTTAGAGATTATTTATTTGTTAAAGTGTCCCTCTGGAAGGGAGTTAAAAGATTTGGAAAAAAGACAAAACTAGAGCCACGTTATGTTGGACTCTTTGATATACTAAAGAAAACAAGACCCGTAGCATATGAGTTAGCACTGCCCCTAATTTTAGGACTCCTCCACAATGTCTTCCATGTGTCAGTCCTACAACCCTACAAACTTGATTTCAAAAGAGTCATAGATTATCAACCCATTGAGATCAATGAAGATCTTACTTATGTATAGGAACTGATCCAGATAATGGATCGTCAAGTTAAGAGACTGAGAAATAAAGAAGTTCTCTCCATAAAAGTTATTTGGAGGAACCATGAAGATGAGAGGCTATGTGGAAATTAGAAAAAGACACGATTGAGAAGTATCCTCACCTATTTTATAATTAAATTTCGGGGACGAAATTTTTATAAGGGAGGGAGGATGTGAAGTCCCAGACTTTTGTAAATATTAATATAATATTAAAGTATTAATTAAATAAATTTTAGATAGGAGTATGTATTTGCAATTGTGTTCAAATATTCTTCTTTTAATGTTGAAAGGTCCAAGTTTCAATATAAGATATTATTATCACCATTATTATATTCAGTAGTAGTATATGTGGTGATGAATTTAGTATGGTCTTATAATTGTGACTGTTACTGTTACAAAAGAAAGGGGGTTTAATCAACAAATTTGTCAGTTTGTCTCCCACTAATGAGTAAATAATTTAAGTTGTTGATACATTAGTATTACAATTACTTTTGTACGACACTTTTGTGAAGTACAACCTCCACGACACACATATGTGTAAGTGGGTTGATCAAGTATTTGTTTATTATATTTAATGAATTGATGGTTTAGTTAATTCCATGTCTTATACTAATTAGAGGTGTGGAATACCCCACGCCTGATATATGTCTTAACAAGCTCTCTTATGTAAAGAAGGCCCTTGTATTATCATTCCTCTTTTCCTCAACTCTTTCAAACTCTAAATAATATACACAATGTAATTATTGCAGAATGGAAGGTTTGTAAGATAATTCTAAAGCCTTAATTAGTTATTTAATTTGGCTGAGAAACATGAAATATAAAGTACGTGTTTGTCTAATCATTTAACCAGAGTAGGAAGCATGTTAAATACTTTGGTTAATTAAAACATATTTTCTTTTCTCTTTCTCCTTCACTGTAAGCTTCCCATAATGATGAACAACACGGTCAGCCTCTGTTTCTTTAAAGTACTCGAGTTTTTCTATGCAATCAATATGAATATGGCGTACGTTGTTATGCTTTACTCTATACAGTTTCTATCAACAAGTGTTTGTCCCGTGGAGTAATTGTAGAAGGGGGGTTAAATATAGTTACTAACTTTTTCATGAATTAAATTGATATGAACAATATAAAACTCAAGAACAGTTATATCACCTTACTGATACAATAAAACAACTAAAACAATAAAGCAAATTCCAAGATGTAAATGACAATCAACAATAAACAATTTTATTGTCAATCAATTTGAATATTTTTTTGGTAGTTAATACAAACTGCAATTTTCCTAAATACAATAACACTCAGCTTCAAAATTCTCAAATTGTAAAGCTATACACGTGTAGACTTCTTCTAAGTTACTAACTAGATTTCTAACTTTATATACGATTACAATGAAAATGAGGAAATAAAACCTTCTTAATAGAATTCTAATTGCTTCTTGACTTCCAGCTTTCCATTCTTAATAAAACTCTGATTTGTATAAAGAATTTGATTCTTCATAGGAAAGTAGATCAACTGTTATTTTAAAAGATTGTAAGACTCATTTTTGAATCCTTGTAACTATCCGTAGAGTCAACTTCCAAATCTTCATTAAACTCTAAATAACAAAATCACCTTGGGTTGACTTGGCAACCAGTATGTTTTTTATGAAATAAAGTTTTATCTATGATACCTCTAGTGAATTTATTCTAAGTTAAAAACTGAGATAGAGTATCATATCATGCTCTGTTTTCTATGAAATAAAGTTTTATCTATGATACCTCTAGTGAATTTATTCTCAGTTAAAAACTGAGATAGAGTATCATACCATGCTCTTGGTGCTTGTTTAAGTCCATAGAGTGCTTTGTTCAATATGTAGACATGATTTGGGAACTTTGGATCTACAAAGCCTGGTGGTTGTTCAACATAGACTTCTTCTTCAAGTTTTATATTGAGAAAGATACTCTTCATATCCATCTGGTGTACCTTGAAATTTACATGTGCAGCATAGGCAAGAAATATTCTTATGGCTTCAAGTCTAGACACAAGAGCAAAGGTCTCATCATAGTCAATGCCTTCTTCTTGAGAATAACCCTTGGCTACCAACTTTGTTTTATTTCTTGTAACAACACATGTTTCATCAAGTTTTTTTTGGAAGACCCATTTAGCACCTATTATTGATATGTTCTTTCGCTTAGGCACTAGTCTCCAGACTTTGTTTCTTTTAAACTAATTGAGTTTCTCTTGCATAGCATTCACCCAATCAACATCTTTCAATACATCTTCAACTTGTTTTGGTTCTTCCTTTGATAAGAAATTGAGATATAAGCATTTATTTTGTGTAGCACTCCTTCATGTTCTCACACCAGTAATTAGATCTCCAATTATCAACTCAATTGGATGATCTTTTGTCCATTTTCTTTGTGGAGGTAAACTGCTCCTTGAGTTGGAAGCTTCATCATTATAATGTCTATGGTGTGTTGTAGTGCTATCAAAAATATGAATAACTCCCCCTAAATCAATGGCTAATTGATCACTCAATTCTTCATTAGTTGCCGATTCACTACCTATTTTTTCATTATTTGTTATTCCAACATCAGCTGTTTCAGGATTAGCAAGTAATGAATTACCTGTTGATTGTGGGTTATTAGCAAGTATTTCTTCTCTAGGTAACAATGGATTTTTGACTTGCTTTGATCCATTGGAGGGTGAGTTTTCATCATCAGAAGAATAATCATCTTGATCTTTTTCATTTTCAAACCTTAGTTTGTCATAGCTTCCTTCTGCATCATCATGCATTCCTCCAATCTTTATATCATCAAAGGCTACATGTACTGATTCCATAACAATGTGGAGTCTAAGTTTATAAACTCTATATGCTTTACTTGTTAATGAATATCCTAGGAAAATTGCCTCATCAACTTTGGCATCAAATTTTTCTAGGTTTTCTCCTAGATTGATGAGAACAAAGTTTCTGCAACCAAATACATGAAGAAACTTAAGTGTGGGTTTTCTACCTGTCATAAGCTCATATGGAGTGTTTTGATGAGCTTTTACTATCATTGATCTATTCTGAGTGAAGCAACCAGCAGAGATAGCTTCAGCCCAAAAGTAGGTAGGTAACTTAGCTCCTTCAAGCATGGTTCTTGTAGCTTCAATCAAGGTTCTATTTTTCCTTTCAACAACTCTATTTTGTTAAGGAATTCTTGGAGCTAAAAAGGTATGTGAGATACCTTTTTCCACACAAAACATCTCAACTGTTGAATTCTTGAATTCAGTCCCATTGTCACTCCTTAAGGCCTTGACTTTCTCTCCAGCTTCAAGTTCTATCTTTTTAATGTGATCAATGATAAACTGGGAACTTCATCCTTGGTTGTAGATACTTAACCCATGAGTAACTTGTGTAATCATCAATGATTACAAATGTATAACTTTTCTTGGATATAGACCTCACATTAACAGGTCCAAATAAATTCGTGTGTATTAGATGATTTGGTCTTGTTATTGATGATGCTTCTTTACTCTTGAAGGAAATCTTCTTCTATTTTCCCTTCTGACAAGATCCACAAAGACCATGTTGAGAAAATTTAAGTTGTGGTATTTCTATCACTAATCCTTTTCTCACCAAACTATTGATAGTCTTGAAGTTTATATGAGACAACTTCTTGTGCCATAGCCAACTTTCATCCTCCGCATGTGTAAACTCCTTTTGTTGAGTAGAAGTCAACTATGTATACATTGTCTTTTCTGACTCCAGAAAATGTAACATCTCCAGTCTTTATGTTGCTAGTAAGACATTTTTCATCCTTAAAAATAACTTGATGAACCTTGTCACAAAACTGACATATGTTGAGCAGATTATGCTTCAGGCCATGAACTAATTTGTTATATCCCATAGTGTATCCAATGATGTCATCTCCAAAGGACACTTTTGGGCCAGTTTTCTCCTCAAATTGTGAGAGCAGGGTCTTATTTCTAGTCATGTGTCTTGAACATCCACTATTCAAGTACCACAATTGTTTCTTCTTATTACCATGCACACATAAAACAAATCAAGTTGTTTTAGGTATCCAAGTATCCTTAGATCCTTGGCCATTAGTTTTGGTCATTGACTGTTTATTCCTTTTCTTTTCTTTCCTCTTTAAGAGGTGAAAGATCCACCTTAGTCCTAGGTGGTTAATGAACAAACCTTGACCTTTGAGGAGACATTCTCCTTGTGTTATTAGGAACATTAGGCACAAAGGGATAAGCATAATAACGGTTTCCATAGATATTACAAGTGTGAGGACCCAAAAATTTTAAATGAGTTTTGTTATATGATTAATTTATTTTGTGATTTATTTATTTTATGCATGGAGGTTTAATTTCTTTTATCCGGTATGATCAATGAAAGTTCAATGGCAATGTGATGTCTAAAAGATTTTAAATGTATTTTGAGCACAAGTTTTCAAATGAATATTTTATTCAAGTTTATCTTGTATATATGTTTGTTTCCTACGGGAAGGCACACAAGTGTGAGCTACAGTACCCATTTCTTTTTTTAAACCAAAGACTGTTGGGAGACAAGAGTAAGTAATGTATATCACGTAGAGTGGGCTATGATAGATGACCGACTGACGTTAGCAGTCGTTGCATCCACCTTTTCTCACCAATCACTTCTTTCTAAAGCTTGTTATTTCCTTTCACAGCCAGCGGCTGAAAGCTAACTCCAAATCATCCAACGACTCTTGTTGCTTGGCAAATGAGCTATATATATCCTCGGAGTACAATCCTAGCCCCACTTTCATAAATTTCTATACAAGCATACCACCGAATCCAGGTTCACTTTCAAAGCAACTGCCTTTTTGGGGGAACAACTCAAGCTTTTAACTTCTTCTTTACAGCCAAGGAGGTAAGAGCATTACATTAAAGTCTTACTCTGTTCCTTACACTTTTGTTCTGCTATAAATACCACATTTAATACTTTGTTCTTTCATTTCCAAAAGTCTTACTTAATGCATGCTTATAACACCTGGAGCTAATGCCTTTTTATTTTAAAAGCTATCCTAGATGAGTGTAAGAATGTTGACAACCACCTGGTAGACAAACCTTTAATTACCAAAAAATTCTTTTTGTCAGTAGTTACAACACCATGCTTGAGTATTTCTTCACCCCAAGTTTTGAACCCTAAACCGTGTCTAGGAGGGCTTGCGGACCATAGGAAATGTTATGCATCACTGAGAGGATGATGAGTTTTGACCTAAGCATGGTTATGGCTGAGAACGTCACCATGAAGGAGTGAGGAAGACACCACTGTATCTGAGACAAGTCCTCACTTAGTCTCTGACAGGTTGGAGTTAGTCTCTGACCCTATAAAATAGTCCCTGGGAGATTCTATGTTAGTCTCCAATAAAGGAAAATTTGTTAGTCTCTGACGAGGAAATCCTTAGTCTCTGATGAAGGAAGTTTAAATTAATCTCTGATGTCGTCACCCTTAGTCTCCAACAGGCTAAGTTTAGTCCCTAATGATGTCATCCGTAGTCTCCGATGAACAAATTCCTTAGTCTCTGATGGCTAAAGATATTAGTCCCCAAGGAGTTTGGCGCTGAAAAAAATTTTCTCCTGATGAAGTTCAGTGATGACTTATGGAGTTTGGCGTTGAACAACTAGCCACCGATGAGTTTGGCGGTGAAAAAATTATCCCCTGATGGGTAAGTCATCCCCTGATGGGTAATCTACCCACCGATGACCAGTCATCCCCTGACAGGTAATTATCCCTTGATGATTTATTATTCCCTAATTACGAAGTATCCACTGATGGTTAGATTATCTTTAGATGACCCTGACGACCACTGTTATACTTCAACGTTTATCCCTTAATGCGCAGTCTGCCTTCAAAATTATAAAACATTATTTTCTTAAATTATTTTACGATGTTTTAATTATTTAACCTTAACGATTCTTATGTCAGATTTGAAACATTAAAAGTTTAAGGACATCACATATGTATTTCTTTCATAATTCTTATTAAGGTATTAAATTTATCATGTTACATATATGCATGTTTTACAGAATCTTTCACTCATGAGTAAATTGAAATTGATTTTGTGCAAAGGACCGAGGCAAGTATATACATTCAAGCTGATGCTTATTTCAATTTAACGCAGTATCATTTGATTCGATATACGTGCAAGGCTTGATTCATATGTTTCAATTGTTTTTATGATAAGAATGTTATGCTTTAATTTTCTCTAGCATGAAATGAATAGAAGTGCATGGGTATAACTGAGCTTTGATTTATCAGTTATTTTTCAAACTTATATCTATGCTAATGAATGAGAATGATATGTCCCTTTAACAGGTTATGCCACATGGTTGGCTAGAGGAAAGGAAAGGTGCTGATTTGTTCTTCACCTGACCTAGAGGAATTATAAGTGACTACGTACGCTCACACAAGGAGGGATCATACGGGCGCAGCCAGGCCAACTGTATACCGTATGGTTACCAGATCCAACAGGTTTAGCCCCCGATGGATATTTTGAGAAAGATATGCACAGGTGTATACCTGTCTTTCTTTGAGGAGGGTTGCACGTTGTTTATCATCAGTAATCCTCAAAGTTATTCAAAGATTTTCGAGGCATTGGTATTGTTTCACTGAGCCTCATAAACAGACTTGAACTTCCATCAATATTCCATATTTGTTTCTCTGATTTGTTTATATACTTGTTGGGCGTAAAACACTCATTCTTGTTGAACTTAATGTCTTGCAGGGCATGGTCCAAAGGTTGAACCCTCTGATAAGGGGAAGGCAAAGATGATTGGCTACTGAGTTTTAATAACCCTTTTGAGTGCCGATAAGGAAGGAAGGAAGATGTTTTGAAGTGTGATGTTGTGTGTTATAATGTAGAGATAGAATACCTTCCGCTGAGAATGTAATATTTTGGATTGTAATAACTCACTACTATTTCCTTTTATCAGTATTTATGCTATGTATGGATGTGAAGTTATCTTTCCTACTTTTGATGAAGCCCAGGTCCAATAAGGGATTTTGGGGTCGTCACAGCAAGTATAAGATGGATGTCTAAAATCACCACAATATTGACATGACATATATTGAGGTTGTGCAATGTATGGATAAGGAGCTACATATAGAATAGGAGGAACATGCATGTCATCAGTAGTAATATTTTGTGCATTGAAAAGTAAGGTGGTTGGTGTTCCCACACTTGGTGCATGTCTTCCTATGTGCATTAGGTATTGGAGCATAATTATTGTTTTTGTTAATACCTAATTTACCATTCATGTTCTTCTTAGTCTTAGTTATTGGGATGCTCTCTAACTTCTCTTTTAATTGTTTGTTAGTAAGCAATCCAATGTTCTTAGTAGCCTTTTTCTCTAGCACTAGTTCTAAAGTTTTCTTCACAGAAATGAATTTTACAACTTTATAACTCTCACCTATCTCAGTCTTAGTAGGTTTAACAAATTTTATTGGTTTTAATTTACATGTTGTTTTAGGCTTAGTGCTACCTTCTTCAACCATTTCTTTATTTTTATCAGTGGCGATGGAAGGTTCACCAACTGATAAAACGATAGGCATATCTAAGTATCCTAATCGAGCTTTTTGATTAGGATTTTTGTGAGTTTATAAGATCTTGCATTTTTTGTGAGGATTGTGTCCATTGTTTTATTTTATCTTGTTTTGCCTTGAGCTTCATAACTAGATATTCTTCTCTATTCAAGGCTTCATCAAGATGTCTCTTAGCACTAAGAGCTTCAGTTTTGGGTTGTTCTAAATTTAACAATTCATATTCTAAGAAAGTCTTTCTCTTGTAAAAAGCATTATTGGTCTTAGATCTTGAACTAGCATGCAAGTCATAAATCTCTTTGGTCATTTCCTGATGGTAGCATCACATTTATTCTTAGAGAAAAAAGAAATATTTAAATCAAGTACCTTAGCTACTGATGAGTTTTGAGATTCAGCTTCTTCTCCATCAAAATTACTTGAGGATTTAGCTATTAAAGCCAGATTTACAATCTCTTCCTCAACATTAGATTCATCTGAATCCACCCAGACCTTCCCTTCAGATATCAATGCTTTCCCTTTTTTCTTGAGAAGATCAAAGTACTTCTTCTTGTAGTCTACTTGATCAACACTTAATAACGTTTTCTTGAATAAAACTGATATAAACAATCTAAAACTCAAGAACAATTATATCACCTTATTGATATGATAAACAATTAAAACAGTAAAGCAAATTCAAAGATGTAAATGACAATTAACAATAAACAATTTTATTGTCAATCAATTTGAATCTTATAACAATACAGACTTCTTCTGAGTTACTACCTAGAATTCTAACTTTATATACGATTACAATGAAAATTAGGAAATAAAACATTCCTAAAAGAATTCTAAATGCTTTTCTGACTTCCAACTTTCCATTCTTGATAAAACTTTGATTTGTATAAAGAATTTGATTCTTCATAAGAAAGTAGATCAACTGCTATTTTTAAAAGATTGTAAGACTCATTTTTGAATCCTTGTTACTATCCGTAGACTCAGCTTCCAAGTCTTCATTGAACTCTAAATCACAAAATCACCTTGAGTTGACTTGGCAGTCTTTAGCTCGGTCAACATTTATTGATTTCATGATTACTTATTGTTTCCATGATTACTTGTTATTTTTCCCATTACCTGTTGTTTTGAAAATTACTTGTTGATTTCTAGATTACTTGCTATTTTGTCCAATCAGCAGATAATTAACAAGTTTTCTGATCAACAACTAATTTCAAACAGCTGGTAATCTTATTTCCTGATCTTCAATCAGCTGGTAATCTTGAGTTATGATTTGCTTCTAACTCTTAAACCTTGGCTTCTTTTCACTAACTCTCCAAGATTAAAAGTGCTTTCAACTCAACTAAACTATACAATTGCTTCTAAACTATTATATGATTTTTACATGTATTCATCAACTGTTTCGAAACAATCAACTGGTAGTTTACAAAGTATAAAAACTTCTAAGTATTTTTACACATCATCAATTCTACACATATGATTCCTAACAACTAGAACGGTTGTTATACAACCTTATAATTGAAAAAGGAATTCATTTTATGACCAATTCTAATTGCTACTTGTTAGAGATAAATGATGATGATGATTATGTAATAAATTGTGCAACTGTAAATACTTGAGGTATTTTATAAACCTTAAGATCAGCACAAGTTTTGCACCCACTGATGATACACTTATTAATCAGTGGATGGTTAATAACTTCACAAGGCAAGTCAGAAAACAGAAACATTCAAAGGACTTGACAAAGTGAAAAAGAATGTCTGATGCTACTTGTAAACAGTCAAAGTATTCCGCACATCAGAAATTCTAATCAAAGTTACGTTGATTAAGTTCCATCAGGGGGAACCCATCAGGGGAACCCATCAGGGGAACTCATCAGGGTATGACGAAGGCAGACCAACCCGTCAGGGAAACACTTCAGGACATGTCATTGTCAGGCAAACTAATCAAGGTAACCCGTCAGGGGAAATGACCAACATGACATCAGTGGAAGCCATCAGTGTATGCCGTCAGTCATAACCATCAGGATCAAGAAGCACTAAGTAAAACTCAAGTGAAGGTTGAAGCCCTGATCCAGTCAATAAGCATCAAGGGATCCAGAAGCACTAATCAAAGTTCGTCAGGGCTGACAGTCAGTGGATCGTTGTGACAGCATGCACCCGTCATTAGTTCTTACACGGAAATCAACGTAACGTGTTACAAAAGCAATAAATATCAACTAGAAAGATATTTCTTGAAGTTTGTTTATGATCCAATGAGAACTCTCACGCATTAAATGCACACAGATCAGGGAAAGAAAAGTAGCATCAAAGCATGCAGCAGTCTGACACATAAAGTTTCGATGTGACATACTTGCGGCTAAGTTGAGAAGAGTAGCACGTCTCAAGCACGTGATTTCATCCCACTGATTTATCATATAAGCAACGGAGCTCTCATAACAAAACGACAATGATTCAATCCATCCAACAGATAAAACAAACGCTGAAGCACACAAACACTAGAGAGAAGCTTTGTAATAGATCTTGAGAGAGATATTTCAAAGAAAGTTAGAAGCTAGTGAGTGTGAGAAGCTGTGAACCTTATTCACAGAATTTGTAGCTGTAAATCACATTTGTGATTATACAGATTTCCAGAAAAACCCCGAGTTTTAATATAACTATTTTAACTTGAATCTGTGTGTTCATTTCTTATAGTTTTTCTGTTTGTTACAACTGTTTTCCAGTAAGCACTTCTAAGTTTAAAAGAGCAAAAAGTTTCAGGTATTTGTATTCATCCCCCCCCCCCCCCCCCTCTACAAACACTTGTGCTTATATTGCACTAACACTACTGTAATTTGATCTTTTTTTCCGTCTAAAACCCTGTCATGTTGGAAAGCTTTAGCTTATCTTTAATAATTTTCCTCTTAAGATTGGGAATACAAGTTTTATCAATCCTAACGCCACTTCATATTGAACCTTGATTGACTCCTTGCTTACAAATTTAAATCTTTATCAAATTAGGATTTTTTGTGTCCCAGTTAAACATGATCTTCAATACCCTCTGATGCAGATTATTTGTTGATGAACAAATTATCTTCCAATGACCATTTATACTCTGATCCAGATTATCTGCTGATGAGAAAATTATCCTCTGATGCATAGTAACTACTAATACACATTGTATCCTTTGATTTACAATTTATCCTCTGATGCACAATATCTAGTGATACATATTTTATCCTCTAATGTGCAATTTATCCTCTAATGCACAGTAAATGATGATACATATTTTTCCCTCTGATGTGCAATTTATTCCCTGATGCACAGTAATTGTTGATGCACATTTTATCCCCTGATGCACAGTTTTACCCCTAATGCACAGTAACTGCTAATGCACAGTTTATTCCCTGGTGCACAGTAACTGTTGATGCATATTTTATCCTCTGATGCACATTTTATCTTATGATGTGCAGTTTACCCTCCAATGCTTATACCATCAGAAGATAATAGTTTTACCTTACCTATTCTTTTGTTATCTTCATATTACACACAAGTTTTGTCTTCAATAAATAATCAGTATGCTAAGGATGAATTATTTACCCCCTAAAACACAATTTTATTAGTGGAGGATAAATATCCACTAAGAAACATATAACTCACTAGATGATAATACTTGAAGAAAATTTAGTTTTAAAAACTATTCTACTGATGTTATGAAACACTACAGTAGCTACTATACAATAACAAATCTAACAATTTCAAGTATAAGCATCACCAATAAATGCTATATTCCTAACAATGCATTGAAGAGTGACAATTATAAACTAAAAGTTTCATTTAACTCAAATGAGTAATTCTGCAATAATTGTTGGCGTTTATAGCCACTACACACCAATTTATAAACAGTGAATATCTTGTTGTTCTAAGTTGAATAACCTGAGTTCAGACATTCCTCAATATAGGAATGCATAACAACAAAAATGAAACACTCTTAATAAATTGTAGTATACACAATCTGATAGACATTTACATAAAGAGTCATATTGCTTTAGACATAGCTATAATTTTAACTTTTGATCATTTATGGATCAAAAACAGATCTTGGAGGAACACTTGAGTCCAATATAAACTACCACTCTGATCAAGGCAACTAATATATTTATTATTTTTCAATGTATAGCACAGTTGCTTCATTATACATGATTTTGCAAGCAATATATTTATTATTCTTTCAACGTATAGCACAGTTTCTGCGTTATACATTATTTTGCAGGTATATATATGCAATTGGATGCTTATTGAATGCATAATCAATTGATTCGATCTGCGTAATGATATGTTATGATATGATAAGCAATTGCTTATACTTTTCTTCTTATGTATACATAATTACTTTGTATACCCACCGATAGAGGATAAAAGATGTTTATTCCACTTAAGCTAAGATTTTATTGCTAAATGCTTGACTACTTGCATCCAATTTGCAAGCATCCTATCTGTTTTATGATATATTGAATTATTTGATTTAATTCAACTCTTTTAAATGTTATACCTTTGCATTCTTGTGATATCATCTATGTTTCTATCCAGTGGCCTTCGCTGAGGTTTTAGGGATTAATCCATTATATAAGCTAATGAAGGAACACCCCGAAATTGAGAATAGTTTATCCTATTATGTCATAGATAAAATTATATCTAGTTTAAGTGTCATACAAATGTACATCATAGACCATATTGAGATAACTTGGTATGCTATCATCAAATGGTAAGAAGAACTCTTAGTAAGTCGTAGTGTTGACAAAAGTTAAGGCGATCTTGTAAGTCATGGTCTAAAAGACATCAAATGCTTATGTGGAAGTTTTCATTCAGTGGCATTATTTTCCAACTCCCTCTCAACTAAGAATGTGGATTCACCCCATCTGAGCCGGGAATCCTCTTACTGGAACTTTTTAGTTTATTCATATCCTTAATCTTGCCTTGAGATGGATTACTTGAACTAGTTGCAGAGTTTTTATTATTCTCACTTGCCTTATAGTATATTACTTGTTGAACATTTGTCGCTCATTCTTGCTTTTGTTTCTCTTTCAGTTAAGTGCGAGAAAGATGAGAGTTCCAAAAGTAAGGTAAAGTTGTACAAGTAGTTCCATACCGGATTGGCTATTAAGCGTTCCTAGTACGAACTCAGTAATGTAATATTTAGCATGTTATGCTTTTCGTTGTTAGACATTATGACACAAGGTTTGTAATAATCGCTGGTTAAATATTATTCCAACCTATGACATGTATATGAGTTGTTTTTCTGTTCCACCAATGGCATGGTGTTCCACTAGAAGCTAGAGTCACCACAGTTTGTAACAAACTGACGGCTCCAGTTTACAATTGGAAACCGGGGACTGTCACAATAACTATTTTCATTATATCTAAACTAATTCATTCTTTGGTTCTTCTCATCACATGTTCTCCTGAGAATAGCATTATCTTGATATCTCATCTCTTCTGGAATCACTACTCTCCTAAGATTACTTCAATGTTGAGAGAATATTTCTGTTGATTCCAAGCTTCTACTGAGCAAGCTCCATTAGATAATATTATCTTATGATGAACAAAGAGTATGTAATCAGTCACACCATGACTAGAGAGTTCTTAACTAGTGTGATGAGTTTTATAAGGACTTCTAAGAAATTCATTAGCCATTTGAGTTATATGTCCTTTCTTAGTGGACTCAAATTCTGACATGAATTATGTTTCATATTCAGTAGTCTTTATTGCTTGGAACTTGTGTAACAGATCCTCCATCTCCATTTTCCAAAACAAAAATTCTACCTTAGCTCTTGATACCAGTTGTTACAGAATTTAACAGCGTGATGATAATCGACAAAAGAAATTAATCAAGATGAAAAAGAACAATCACGTGGACACAAAAATTTTACGTGGAAAAACCCTTCGCAAATTGCTAAAGGGAAAAAAACTAAAGGCGACGAACAATCCACTAGATGATGAAGGTTACAACAAAAAATACAAGCACATAATCTCACTTTTCTCACAAAAGTATAAAGAACTCTCACAAGAGATTTACTAATCCTAAACCTCTATATAGATTGATAGAAGACCAATGTGAATGCATTCGGAGATTAGTTTTAAATAAAGTATACAAGGTTATAAGTTAATAATTATTACCATTTTATTTTTTTTCCCTCAGATCCACACAAACAATTGAATCATTTGGTGTTTATGAAATACAATTGAGAATTTTCTCAAGATTTCAAAAAAGGGTTGAGCAAGGAAAAAATCTTGACCTGTTAGTGTTAGATGACTTTAATTGGATCAATGAATGGACTTGTTTGGTATGGTACAACAGTTCTTGTATAAACTCAGAAATACTAAGTTTGGTATGGTACAACAGTTCTTGTTGCACTGCACATGCATCAGTAGATAATTCTATTATCACTGATGTTTTCCAAGTGTTTACCATCTAATGAGTTTCTTATTCATCAGTAGGTGATGGTTGGGTTCAGGGGTAAGCTACCCTCTGAAGGTGCAACATGTACTTCGGGGAATAACGAACAAGTCAGTGGATAATTCTTGTTTCATCAGGGGTAAAATTTTGTTTACCAAGGATAAGTTCCTGGTCATTAGGGATGATTTTATTCATCAAGGGATGAGTTTTATTCATCACCTAACGTAAAAAGCCAACGCCAAAGTATGAGTTCTACAAAGCACCAAACTTAAATGAATAATGCCAAAGTCATTTGACTATCGCCAAAGTCGACGCTAAATACTTCAACGCTTAACTCTGAACAATAGCGCCAAAGTTGTGGCTACCTACTTCAATGCTTAACTCTGGACAATAGTGCCAAAGTCATTTTCATCAGTGGATGATGTAATCACTAGATACATCTTATTAAGGACACTTCCACAACATCTCCCCTGCAGTGTTTGATTTTGCTTCTCAACAAACACACGAGTAAAGACATTACCGTAGTTCTTGAACTTTGTTTTATCTTAAGAGGCTCAAGAGGGAAAACTTGAGTCTTCCATCTTTATTTCTTATCTTTACAAATGACTATTAACTCTAGGAAATTCTGTTTGATTAATACACAAGCATGGTGTCTTTAAACAGTTTTAACAACAGATGTATAAAAACAATTGGAAGTTAACAATTTGTAAATTAGGTGTTCTTTAATATTTCTTATTCTCTTCATGGATAACTTTTAGGATATAAAACTAATAACTCCTGATATTAAATGCACGTTTTAAATCATGCTTTTGGAAGTGAGTAAACAAGTATTTTTCAACATGGCATGAATGAAAGGACAAAATAGAGTCGGACATGGCATGATTTTAATATAAGGCTTTTACCTCTGTAAGCTTTTCTAAAGAAGTTAAATACTTGAGTTGCTCTTGAAAAGGACATTTTCTCTTGAAAGTGAAAACGCAAATTTATGTGGGTACACTAGTACAAAACTGATCATTTGCGTCCGTTAAATTACCTATTTTGCGTCGGTTAACAAGAGACGCATATGGCGGAGACGCAAAAACTTGACTATTTTGCGTCGGTTAAAGAGATGACGCAAAACCTTATCATTTGTGTCATACCTTTATAACAACTGACGCAAATGAGTTTATCATTTGCGACACACCTTTAATACAACTGATGCAAATGATAATGGTCAGTTGCGACACACCTTTAAGACAGCCGACGCAAATGATAATAGTCATTTGCGACATACCTTAAAGAAAACCGACGCAAATAATTTAATCTATTTGTGTCAGATGTTTAAAAGAACCGACGCAAATGATAATGGTTATTATTTTTTTTAAAAATTCATTTTAAAATACCATATTCAACCTATACATTAAAAAACTAATTCTAATGCCACAACAAGCCAAAAATACAAAATTGAACTACTTCATTTGCAAAACAGGAATATATACAAAACAAAATTTACAACCTATTCAAAGGTCATGTGATATCCATTCCTAATTACATTACAAAGTGTGCACAACAATCATACAACAAAGTGTGCACAATCATACAACAAAGTGTGTGGCACACTTTGCTGTATGATTGTGCAACACACTTTGCTGTATGATTGTGCGCACACTTTGCTGTATTTTCAGTATTTGCTAAAATTACATTACAAACCTATTCAAAGGTCATATACAATCATTCATAAAAAATTATGCCCAAAAGTCTCGAATTTCATCAATATCAAATTGAGAATATCACTTTTTTCCACTTAAATCCTGTAGAATATTATAAAAAGGAAAGAATTAAGCATATAATTAAAACCAATATACAAGGTAAATTTGTTATTAGATTGAAATAGTTAATTACATGCATATAATTAATCATATAATTAAAAATAATATACCTCGGTCCATTTAGTCTCGGGAGCCCGGTGATGTAACTTTGCAATGTCATACATGTACCTCATCACATAGTAGCCGCACTCACTACCTCTTTCTTGTTGAGGACACTGTATAAATAGTCAAGTTGATTAAAAATTTGCTAAAATTATATTATACAAACTAGCAAACTCAACTTTGATTGGATAATTTAGCAACTATTTTATACCTTAACTTCATCCGTATACCAATGCAACTTATTTTTTTTCTTCTTGCCACCTTGAGCAAAATATGCTCTAAATGCCCTACAAAATTATAAATATATATATATATATATATATATATATATGAGTAAATAAATATGTTAAAAGAGTTTTACATGTTTAAGTTATATTAATAAGTTAGGAATTAATATATAATTTACTTACACTGTCATTACTACCTTCATTTGCATATTCCTTTTCCTCTTCAATGAGTCGAACACATATATTGCATTTTGCTGACAAGATATAAGAAGCAACATCCAATGCTCCATACATTTTTACAAATTAAATAACAATGTTAAATTATATCAATGAACAAGCTAGCTAGAATAAATTAAGCCCAACATTTTTATGTTCTTATTGTTCGAAGTACGATGCTAAGATGAATTTCTTCGACTGACAATCTAGCAAAATATTTGTAATGTATCGAGTTGTGCCATCTGGATTATTTATTGCATTTGCTAGTTGATGCGGACACATGAATCTAAAGGAATCTACATCAGATCCCTTACACATCTTCTTCACATACCTTAAATGTAATACACAAATTACTCATTAGTTAGTTCATAAAATAAACTTGTATCAAAATAAAAGATAAATGAGAATTTTGAAAATTATAGTCTCACCTCATGAAAATTTGTAAGACACCTACATTCAACCATTCCATTCTAAAAAATTGTAATACATCATCACTCGAGACATATATCGATTGTTCTACTTTCTTCGGAGTATCGACGCAAATGTCATAATCTAAAGGGACTTCAATCAAGTCTTCCGTGAAAGGCATCACCATAATAAGACTATGTAAACATTGACATTTTTCACTCAATTTGAGATCCAGAGTAGTTAACCCTTTGCTATGAACTTGTTTTTTTTTTGCTAGGGGGACCGAGGCGCTTTACCCTTCTCCAGTAAGATAGGATCCTAATTAGGTATAAAAAACAATAAAATTTAAATGAATTAACAACAATCATTTATAATTAATAATGTTAATTTGAAATTTTTTACTTGCCCCAACATTACAAGTTGTTTAAGCCACTGAACAAAGCTACCAACTGCGTCACCTACTCTTTTATGTTCATTAGTAGGCACGGGAAGGGGAGCGAATTGAAATTCAGAAAAAACATCATCAATGGATACTCACATTGTGTAACTCCATTTGTTGACCATGAACAACATCACCATCAGAATTCGGTGGAAAAACAGTCCCTCTAGCCACAATCACTCTGTCAGTCTCAGAAAGGATCACACATAGACGGCATGGAGTCGCCTTCTATGTTAATGATATAAAAAAAAATTCAGTTAGGAACATATAAGACACTTATTTGGTAACTTATGAAAGACATAAACAAGAGTAAAAATAAGTATACCTATATTTCTAAGAAAGGATCCACCGAGTGGCAGCTACTTTGAATCACTTCATTTGTTGGAGTATTCATTTTCACCCCAAAAGAGTCAGCTGAAATAGGCTTACCCATCTGGCTAATATGATTCAAAATGCTTGTAATCTTCGCATTCATTGCACCAATCTTTTCTTCGTACTTTCTATTCATTTCACTCATTTGTACTTGGTACTCCTCCCTCACTCTATTGGTAACTTTTGTTTCTATTTTTTGAGTAATCGTAGCAAAAATCAATAATGTACAATATATAATATACAAATAATATACCTGAAATTCTTCACTTTTATGATCATTCTTGAATTTATCCCATTGCTCTTTAGTGATGAAGTCATATGACTTGCAGGGGTCCTTGTCTACACGCAAGTACTGGCAGACTAACCTTGACTTGAAATCCCTCCAAATTTTTCCAGCAAATTTTAATGTGTCCTTTCTTCTCATATCATCCTTTATATTCCACTCACTCTGAAACAGTAAAATCATGCATATAAGAAACTTGTATATAAATTTGAATGACAATATATGTTAAAACAACTAAATCTTCTTTTCAATTCATACCTTAATATCTTCTCATATCGTATCCTTTAATCCATCACTTACTAGATCCCAACTCTGAATATTAATATCTACTTGCACTCTAACTACTACTCCTATATAGGACTTGAATTCAGCAACATATTTTCCAATAGGATAACCATATTGATCATCAAACTCAATAACTTTCTCCAATTGTTTGTTTGCACACTTTTCTTTCAATTTTTTGCATGATGTTAGACCTCTAGTTTTTTTAGTAGGTCTCTCACTCGAACTTGGCTGGTCCATGATAATTGTAAACTACAAAATATAACAGAAAATGTCAAAACCACTAACTGACTGTTTTACTCTGTTTTATCCCAACTGACTACAAGAATGCAGAAATAGAATAACTTTGTTTCTTAGTCAAAATCATAGAATAGGGTTTCTAGGATTCATTCCTAAGCTTAACATGCAACATATTTGAAGAAATATGCTGAGTAATATAAAGAAAATCTACCACAATATCTTCAATACTAAGCTTAACAACATATTTGAAGAAATAGAGGAATATCAAGTGATGGTAGCTTACCAAATATGTCAACGATAAAAGAAAACGGAGCACGCTGATATAGGAATATTGAACGGAGATTCTTCTTCTTCAAACGGCCAACGTAGAGAGAGAACGGAGATTCTTCTTCTTCAAAAGGATTTAGAGATAAGGCGGTTCGTCTTCAAAAAGCTAGCCCTTTTTTTTCCAAGTATGCATCATATGGTCTTGCAGATCGTGTATCATATCTTCCACCCTATCAATGTCCACATCATCTTTGTCATTATCGACCGAATTATCGCACTCGGTTGCATAATTCCACCATGAGCTACCAGTCATATCAGAGTCTATTCCCTCACCATGCCAAATCCACTTCGTATAACCCTTCTAAAAACCTCGACGAAATAAATGTTCACGCACTGTCTCCGCGCTAGAATATTTTTTTAAATTACCACAAAGGCGACACAGGCACACAATCATATCTTCTTTTCCCTGTTCCTTTCTGTTTTTTTGGTGTTCAACTGCACATGTAATAAACTCATTAACCCCTATCACATATGCGTCATCAGCACGCAATATATTGTACATCCATGTTTGATGATCCATGTATAACTAAGTACGCACAACGATTGTACAAATATAATAAATAAGATGCGGAAAAACAATAGTTCAAGCATACATACTGATATTTTAAATAATGCCTGTAATGAATGTATTATTTTAATTAACAATGACTTACATTACAAAGCTGCCCGCCGGAGACACGGAAAAAAGAAACCTACAAAACTCAGCCAAGCAACCCGCCGAAAACGAACTAGATCTCCCTCCTCTCTTACGAACCCATCATAGCAAAAGTTTTGATTTATTTATTTTTTAATAATATTATAGAATATGCGTCGAACAATGAAGAAAACCGACACAAATACCATAAACATTTGCCTCGGTTCTTTAAAATAAGCGATGCAAATGTGTTATTAATTTATTTTTTAATTATTTTTATAGATCCTTTAAAAGAACCGATGCAAATACTTTTTGTTTTATTTACCATAATGTCACCGCTCTACTATATGCGACAGTTCTATTAAAGAACCAACGCAAATAAGGCGACACATAAGGCAGTTTTTGTACTAGTGGTAGTCGGCTGGATAGAAATTTATGGGAGTGGGGCTAGGGTTGTACCTCAAATGATATATTTATATCACTTGTCAATCAACAAGAGCAGTTGGATCATTTTGGTGAATAGTTATCAGTCGTTGACTATATTGGTCAGTAATATGCTTTAGTGTGAAGTGATTGGCTAGATTGGTCGGTGTTGAGGCTGTCAAAATATCAGTCAATCTTCTATGATAGCCAACATTCTATTGGCAATAATCTTTCTCTTATTGGTGCCTTATGTAGCTAGCTTTCCTTAAAGGAGATATATTTACAAGCATAGTTAGTTCGCTAACTATGGTTAGAGTGTACTGCTTGAGTTTGATTTATCAGCTGATGGATCATGTGCAACTCCATCCGTAATATAATATGGTTATATTACTAATACATAGCAGTCCTTGGTCAAAAATTTACACTAAAAGTTTCCCTTGCAATGAGTTTTCCATAAGTAATAAATACAATTATTTCTTGTTAGTGCTTGGTTAAAATAATCATTTAAGATTGGAGTTTAAAATATATTTATATTTCTTTAGTGGATCATTTTAAAAGTTGTTGGATCATCTTGTTGTACCAAGGGCAGTCTTTAGAGTAGTTAATTTGGACATCACATAGACATGGTAACTTCCATACATGATATCAATTAATCATTCCTACATTTATTCCAATCTTATTTTCAGGTTCTCACATACTCCCCCTTTATAATAAATTTCGTACCTGAAACTTAGCTAATAAAAAGATGGGGATACTTCTGCATCATCATTTCTTCTAGTTCCCATTTTGCTTCTTCAACATTGTGATTCCTCCATAGAACTTTTATTAGAAGCTCAGGTGTTGGTAGGGGGGGGGGGGGGGGGGGGGGGGGTGAATACAAACACCACAAATTTTTAACTCATTAAAAATTTTTAAGCACGACCGAAAATAGCTACAAGATCAGAAAAATTATAATGAATTTAAAATGAACACACAAGCATCCAAGTTAAAATATTAAAACTTGGTGTTTTTCTGAAAATCTGTTTAATCACAAACGTTATTAAACAACTACAATTTCTATAACGAGTTACAGCTTCTCAGTAATAAAATTACAGCTTCTTTTTCCACACTCACTAGCTTCTTATTTTCTTTGAATATCTCTTTTTAGATCTATTACAAAGCTTCCTTCTAGTGTTTGTTGTATGGCTTCTTGTTTTTTTTCTTCGTTTGCCGTGTAACAACTCTTCCTGTATGTATAGCAGATTAGTTGGTGAAACCATGTGCTGGACATGCTTCAACTTTCAACATAGCCGCAGCTATGTCACATCAATGTCCTTTAGGAGTGGTGTGTCAGACTGCTGTTTGCTTTTGTTGCTTTTTTTT
>CM025786.1:46074845-46094011 GCA_014636745.2 Centella asiatica | reverse complement strand
ATCCACTGATGTTATGACTTACTTGTTATCCACCAAAGGGTTCCACTAACGAGTTGATCTTTTGTCATCGCCAAACTTGTCGGGCAATCTTAGTCATCGCCAAACTTGTCGGGCAAGTTAATTCATCGTCAAACGCATCGTCTGTGGATAAACATGACTATCACCAAAGTCAGTGTTAACCATCGCCAAACTCTTCGTCAGTCGATAAAAATGACTATCGCTAAAGTCACTTTTTATCCATCGCCAAACTCGTCATCAGTGGATAGAAATGACTGTCGCCAAACTCATTGAGAGATAAGTTATCACCAAACTCTTACTCAGTCATCGCCAAACTCATCGAGAGGTATGTTGTTGCCAAAGTTTGAATTCAAGAGTGTTTCCCCTGATGGGTTCCCCTGACGGGTTCCCTTGATGAGGTCATCCCCTGACGGCTTCCCCTAACTAGATCATCCCTTGATGAGTTCCCTAATGGCTTCCCCTGACGAAGTCATCGCCATACAAGTTCCCCTGATGGCTTCCACTGACGAAGTCATCGCCTGATGGGTTCCCTTAATAGCTTCCCCTGATGGTGTCATCGCCTTGATACAGTATTTTTAGGCTTCCCTTAATGGGTTCTTCTTACTGATGCCTCTTAAAAATACTTATCCTTTTAATCATCAATACTTTATTGGCTTTTCCCAGAATGTCTGTTGTGCGGAATATTTATCTTTTTAATTGCCAACAGCAATTCCTTGACATTGTCGAGTCCGTTTAAGTAAATACTAATGACTCGCTTAGTGTAGTGAAGTTGATCCCTTGATGACTAAGTCAACCATCAATGGATGCAAAACCTCGTGCAAATATACTAAGGTTTATAGAATACCTTGAGTATTTACAGTTGCGTATTTATTCTCTAAACATCATCATCATCATTTATATCTAACAATTTTCATGAAGGGAATCTCTTTATTTCTTAGAACTTTCACTTGTCGATCCATAATTTGCACTGGAATCTCTTTATAATGTAAATTTGGTTAAAGTTCAATAGGTTGGTAATCAATGATGCCAATGTGGTCCCCTTTATAGGGTTGTAGTACTGACACATGGTAAACATTATGAACATGTCCTAAAGTTGGGGGTAGTGTCAGCTGGTAAGCTACTTTGCCAATGTGGCGGAGTATCTCAAACGGTCCAATATAGCAGGGACTTAGTTTCCCTTTCTGTCCAAAGCGCATGACTCTTTTGCATGGGGAAATTTTCAGCAATGCATATCCTCCAACTTTCAACGTTGATCTTTTCGATATTGGTCTACATATTGCTTCTGTCAATCATGTGTTGCTCTCATTCTTTCTTGGATTACTCGAATCGTATCCTCAGTCTGTAAGATCATTTATGGTCCTTCCAGTTTCCTCTCTCCAACCTCATTCCAATACAATGGTGCTCAACACTTTCTATCATATAAAGCCTCAAACGAGGCCATTCCTATGCTTGCATGGAAGCTATTGTTGTAGGCGAACTCGATGAGTGGTAGGTGTTCATCCCAATGTCCATCGAAGTCCAAAGAACATGCCCTCAAGATATCTTCCAGGGTTTTAATCGTTCTTTCGGATTGTTCGTCAGTCTGCGGGTGAAATGCAGTACTCGTGTCCAATCTTGTCCCCAAATAATCTTGAAAACTACGCCAGAACCTAGACATAAAGCGCGGATCAATTGGTCCATGTCGACTGAGAATCTCCCTTACATACAACCTGACCAATTGATCCATCTTGTGGGTATCCTTGATGGGCAGAAAGTGTTTAGAAATTGTCAATCTATCCACGATTACCCATATTACATTAGTTTCTTTCCGTGTTATCGATAATCCAACCACGACATCCATTGTGATGCATTCCCATTTCCATTTTAGGATGTCTAAGGATTGCAGTAGTCCTCTTGGCTTCTGATGTTTGGTTTTAACTCTCTGACAGGTGAGACACGTGTTGACCTATTCAACTATTTCTCTCTTCATGTTCAGCACTAAAATTTTTGTTTAAGATCTTGATACATCTTTGTCCCCCCTGGATGTACTAAAAATCTAGAACTATAGGCCCTTGTAGTAACTCTCTCCTCAACTCTACTTTTTTCGAGATCCAGACTCTACCCTAGAATCTCATCAAACCGTCATCATGGATTCGGCACTTTCCATCTTTTCCTCTTAGCAGCTTCTCCCTTTCTTCTGCAAAGTCCTCTTGGGCCTCATTGATGATGTCTAGTAATTTTGGTCTTGCCCTGACTTCCTCTTCTATCTCCCTCATTTGTCGATTGTGATAACGCTCAATGGTAGTCATTCCAAGTCCATCCTTACCTCTTCTTGAATCGTTATCGTGTCAACCTTTCACACCTACTTAGAGCATCAACTACCACATTCTTCTTACCATGGTAGTAATTGATTGAGTAGTCATAGTCCTTGATTAATTCCAACCATCGTCTTTGTCTCATGTTTAGCTCCTTCTGTGTGAAGATGTACTTTAGGCTCTTATGGTCAGTATAGGTCTCACATTTTTCTCTATACAAATAATGTCTCCAAATCTTTAAAGCGAAAACGATAGCAACTAACTCCATGTCATGTGTTGGATATCGTTTCTCACAGTCCTTCAGCTATCGAGATGCGTAGGCGATAGCTTTGCCATGTTGCACCAAGATAGCTCCTAGTCCATTCAGTGAGACATCGCTGTAGATCACAAAGTCCCCTTTGTTATCTAGAAAGCTCAACACCGATGTAGTGGTCAACCTTTTCTTCAATTCTTAGAAACTCTTCTCACATTCTGGAGTCCATGTGTACTTTACCGTCTTCTTCGTCAGATTCGTCAACGAAATTTCTATGGAAAAGTCTTAGACGAATCTGCGATAGTATCTTGCTAATCCAAGAAGCTTCGTACTTCTGTAGGAGTCTTCGATTGTGGCCAATGGGTGATGGCGTCAATCTTTGTGGGGTCTACTGATACTCCACTTTCTTTGATCACGTGCCCTAAGAATTTCACCTCTCTTAGCCAAAACTCACACTTTGAAAACTTGGTGTAGAGTCTTTCCTTCTTCAATGTCTCTAACGTTAGCCTCAAATATTCAATATGTTCCTCTTCTGTCTTAGAATAGATAAGGATATCATTAATGAATAAAATGATGAACTTGTCTAACTGCAGCTTGAATACTCGATTCATCAAGTCCATAAATGTAGCTGGGGCATTAGTGAGTCTGAAGGCATCACTAAAAATTTGTAATGACCATATCGGGTCCTAAATGTCGTCTTTATGATGTCCTCGGTTTTCATCTTTAACTGATGGTATCCTGATCTCAGATCGATCTTTGAGAAATATTTTGTATCCTTGAGCTCAATAGTGGGTATTGGTTCTTCACCGTCACCTTGTTCAGTTCTCTGTAGTCAATGCATAATCACATTGAACCATCCTTCTTCTTCACAAATATTACAGGTGCTCCCCACGATGAGACACTCGGTGAATACCCCAGATTTAGATAATTACTATTATAACATTAAGACTGTTAATAAATAAATTTTGGTCAAATTTAATTGCGTGTACAAGAAATTATTTTTTTTAAATACTAACAAAAATAATTTTTAGTCTTAACTGAATTAATTTATGTATAAAATTATTACTTTTCTTTTTGTTAAGTTTTGGTATGAGATACCACCGGAGCTAACTTATGTGGTAGTAATATGAATTGTTGCTATTAGATATTACTCCGTAATGGGTAAGCATTACAAGTGTTGAAATTCTCTGCAATGAGTAAGCATTACAAGAGCTGAGTCATTAGTTGTTTATACCACCATTTGACACCTATTTAGTGACTCATACTTATCATACTTACGTGTAACCGTAATTGTTCGCCTATTGTAGTAATTTAGTAGATTTCAGGTCCGACGTGAGAAATATCTTAGATATTTTCAATTCCTAAGTGCCTATATAAGGAGACCTCCGCTACTCATTTTCTTCACAACACTCTCTCAAACACATAAACTCCTTAAACCCACAATAATATTCCTATCGCTTGTTCTGCAGTATTGAAAGCTTACCAGGTAAATATTAAGAACTTTTATCAAGTTATTCGTTTTCATTATTCAGTCGTTTAGTTTAAATAGAAACCTACATGAAACCTTGAATTATATTAGATATAAACCACATGGATAATCGCTATACTCTTAAAAATATTCTTCATATTGTTAGTCTCTGATTACTAAAATGTTAGTCCTCGATGGGCAAAACATGTTAGTCTCCGATGAATAAACTATTAGTCACGGATGAGTTATTTTAGCTATCAGAGGATAAATATCCTCTGAAACCCGTCCCCTGATGACCGAGAGTCACCCCCTGATAACCGAGAGTCACCCCCTGATGGTCGAGACTTATCCCCTGATGGTCGAGACTCATCCCCTAATGACCAACTAAGTTTGGCGATGGCCGAATAAGTTAGGCGACAACCAAGGGAGTTTGGCGGTAATCAAATAGATTACCGACAAGTTTCGCGATGAACAAATCATCCCCTGATAGCCAAGAGAGTTTGGCGATAGTCAAGTTTAATACCGACGAGTTTGGCGATGATCAAATCATCCCCTGACAGGTAATACTCACTGATAGGTAGATATCCCCTGACGGGTAGTTTTATCCCCTGACGGTAAATACCCCCTAATGGTAAATATCCCCTGATAAGTAATTCATTCGCTAACGGCCATCCCCTAATAGTTGTAAGCTATCCCCTGATGGCTGTGAGCTATACCTTGATAATAGAAAGTTAATCCCCTGACAAGTAGAATTCATCCCCTGATGCAGACTTAGCATGACTTAAATATTATAGCTTTATTACCTAAACATGTTATGGTAGTTCTAATTCATGTTAATCATTTGTGATTCATAAAACAGACTTCGCAGACCTATCATACGTTATCACCCTGGTCAAGGCAAGTAATGTATTTGTTATTATTCTTTCAATGTATAACTTAGTTGTTCGATTATACATAAAATTATTTCCAAGTGATATATTTATCATTTATTCAATATATCGCACAATTATTTATAAACATAATTATGATGTTTATTTCAAACTAAACACATGATCACTTAATTCAATCTGTGACAGACAAGTGCTTAAACCTTTCTTCTTACGTATACATAATTGTTTCGTATGTGTACTGATAGAGAATTATTTGTTCAATTAAAGCTAATACCATTTTGAGAAATGCTTGATTTTAATATATTGTTTACAAGCATTTATCTGTTTTATACATGACATCTTGAGCTATTCAATTCAGCTTATAAGGTTAATAAATACCGTGTGACCTTCACTGAGACTACAAGGGTGTTGTGTGATCAATGTCTGTTGCTATTTGCTCGCCTCTGGCTGCTAGTCTCCTTGCCACTTCTAGTCATTTGTTGTTTTCCCACCAGTAGTTGGCTTCTCCTTTGAGTAGATAGGTGATGTATTCCATTTTGAGGTCATCGGTTACCCCAGAAATGCAAAAAACTTTTTCTACCTCCTTGATCCAAGTTTGAGCTGTAGTAGGGCCTTCGTTGCCATTGAAGTTAGGTGGGCAACCATTCGTGAAGTCCTTGAAGGTCACCCTCATAGGTTGTACTTATGGTGGGGGCAGCGGGTTGTTAATTTATTGGGCAACTTCCCTGATCATGTTCATCAAAAGGGTGATAGGATTATCCTGATTTTCGTTGTGATTGTTGTTTCCCTGATTGTCGTTCGAGTTAGTGTTTCCTTGGTCGCCTTGGTCGTTCGCATTACCATTGGTATTTTTCGTTCGATTGAGTTTGGGACTTCCTTTTAGGGCCAGTCTCTACAGGTTGAAGAAAATATCAATAATCATTGTCAAAAGCTTTTTCTTTCTTCTCCTTTTCCCTTTAAAAAAATTTCCACGAAATTCATGCGAAGTTCTTTTACATGATAAAACAATTTTATAGATTCATACAATGATAGATAAACATGCATAACTTGTGATTTATTTAAAATATATCCGTAAAAATACATTTAATAACAAGAGGTTACATCCGTAAAAGTTCATAAAAGAAAGACTTCTATGCTGGCAGAGTCATGAAGGATAACTCTGGGAGCCATGCCAAAATATATTTATGGTTGCCATAATTATCTATACAAGAAAATAAAAACAACTTTGAGGCCTAAGTATCAGAGATATGTAGCCTAACAACATTTCCTAGCATTGCTGTAAATGGCTAATATAGGGGCTTTAAATCGAGTTCTTCCATCATTTTGCGTGCATAATGGCACGCCTCCTCAACCTTCTCCACAAGGTTATGCATCAGACGGTCTTGGTCTGCCATAGTGGGATAGGCTAGCCTGAAGTCGTTAACCGAGATCAGAACCTCAGTCAATGTCTAGGTGAGGGTCAAAGATACGTCCTAGAATGAAACCCTCCAAAGGTCCAAGAGTCTACTAGTCCTTTGGTGTGCAATCAAGCAACGCATCGAGGAGGTATTGTGTGTCGCTATCTCTGCTTGCACAATGTGGACTCTGCACTAGAGATCCATCTAGAAATGGCATAGGCATAGGAATATCTGGTGGCGGTGCGACAAGTGGGATGCTTGGCAAGGCAGCTGGCAGGTACGCCGGTGGTGGAATAACAGGTGGTGAAGCTGGTGCAATAGGTATTATATTTATAGTGACAGGAAGAGACTCTGCTGGATATGAGCCTAGGGTGGAGAGTTCAATCGGTAACGTAAAGGAAAAGGGCTTCTCTTACGAACTGAAGAGTTTTACCCCTCAGATGGTTCGGTGGGGCCCTATGCATCCTCTTTTGGTTCAGCGGAGTCCTCAACATTGTCATCTGAAATCCAAGGTTTCTCAAAATAAAAGACATGTGTTGGCCTATTCACCCTTTTGTGAGGGGTCACATGCCATCAGGTGTCAGAAGGTGGCGAGGGTCCACGTACAACATCCGGATGAAGGCATCTAAGGTGGGTCGAAGGACTGACAACATCATGTGTAGCAGGTGCAACGATAAGAGTTTGCCTAGGGGATGCCTTCCTCGTGGCAACAACATCAGTAATGGGGACATGCTCACTAGAACATCCCATGAGCGGAGTAAGGGTGTCGTCAGGAACATACTACTCATCTGAGCTAATGATCAGGGGTGCCTTGCCCTTAATATCACGTATCGAAGTCATCTACAAGGTAAACATAACTTATATCAGTATTGTCATGAGGTTGACCGTAAGTATAAACTTTGATATGAATACTAATGTAATGCATGGCATGGTGTGCAATGTGATTCATGTAAGTCTTTTAACCTAAAATTGTATAGCCTCAGGGAGTGGGGAGAAACTACCCGACGCTCATCGTCCCTTTAACTGTCCTTACATTCTATTTTCTATCCTTATTCCCACGATCCCTTCATTCTTCCTTAAGACTCTAGACATCGCATTTTATACTCCGGTAGAGACCGCGTCTCATAATTGGTGCTTGGGCTTTGATACCAACTGTGGTGGTCACAAAATCTCATATCGGACTTTGGGCATCATCAATAATTAACAACAGAAAAATAACGTCATCCAAGCATGCATAACATTTAAATAAGAGAATTATAATCTATATTACTTTATCCAAAATAATTGACTAAGAGCGGAAGTCTATGAGGGGCTCATACAAGCCTTACAATCTAAACATCTCTATAGTAACCTCATGCTTCACTCTTCCTCTAAATGTCATCCATAGGAGAGCGATCAAGAAGCGTTCATCATGCCAATTTTGTTTTGCCCTTATCAAACAACTTCGCCTTCTCGCCATAACTTATAAAACATTTAATAATAGCCATGTGAGCTATTTACGCTCACAAGTATATAGTCATGCATTGGGTGAGCTTTTGAAAAAGAGATCATTTATAGGGCTTAAGTGTTTGTGAGTGTTTGGTGGAACAATGCCAACACCTCTTGATAAATTGGAAAAAATATAGCTTCTAGGGTCCCTGAGTGATAACAAGGAATTTGACCCTTTACTTGAAAGCATGTAGAATAATTCACATGCGCCTTATAACCATATCCGTTTGGGCACACGTGCCCTTAAGAACTCCATATCAACCACCATATCAGCTGGCCAGCTTTACAATTGCCTGACGTCATCATAATGAAATATATAGCAATGTATAAATCTTTTATCTATGAGGGTTCGGTTACCGATGCCTCGATTTTCGTCCCCTACAAAACCTAGGCCCAGGATGTCAAACAGATGCATCCCACTAGTGTTTATTTATCCATATGGATATACTTTACAATTATAAAGTGAGAAATAAATTTTTTACATTCGTATAGGATTTACTTTGGCATGCTAACGAATTTGCATAGACTTTGAACATGAATATGATATAACATAACATTGGATACTTACGTATATTTATGTATATCGAATGAATGATAATACATATTAAATGAAAAAGATAGAGTGAGTATATACTTGCCTTTGTCATTGGCTATTCTTAAATCAAATCACTTGTGAATGAGATAACTTTGTATAACATGTACATTGACATGACATGAGAAGCCATGCCTTGAATACAAATGTGAGAATGTATATATATGATGTCCTTATATCTTTAATGATTTAATTTGACATCTGAAATGTTGAGATTACTTTCTAAATCCCGACCAAGTCAAAGAGATTTTGCAGACTGATATATAGTCACATGCAAGCTCCCATATAATTCATTTGAGTCATTGTAGGCTGTATGTTAATTATCCATTAAATAAAACTTAGCTTAGGTGAATTTACAAATCATTCACCATTAATTGGAAATATTAATTAATATTATCTTAAATAATTCTTTAGTCATTCATGACAGTTTTGTTTCATTTCTTTAAATTCAGTTTTAGCAATTGGTGTATACTGTGAAGATGACATAAGAGTAGGTATATGGTAAAGTAATTATCTTCTTGTGGTAATAGTGTCAAAGTATCCAACTGCACATACAAGATAGGTTGTGCATCAGTGGATATTGAGCATTGAAGGATAGTATATGCATAAGCAGTTACTGCTGAAGCTATACAACTCTATACTAACAACTCAATAGGTTGTGTTTTATGCAAAACATTGGGCGTGTCTTAGTTTAGGTATTATAAGATTTTTATATTGAGGAATATCTATATTCAGGTTGTTCACTTAGAACAATCATGGATTAAATGATAGTTGTGCAATGGTTGCAAGCCTTATTAACCACTACAAAAAAAATTCCCATTGAGTCAAATGAGGTCTATAACTTACACTTATCATTTTTGTATACCTGGACAAGATCATAACACTTGAGGTGATGTATAAACTTAGAATTACTAAGTTTGGTATGGTACAGTAGCTGTTATTGCATTGCACATGCATCAGTGGATAATTCTTTTATCACTAATGTTCACCAAGTGTTATTATCTGATGAGTTTC
Organism: Centella asiatica; assembly: GCA_014636745.2. Taxonomy (NCBI): domain Eukaryota; kingdom Viridiplantae; phylum Streptophyta; class Magnoliopsida; order Apiales; family Apiaceae; genus Centella; species Centella asiatica. The sequence goes on along the minus strand of CM025786.1, from coordinate 46,084,597 downwards.
TTATTCATCAGTAGGTGATGGTTGGGTTCAAGGGTTATTACCCTCTGAACGTGCAACATGTACTTCAAGGAATAACTAACAAGTTAGTGGATCAGGGAATAAAAATGGCCATCAGGGAATACAATTTGCTCGTTAATGGATAATTCTTGTCTCATCACGGGTTAAATTTTGTTCATCGGGGAATAAGTTCCCGGTCATTATGAAATAATTTTATTCATCAAGGAATGAGTTTTATTCGTTAGGGGATGAGTTTTATTCATCAGGGGATGAGTTTTATTCATCATCTAACTTAAGAAGCCAATGCCAAAGTATAAGTTCTACAAAGCACCAAACTTAAATGAATAACGCCAAAGTCATTTGACTTTCGCCAAAGTCGGCGCTAAATACTTCAACGCTTAAGTTTGAACAATAGCGCCAAAGTCATCGCCAAAGTTGTGGCTACCTACTTCAATGCTGTTTTCCCAGTGAGATAGCCGGAACTTGTAGAAGGGGGGTTAAATACAAGTTCTTTGAATTCTTTTCGATTACTTGTTCTTCAAGAAATCAATTATTACTTGCGGAAATAAAGAACAAGAACTCAAATCAATTTATAAACAATTGTTTTTTATTTCTTTAACAATTGATTACAAATTCTAACAATCACAATCATATGATCATCAGCTTCTTTTCTTTTTTTGTATAGTAAAGATACAAACTATGAATTCTATACAGCTTCGAATTACAATTCTGTAAACCTAATTATAGCTTCTAAAACTGAATTATAATTAAATCAGTTTCCTATTCTAAATCAATAATGATTCAGCTTCCTTATTCGAATCAAACATAATCTTTCCTTTTTGATTAGGAACAGATTTCTGGCTTGTTTCCTTACCAGCTACGTCTTCAATATTATCTTGATCTACATGCAAGACATTCCTTATTCAATTTGAACTCTATATCTCATCAGTAAATAATTCACGACTAGTCCCTGATGGCTTCAGCTTTAGTCCTTGATTGTTTAGTCTCTAATCAGGTTGTGTAGTCTTGGACAAAGTTATGAGTCTCCAATGCTTTTAGGCTTAGTCTCTGATGACGTCAGCTTAGTCTCTGATGCTCTAGACTTAGTCTCCGATGACGTAATCATTAGTCTCTGATGCTTTAGACTTAGTCTCTGATGACGTAAGTCGTAGTCTCTGATAGACAAAATCCTTAGTCTCTGACAAGTGTTACTTTAGTCTCCTATAAGCTTTTTTTTTAATCTCCGACGGATCAAATACACACTTTGACTTGTTGAAGCTTTGATACAACTTTCTAGCAGTTACTTACAAATAAAAAATGAATCTATCTCTTTATAAAGAATAAATAAATTACAACTAAAGAGATAACTACTGGCTACAAAACTTCAGTGTTACTAATTAACACTTTCTATACATGTCCTCCTCCTCTTGTCATGTCCTCCTCCTCTTGTAGCTTTTTTGCAAGTAATGCATCCGCATCAATGAGTTTCTGCTCTTGAGGATAAACTAACTCTACTTTCCCATCCATTATTAATTCAACTAAAGTGGAAAAGTGAGCAGTCTTCATGGCATCCGCCATTAGCTTAGGTTGTCCTGGTTGAGTAGAATTTAACTTCTTTAGTTCCTCAACCAGAACACCCTTGCTTTGTCTTTTGAAGTGCTTGGGGCTTGTGCAGTTTGTTGAGTAGGAGGGGAGACTTTCTCTGTTATTGCTGCTGATGTTGATGTTGGTTTTGTTATTGTTGTTGGTGGTGGTGGTTGTGTTGTTGTTGTTGTTGCATTGAGATCTGCATTCTTTTTCAAAATTATGTCCATCATTGCTTGTAACTCATCAGAACTTAGAAGTTTTGATGGAGCAGGTATTTGAACTGGAACTAGAACTAATTTTAGTTGTGTTTGTACAGGTTTAATGTGACCACTCTCCCCCTTTTTGACATCAGCATCTTTGGGTTGAGAGGGAGTGGCCAGAGATGGAATTGCCTGCAGCAATAGTTGTTCCATTCGATCTTGCTTTTGAAGGAGGAGTTGGACATTTGATTCAAGGGCTTGAAGTCGACTGTCAGTCTTGGACTTCTCTTTGATGATAGAATCAATTGAAGTGATAGTCCTCCTTAGCAAGTGTCCTTCATAGCACCTCCTTAGCTTTTTTGTCTCCAACTCCATCCTTTGCTCCATTTTCTTCACTGCTTCATTTATTCCAGTAACCAAGAAGTGGTGAAACTTTATATGTCTCTTATCCACCTTGGTTACTTTTTCTAGTATGTCTTTGATGGATGGTGCAGCTGCATTTGACCCAATGTTGGTCACATAATCCTGCCTTAGTTGGGCAGCTGCATCCTCCAGAGAATTGGTGAAGTTTGCATCAAGCCAAACATCTATATTCTCCTCTTCAATTTCTTCAGGAACAGGTTCATTTGCAAGCCCTGTCTTCAATGCAGAAATATTGTCTTGAGTTTGTTGTAGACCATATAATATTTCAAAGTCTGCATTGGACATTACTGATAAGACATGTAGTGTTGCATCCCTTGTTCCAGAACTTGTCCCAGCTTCTTCTGTTTGGATTGTAGTGGAAAGAGCAGAAGAAACTTGAGCTTCTGGTGTGGTGGTTCAACAGGTTTTAAAAATTCACCTGCTGAAAATTTCTCTCTTTTCTTTTCTTCAAGGATCTCATCCTTGCTCACACCCTCTCCTTTTGCCTGGGGTTGGGCACCTAGCTTCTCTTGCTCTCCTTTTTCCAAGCTCTCTAAAGCTTGACTCTCTTGATTTTGTTACTCTCCTTTTTCCAGGTCAGGAGCCTGACTCTCACTATTTATTCTCTCAGACTCACTCTTTTGGATGTTATTACTCTGTCCTAAAGAAAGAGGGGTTTGAGAAGTAATGGAGGCACCAAGGAGAGGGGGTTCCCTTTGTATGTCTGTGGCTAGGGATCTCTCTAAAGAAAGTATTTGAGAGCTTGGCTTGAGTATTGGCTCCTCTAGGAAAAGATCTAGAGGATTTTTATGTACAAAAGAATCAAGAAATTGAGAAGAAGGAGAAGAATATACAGTAGGGAGTGTTGGTTGTTCCTCAGAAATGGAAAATTGAGGAACATCAATGGATAACGCTGTGTGTGCACTCCTAGTGTCACTCTTTTCTTGAATTTTCTCTCTTTGTGGTTCCTCTTGTTGGTGAACAAAAGGTTGTGCAGACTCTGTACATGTTGTTCCTGGTTGGGAACTTTCTTCATTGTCAATATCCTTTTGAGAGATCAATATTGACAGTTCACTGTTTTTCCTTATATCCTCCATAGCTTTTTAGGAAGCAATGGATTCCTTTTGGCTTAAGGTTATGACTCTCTTCTTTCTCTGAGGTGCCACCTCAGCTTCTTTGTCTACCTCAGCCTCACTTACTCCCTCAATTATTTTTTTTTTACTGGGAGCTTTTTGGCTGTCTTTGTTTTTACAACCACAGTCTTTTGGGAAACTATGGAGTGGGATATAGATTGTTGTTGTGAAGTGGTTGGAGGATTAATAGGGTTTTGTTGTTCAGTATCCTCAAGAAATAACAAGGAATAAAGATTTGGAAGCCTATCAATGAGAGTAGATCTCATGACAGGAGAAAAAAATAAAGGAACCTTTATCTTTGCAGATTTGTGCTTCACATCAGTAAAAATTCTTTTACTCTGCAAAACAGTTGGTACAACTTGCATTCCAGTAATATTAAGGTTAGGTATTAGATAATATGCAATCATCATCAAAAATCTAGCATAATAAATTTTATTTTTATTACCGGATTTAAGTTTTACCAAAAGATTTTGCAGAATTAAAAGCCCAATGTTTAGATGTCTATCATACAACACACTGAAAGCAATTTGTTATGTGAGTGTAGTGATAGCATCATAGCCACTGCATTTTGTAGAAAAAGCTTTTGCTATAATGTCAAAGAACAGTGACCACTCCTGCCTTAGATGGGGTCAAGTTATGGACCCAACAAAAACAATTTCTGAAGAAGAATGTAAGTTTTTAAACATAGCAAATATTTCTTCATCAGAAGCAGGAGAGTCAAAGTTTTCAAAAACAGGTTGACGTAAAGCATTATTAACAACAGTATGATCTATAGTATAGACAGTATTATCATACTTGAAACTTACCACAGGAGAGTCAGCATCCTCATCCTGTATGGTTGCAGTGGACCACATAGTCGTGATAACTTCAGCGGCTTGTGTGGGAGCTTCGTATATGGCGTACGACAGTGAAAAGTTTTGTAGAAAATCTACAAATTGATGGTACTGTGCTTCAAATTCATGTTTATCGACCACCCCTGCATGGTTGGTCTTGATGAAATCAAAGTCTCCGAACTTGAAGCATACAGTTTTGGCCGCCATTGAAGAGATCTATGTAAACTTTGAAGAATTTCTTTGCAAAAAGGGTTAAATTGTAGAGTATTTGTAGAGAGAAAATAATTTTAGAGCTTGAAAGTTTGTGATTGCAAAGATGTGTGAAATTACTTTTGTGAGAACCCAAAAATTTTAAATGTATTTTACGATAAGAAATAATGTTATTTTGTGTTATTTTATTTTTGCATGGAGGTTAGCCTTTTTAAATATGAATGATGAATTCATATCTACAATGAAAATTTTTATGATGATGTGATATCCATGATTATGAGGTTAAGTTCCTTAAAAAAAAGTATTAAAAAGGGGACTAGCAAATTCCACATAAGATTATATTGATCAACTTGGAAGAGGGTGAGAGAATTACGTAAGTGTTATACTTACGTGTTGATCAAAGAGTTGTTTAAGTGGCAGTAGTCGATCAAGGCATTGTGCATGTAGGGCAACAGTTGTTAGCTGTTAAAGAGTAATGATAAGCATCCGTTTTACCATCCAGATTAACCAATCATCTTATCTTAAAGCTTAACCTTAGCTTATTGCTCTTGAACTCTATAAATACCTCATTCGAGATGAAATTTTAATTCATTTACCAAAATTTCTCTTTTAAGAGTTTCGTTTAAACTTATCATCTCCATAAATTTCCAAGTTCTTCTTTCGGAAAATTATTCTTAGACAAGCTTTGATTTCACCCTTAAGAACGAAGAGGTAAGAACCTGGTACTCTACTTAGTTTCTTTCGTGCATAGCATCAAAGATTTATGCTAAGTTTATATTCTTTTGCATTTTCATGAAACATTCTAGGCTGAGTTTGTTCATGATAAGCCTTCCATGGTAGCAACAGCAAGCTCTAATGTTAGTCTCTGATGAGATACTTTAGTCTCTGATGAGATACTTTAGTCTCTGATGAGATAGATGTTAGCCTCTGATGAGATGTTGTTAGTCTTTGATGACATCATCCTTAGTCTCCGACAGGCTAAGTTTAGTCTCTAAAAACGTCATCCGTAGTCTCTGAAAACGTCATCCGTAGTCTCTGATGGCTAAAGATATTAGTCCTCGAGGAGTTTGGCGATAGCCAACTGAGTTTGGTGCTGAACAAATGATCCACTGATGAAGTTCAGTGGTGACTTACTAAGTTTGGCGATGAACAAATCATCCCCTGTCAGCCAAGAGAGTTTGGTGATAGTCAAAGTTACCACCCGACGAGTTCAGTGCAGTGAAGAAAATAGAGGAAAGGATGGAGTTGGAGACAGAAAAAATCAGAAAGTGCTATGAAGGACACTTGCCAAGGAGGACTATTACTGTAATTGATACTCTTATCAAAGACAAGTCCAAGACTAACAGTCGACTTCAAGCCCTAGAAGCCAATTTCCAACTCCTGATCCAAAAACAAGATAGAATGGAGCAACTATTGATGCAGGCAATTCCACATTTGGCCACCTCCTCTCACCCTAAAGATGCTGATGTCAAAAAAGGGGAGAGTGGTCAATTCAAACAATACGTTCTTGTACAAACATCAAAGTTTGGTCCTATCCTTGATGCTAAATTACAAGCAATGATGGACAGGATTCTAAAGAAACATTCTGATCTTGCAGCAGCAACAATAACAACACAACTTCCAACAACAACAACAGCAACAACAGCTTCTCCTTCTTCCTCTGCACAAGCCCCAACATCAAAAGATAAAGGCAAGGGAGTCATGGTTGAGGAACCAAAGAAGCAAATCTCAACTCAACCAGGACAGCCCAAGCTACTGGGGAATGTCATGAAGATAGCTCACTTTCCCACTCCAGTTGAACTGATAGTGGATGGGAAAGTGGAGTTAGTCTATCCTCAAGAGCAGAAATTGATAGAAGTTGATGCACTATTAGCTTAGAAACTTCAAGAGGAGGAGGACATGGCAGCAGAAAGGGAGGAGGAGGAGGCAAAGAAGAAGAAAATCTAGACAAGGAGATCAAGTGCACAGAAAGCAGCCATAACCAAGAAGAAAAATAAAGAGATGGAAAAGGCTAAGAAGAAATCAAGAAGAAAACCTTTGGTCCAGGAATCTGCAAAGAAACCTGTGATCAAAGCACTTATCAAGAAGCCTACCTCTCAAAATCCTCCAAGGTCAACCAAGACTGCTTTAGTGGCTGTGAGTGGACCAATAAAGCCACGAACAGTTTCATCAAGGAAGTCTTATAAGGTTGAAATGGCTAGTGCTGAAGAGATTATCAAGGCCATGAAGAAAAGTACAAAGAGGATTTATTTGATCAAGGGTAAAAATAACAAAGAACTTCTCCATGTCTTTTTGAAAGATGGAGAATCTTTGAAATTCGAGAAGCCAGCCTTGGAGGGACAAGCCAAAGAAAATCTGGAGTGGTTGCTGACTGTCGTGCTTGAGACTTCTGATCTCAACATGGATTTTCGAAGCCAGATTCAGAAGGTGATGAAGGTGAAACATAAGGTGGATACAGTGCCAGAAGCTAATCCTAAGCCTCTTAGATTATGGTATGAGTATTTTCTTGGAGAGAAGGTCTTCTTCAACTACAACAGAGATATCAACAGTGTAAATGAGAGACATGTTGAAGGTTTTATCAGTCTACTCAAGGATGCTGAAGAAGAAATTGAATTGGTTCTGAAAAAGTTGTTGAAAGACAGGTTGGAGTTGCTGAGAAAAAATAGGAGGTAAAGCTGTTGTGTTGGAAGGTATGTTGTTTGTTGAAATAAGCTGTAATTTTTATTTTTGGAGCCAGACTTATAGGATTTGAACCTGAGTCTTAGTGGAAGCTGAACAACATATCAAAGATCTTAGTTCAGAATACATTTGTAGTTAGCAATTCTTTATTCTTTTTCTAAGTAATTGTAATGTTGAGTTTTGACATCATCATCAACCTTGAAATTATGCTTATCATTCTGATATTCATAATTAGGGGGAGATTTTTAGGTTTTAGAACATTTGATGATGATTGTCTTTAGATTACTTAGAGTACAAATGTATAAAAAGTGTTAATTAGTAACACTGAAGTTTTGTAGCTAGTAGTTATCTCTTTGATTGTAATTCATTCATTCTTTGTAAAGAGAAATAATTATTTCTTATTTGTAAGTAACTGCTGGAATGGAGTATCAAAACTTCAGCAAGTCAAAATGTGTATTTGATCTGTTGGAGTTTACAAAAAGGCTTCTCGGAGACTAGGAAAACTTGTCAGAGACTAAGGATTTTATCTATCAGAGACTAGTTTTGCCTATCGAAGACTAAGGCTTACGGTATCAGAGACTAAGTCTAAAAGAGTCAGAGACTAAAGCTTACGTCATCGGAGACTAAGTTTAAAAGCATCAGAGACTAAGCTGACGTCATCAGAGACTGAGCCTTAAAGCATCGGAGACTAAATAACTCTATCGGAGACTACACAATCTGACGTCATCAGAGACTAAAAGACCAGAGACTAAAGATGAAGCGTCAGGGACTAATCGTGATTTATTTCCTGATAAGATACAGAGTTCGAATTGAATAAAGATTGTTTTCCACTTAAATCAAGATATTATTGAAGACGTAGCTGGTAAGGAAACAAGCCAGAAATCTGTTCCTATTAAAAAGGAAAGATTGTATTTGATTCGAATAAGGAAGCTAAATCAATATTGATTTAGAATAGGAAAACTGAGAATTCAGTTTTTAGAGAAGCTGTAATTAATTTTACAGAAATTGTAATTCGAAACTGTATAGAATTCATAGTTTTGTATCTTTACTATATAGAATAGAAAAAAAGCTGACGATCATATTATTGTGATTGTTAGAATTTGTATTCATTTGTTAAAATCAATAGAAGCAATTGTTTATAAATTGATTCGTGTTCTTGTTCTTTATTTCCGCAACTAATTATTAATTTCTTGAAGAACAAGTAATCGAAAAGAATTCAAAGAACTTGTATTCAACCCCCTCTTCTACAAGTTCTCGGCTATCTCACTGGGAAAACACGTAGCTGGTAAGGAAACAAGCCAGAAATCTATTCCTAGTCAAAAAGGAAAGATTGTATTTTATTCGAATAAGGAAGCTGAATCATTATTGATTTATAATAGAAACTGAGTATTCAGTTTTTAATATAGAAGCTGTAATTAGGTTTACAGAGAATTTGTAATTCGAAGCTATATAGAATTCATAGTTTTGTATCTTTACTATACAGAATAGAAAAGAAGCTGACGATCACATTGTTGTGATTGTTAGAATTTGTATTCAATTGTTAAATTCAATACAAGCAATTGTTTATAAATTGATTTGAGTTTTTGTTCTTTATTTTCGCAAGTTATAATTAATTTCTTAAAGAACAAGTAATCGAAAAGATTTCAAAGAACTTGTATTCAACCCCCCCCCCCCCCCCTCTACAAGTTTTCGACTATCTCACTAGGAAAACATTTCCTATTCTCTTCGTGGATAACTTTTAGGATATAAAACTAATAACTCCTGATATTAAATACACGTTTTAAATCATGCTTTTGGAAGTAAGGAAAGAAGTATTTTTCAACATGGCATGAATGAAAGGACAAAATAGAGTAGGACATGGCATGATTTTAATATAAGGCTCTTACCTCTATAAGCTTTTCTAAAGAAGTTAAATACTTGAGCTGCTCTTAAAAAGGACATTTGTTTTCCCAGTGAGATGGCCTAGAACTTGTAGAAGGGGGGTTGAATACAAGTTCTTACAACTTTTTCGAATTCCTGTTCTTTAAGAAATTGACTTTCTGCGGAATATAAAGAACAAGATCAAAACTTTATAAACAATTGCTTTTATTGATTTAACAATTGATTACAAGTTTTCTAACAATCAAAACAAGCTTTGATCGTCAGCTTCTATTCTGTGTATATAGAGATAATACAACCCTTTCAATTCTCTATGCTATACAGACATACATAGCTTCGAATTCCAATTCTGTAATTTATAATTACAGCTTCTAAAACTAAGTTTACAAAAACCTAGCTTCCTAATTCAAATCAAATACAATCTTTCCAATTGAAAGATTTCTAACAAGTTTCCTTGTCAGCTACGTCTTCAATAAAATCTACGTGTTCATGGAAGACTTTCCTTCTTTGATTTGAACTCTAACTCCATCAGCGATTAAGTCCTCGACTAATCTCCGATAGCTTCTTTAATTAGTCTCTGATCACTTCGAGTAATCTCCGATGCTTTAATAAATTAATCTCTGATCACCTCGAGTAATCTCCGATGCTTTGGCTTTAGTCTCTGGTGACGTCAGCTTTTAATCTCCGAAGTATTGTGTTATTCTCTGATGACGTCAGCTTTAATCTCTGACTCTTTAATTACAATCTCCGATGACGTAAGCTTTAATCTCCGATGACCAATCCTTCAATCTCCGATGAATAAATCTTTAATCTCCGATGAATAAATCTTTAAT
>CM025786.1:46062747-46074745 GCA_014636745.2 Centella asiatica | reverse complement strand
CCAGACATAATGTTTGCAACATGTCTTTGTGCAAGATATCAAGCTGACCCAAAGGAATCTCATCTCATTGCAGTGAAAAGGATCTTGAGATATATCAAGGGCACTACAGAGTTGGAACTTTGGTATCCAAAGGAGTCTGGATTTGAATTACTAGGATATTCTGATGCTGACTTTGGAGGATGCAGGATTGACAGAAAAAGTACAACGAGAAGCTGTCAATTTCTAGGAGGAAGACTTGTATCTTTGTTCAGCAAAAAGCAGCACTCAATCTCTACATCAACTGCTGAAGCTGAATATATTGCAGCTGGAAGTTGTTGTGCACAAATTCTATGGATGAAAAATCAGCTAATGGATTATGGTTTGAACTATTCCAAGATTCCAATAAGGTGTGATAACACTAGTGCCATTGCCATTGCTGAAAATCCAGTGCAACATTCCAGAACTAAGCATATAGAAATCAGATATCATTTTATCAGGGAACATGTTATGAATGAGAATATTGAACTACAGTTTGTACCTTCAAATCAGCAGCTGGCAGACATATTCACCAAAGCTCTTGATGAATTCACATTTTCAAATCTTGTGGGAGAACTGGGAATGGTGAATTATGCGTCAGGGTCAGAGTCAAACTCCTAAGATTTGGTATTTCTAACTCATTTCATAAGTTCTTGATAAAATCAATTGATATGTGGTTATATATGTTCAAATTGTAAATATGTATATACTTGTATATTCTGCATTTTGTTGTTTTGTTTTTGTTTTGTCTAATGCATCAGGGTCAGGGCTTCCTTAAGGACGCATCAGGGTCAGGGTGTCCGGCTCTCTCATCAGGGTCAGGGTGTTCAACTCATTCGTCAGGGTCAGGGTGTTCGACTCGTTCGTCAGGGTCAGGGTATCCGACCTGTGCGTCAGGATCAGGGTGTCCGTCTTGTGCATCACGGTCAGGGTATGTACATACAGTAAATCATCAGGGTAAGTTTAATTTTTTTTTTTACTGCGTTGGGATTCAGGGTCAGTTAAGTGATGACAACTCATCATTAAGTTCTTCTCTTACTGATGACGTGTCATCACAGAAACTGAACTGACTACCTGATGGCGTGTTTTCAGGAGAAGTTTTCAAACGTCAATAGGCGGGTATTAATACTCTATCTTTCCTACTTTTTAAAACTCCTCAAATCTTTTAATCTTTTTCTGATATTTGCTCAAGTTTTCTTCTTCTTCTCTCTCATTTTTATAGAAACCCTAGAACTTCAAATCTTCAAAGCATCCATGGCACGTCAACAGATTCCTAGGAACTTGACAGTCCCACCCACGAACTATGTGGGTTTCTCTGACATTGATGAGGTAAGTGAATGCTTTAAACCAATAATGAACTATCTACTCAACTCAGAGTATAGAAAAGTCATCTTTACCGATGAAGAAATGTCGGGGGAAGCACTGTCTCAACTTTGGACGAGTGTCAAGTTCATGTACTCCACCACTAAGCCTGATGCGGTCAAGGGAATCTCATTCAAAGTTTCCTCTGAGAAAGAGAAAATAACCCCTTCCAGACTTAACTCTACTTTGGGGCTACCTACTCAAGATCTGGTGGATGCACCCAGTGATGCAAACCTACTGGATTTCTTGAGGGAATTGGGCTATAATGCTGCTCCCAACGCAGTGTTAAAGTTCAAAGACCTCAAGAGGGTGAATGTTAAGCGGGAGATCTCTTACCTGTTTGATACAATCACCAAGGCATTCTCAGGTAAGTGTTCTAACTTTGAGGTTATTACCTCTTTAACTTTAAAAATAGCATACGCAATAATTAAAAATGTAAATATAAATATAGGTAAAATAATTTTTGATGATCTTGTAAATAAATTAGGTAATTTTAATAATACGAAAACTGAAGTATATTATGCAAGATTTTTGTTTATGATTATTAAAGACCAAATTACTAATTTTTCTTTTGAGAATGATATACCTGTACAGACATACAAGCAAACAAAGAAACTGTTTGCAGAAATAATAAAGAAATCGTATACAGCTGAATCATTTGCTCTTCCATCGCATATGGTACAGGTAGTAAATTCTACACCTTCTACTTCTCAAACTGTACATTCTTCACCTTCATCTACTATGGCAGAGAAAACAACCACCGCTCTGCCTACCCAAGTAGAACAACCAATTACCACTCAACAACTCTCAAAAGCCCAACCCACAGTCTCTCAAAAGACTATTGGGATTAAAAGAATACCCAATGAAGTTACCACATCAACTGAGGGGGAGCAAGGAGAGAGAGTGATTGGCTATAGGCGTAAGAAGAAGAAGGGAGCCACGAGTGTTACCCAATAGCCTGACCAGGCAGTATCCTCTCAAAAGGATACTGCTTTTGATAAGGAATTAAACATATTTCTAACTAGTTCCTCTCAAAAGGAATTAGTTATTGAAAATAGTCCCCAACCAAGGACACAGTTGAGTGAGGCACATACACTAACCATAGACACTGATGAACCTATCATCAGGGTCTCTGAGAGCCACTTGCAAATATCTGACACAGTGAGTACACACACCACTCAAGATGTTGTTGCTCAGAAGCTTCTCAATAAGATCAACATGAGTCATAAGCATTCTTCTACAACATCTTTTGATGAATCACCTCCTCGTTCAGTGATTCAGCCAACACTCCCATCTACACCACTTCCTTCTTTCTCTGTTCCTCAAATTTCTTCAGATATAATGACACAAACATTAAGTGTCATACAATCAGATTCTCCACATTCTCAATTCGTGGAGGAGCCAACATTCTTTGACACAGTGTTTAGTAGTCAACACTCTCAAATGGTTGACTCATTTTTACTTGATACAAACACTGATGATCAAACAGGGGAAATAGACTCCACTGTACATACTACAGCAATAACTCTTTATGTATCCCCAATTGTATATACTTCCTCTATAGAAACATACACTTCTCCAATTATACATACTCACTTTACTTCTTCTCCTTCTCCTATCACAACTGTCGAACCAAAATCTGTACATACATCACTTGAACTGGTCACAGTTGATGATTTCCAAGCCCATAGGAGCCCCTCTAGGACAATTTTGAGTGAGATTGAGAAAATACTTAGTGCAGAGAGGCAAAGTCAAACCCTTGAAAGGACTTTGGCAAAAGGAGAGCAAGAGAGTACTGCTTTAGTAGGCAAAGAAAAAGGAGAGAATACGAGTGATGCCTTAGACGGCAAAGAAAAAGGAGAGAATGAGGGAGATAAGGATGAGAACCTTGTAAATAAAGAACAGAGAGAAAATGCAGTTACTGTATATACTACTTCTACCTCTGAAGGTGATGAAGATGATGCTCCCCAAGATGATTTTTCCCAGTTCATCGGAGTTGATTTGTACTTTCAGCAGAATCAAATGTCGGACACTGTATAGTTATTAAAGCAAGAGTTAGCTAGAACTACTGATCCAATCTTGATCAAAGTGTTAAAGTCACAGATCATGATTGGTCAGTCAATAGATATAGAAAATCAAAAATTGTATACACATTTTTCTTCAAAGATACAAAATGTACAGCAAGTTGTTGACTCCCTAGTCACCAGCCAGACTCTCCTCAGAATGAAGAAACAAGCTGACACTGTAGACAAAAAGCTAGCTGATCTCACTTCCCAACTGACCAGCATGGAAACTCTGCAACATTCCATGGCTGGCACTTTGCAACAAGTTCTTCAAGTCACATCCCGACTCACAACTCCCACTGATGATGCTGTCAAAAAGGGGGAGAAATCAACCAAGCAGTCATCAGGGGATGTTGCTGAGAATTCAAGTCAACTATCAAGGGATGTGGTTGCTCGTGTTCCTGCTCCAAAATCCAAGGATAAAGGCAAGGGTATCCTGATTGAGGAACCAAAGAAGAAATCTAACACTCAATCAGTGCCTAAGCTACTTGGAGATGCCATGAAGACAGCCCACTTTCCAACACCCGTTGAAGTTGTAATTGATGGGAAAGTGGAGTTGGTCTACCCTCAAGATAAAAAGCTAGTGGAAGCTGATGCACTATTTGCACAGCAACTTCAAGAAGATGAAGAGAGGGAAATGGCAAAGGAACAGGAGGAAGCAAAGAAGAAGAAAAGTGTCAAGCCCAGGACCTCCAGGAATCCTTAACAAAGAAGATCTCAGAACCCTAAAGGTACATCAGGGGATAAAAAGCAAGACAAATGTGAAGACCCTGATGCCACCAAATCTAAGTTATCTGAAGCCAAGGTTCAAGCACCTTCTCCTATTACCACAACATTTGATCCACCCACTCTAGCTGAATCCCTCAGAGCAGAAAGGCGCAATAACCTGTCATTTATATTCTCCATAAAAAGCATAGATGTCAGGTTCTACAATAGAAGGGATCAACTGATAACAGTGCAACTTAAAAGTGGGTCACAATTCAATGTCACAATTGACTGGTTTAGGAGAATGGATGCTGAACAGCTGGGATTAGTTCTGAATTTATTTCAAAATCGTCAGTGGCTAACAGAGACTTGAGGGGACTGATTGATAAGCTGAGGAAAGCCATCAATGATGATAGGAGTCTGCCCACAGCCTTGGAAGGACCTTTGAAGCTGTTTTACAAATCCACTGATGGGCAGGAAAAAAACATTAAAATCAACGATGATAGGAGTCTGCCCACAGCCTTGGAAAGACCTTTGAAGCTGTTTTACAAATCCACTGATGGGTAGGAGAAAAACATTGTCAACTTCAGAAAACTTCTTCAAAAGGAGCTGGAGGAGCTGGAGGAGCTGGAGCAACTGGAAGCAGGTGGAGAAGACAACGGACTAAGGATTCCTGATCAAAACCCAGTTAAAAGAAGACAAGGCCTTGGAAGTGACTCTCAACCGATTGAATCAAGTCATCCATTGCCCTTTGTCTCAGCAAAAAGGAAAAGGGATCCTGATGTCTAATACAACATTCTTTTTGTAATAGTTATAGGAAAATACTTGTACAAAAATTCTTTTATTAATTCATTCAAAATTCTTTCATGTATTTAGTATTGGTTTTGACATCATCATCAGTGCTTCTAGGGATTTATGGTTATCAAATTGATAAACATAAATAGGGGGAGATTGTTAGAGATAAATGATGATGATGATGATTATGTAATAAATTGTGCAACTATAAATACTTGAGGTATTTTATAAACCTTAAGATTAGCACAAGTTTTGCATCCACTGATAATAATCTTATTAATCAGTGGATGGTCAATCTCTTCACAAGACAAGTCAGAAAACAAAAACATTCAAAGGACTTGACAAAGTGAAGAAAAATGTCTGATGCTACTTGTAAACAGTCAAAGTATTCCGCACATCAGAAATTCTAAATAAAGTTACGTTGATTAAGTTCCATCAAGGGAAACCCATCAGGGGGAACCTATCAGGGGAACCAATCAGGGGAACCCATCAGGGGGAACTCATCAGGGAAACCTGTCAGGGTATGACGAAGGCAGACCAACCCGTCAGGGAAACACTTTAGGACATGTCAGTGTCAGACCAACCCATCAGGCTAACCCGTCAGGGGGAATGACCAACATGGCATCAGTGGAAGCCATCAGTGTATGCCGTCAAACATAACCATCAGGATCAAGAAGCACTAAGTGAAACTCAGGTGAAGGTTGAAGCCCTGATCCAGTCAATAAGCATCAGGGGATCCAGAAGCACTGATCAAAGTCCATCAGGGCTAGCAGTCAGTGGATCATTATGACAGCATGCACCCGTCATCAATACTTACACGAAAATCAACGTAACGTGTTAAAGAAGCAAGAAATATCAACTGGAAAGATATTTCTTGAAGTTTGTTTTTGATCCAATGAGAACTCTCTCTCATTAAATGCACACAGATTAGGGGAAGAAAAAGAAGCAACAAAGCATGCAGCAGTCTGACACATAGGGCTACGATGTGACATACTTGCGGCTAAGTTGAGAAAAGCAGCACGTCTCAAGCACGTGATTTCATCAACTGATCAACATATAAGCAACAGAGTTCTCATTACAAAAATACACAGAGAGATTGAATCTATAAACAGATCAAACAAACATAGAAGCACACAACACTAGGAAGCTCTGTAATATATTTCTTGAGAGATTTATTTTTCAGAGAAAAGTTTTCGTAGCTAGTGAGTGTGAGAAGCTGTGAATTTTATTTACAGAATTTGTAGCTGTAAATCACATTTGTGATTATACAGATTTCCAGAAAAACCCCAAGTTTTAATATATCTATTTTAACTTGAATCTGTGTGTTCATATTACATAAGTTTTTCTGATCTGTGCAGTTGTTTCTGGTAACTCCTTTTAAAAGATAAAAAGAGCGAAAAGTTTGTAGTGTTTGTATTCATCCCCCCCCCCCCCTTCTACAAACACTTGAGCCTATTTTGCGTGAACATCAACCCAAGAGGTAATAATCTTATGTTCTCCTCTATTTTTGTTACGTAGCATCTGAAAATATTTACTATTTATGCTAAGTCTTTAGGAAAGAATAAAGTTGTTGAGAATATGGTGTTTTAGATTGAGTTTGTTCTTCGCAAGATATCATTCTTGATCATGGAAGACTCCTTGTTGTAGAGACAAGTTCTACGATGATGATGTCATCGTTAGTCTCTTATGGGGTTAAGATGATGTCATCAGTCTCTTATGGGTTAATTAGTCTCCGATGATGATGTCATTGTTAGTCTCTTATGGGGTTAAGATGACGTCATCAGTCTCTTATGGGTTAATTCAGTCCCTGATGATCATTCCCTATTTTGCATACTCCCATATTTATCTTTCAAGATGTGGATTTCTCATGTTATACCAACAATGATGTTTTACAGAACCCTTTTACAACAGTATAGTGAATTTAGCTAAGGACCAAGGTAAGTATATACTCATTCCACTTTCATTCTTACTGATTACGTAGAATCATTATTTCGATTTACATAAATGAATGATGTTAATGCCTATGCAAGATGATGATCTCTTTTATGATTAAGTAACGTACTATCATTGATTCGATGTATGTGAAAAGATGTTAATTATTGAGCTATGTGTTATTGGGTGTTTGCTAGTTGTTTAAAGTCCCTAGCACACCAAAAGATGATAAAGATGATGTAAGGGTGTTGCAAGTCGTGAACTTGTACCCGAGTAACTTCCATATGGATATATATAGTTACGCTATTGGCTGTCACTGCTTTTATTTGTTGAGCACGCCAATGTTGTTGGCAGTCGCTGAAAGTAATATGCCCTCAAGCCAATCACTTTAAACGTGATGGAGCATTTATTTTGTAATCTTATTCATTTAATAATAAAAGAATTATTTATTCAAAGGCATTTATTTATATGTTTAAGTTGTTAAATATATTAACCCATAGTTTAGAGTTATATTTTAGGATCATGATGAGATCATGCTAATGAGATCTAAAATATGTTAACTCGAAACTAAAAATGTTCCTAATCGTAGGATCACTAATAAGGGTGTTAGTGAATCCGGAAAGATTAGTACATACTGTGCTTGCTCTTAACAAGAGGATGATTGATCTCATAATCATTTGTGTGACGACATTAAAACAAGTATGTAGGTGCTTATTAGAGAATAAGTTCACTGAACGTGACTCGCTTAAATGAACACCTAATGGAGTTTTACTTGCTTGTCAATAGGAGTTCATCTAGTGATAGTTGTACAAGTGATCCTTAGACTTGAGATCGTTGCGGTTATCTTATGTACACTAAATTATACTTTGTCATATATCTTAGCTCAAGCAGTGTATATAAGTGTATGTTCGGGTATAATAAAGTGTACATGGAGATAAGTGAATGATCAACAAAGGATCTACTGCTTCCAGTAAAGGGAGAGAATGTCCTATGCGATTCCATTAGTGACAACTCGGGAATCTCTGGCCAGAGTGAAATGATAATTAGAATGTGTTTCTAATTGACATTATATTGAGTTGTGAATCTATGAATCGAAATGCATATGATTAAATAAAATAAGACTTGACAGTAATTCCATGTCTTATATTTAATCGGGACATTGTGTGGTAGAAGGATTGAATTGTACGGTAACTATTCACTGAATAGGTTCTTTGTGATTAAACGTTGATTTCATATTATCCGGATAGTCATGATATGCTGAGAGGTATCCCTCATGATGTAGAATAAGTATAATTAATATAATTAATTATATTTAATGAATTAAAGTGTTTAATTCATATAAATAAAATTAAAATAGTTCTAATTTAATTTATTTCTACAACCGGCTTGATATTGAACCTAAAGGGTCACACCATAAAAGGGAAATAATAAATTATGAAGATATTGAGAAATAATAATAACTAAGTAATTTAATTTGTACCATGGTGAAATAAATTAAATAGCTTAATATTTATAATTTAGTATTTTAGAAATACTAATTATAAATAAATAAGAATTATTCTTATATTATTATTATTTAATAAATAATCCAATTCCTAAGTAGTCTAGGAATTAGATTAAAAAGTGGTGTTATTATTTAATAATAAAGAATCCAATTTCTAAATGGTTTATGAATTAGATAATGGAGTTTTATTATTATTTAATAAATAACCAATTCCTAAATGGTTTAGGGGTTGTCTATATAAGGAGACTTATAATGGATTAAACCCTAATAATCATAATAATTGGTAGCCTCCATAATATTTGTCCCCAAAATATTGTAAGAGAAATCCAATATTCTTTATAATCAAAATTCTCTGGTGGATCACCTTTAGAGTACTACACACTTGAGTAGTAAACGTTGGATCTAGTGGAACAATCAAGAACGTGGAATAAATTGCAAGACAGATCAAGGTGATCGATTGGAGCGTGAAAGATAAAGATTGCGGTGTTAAATTCATGCGTAAAGATTCTACATCAACGTCGTCGAATTTACAACGGTATGATTTTAATCCTTCCTCAATTAATAATATTGTATAAGGTGATTCCTGGGATTGCAGAAAAATTTTAAATTGCTATTTTTATGCTTCCGTTTCGTTGTCTATAATTTTTTGCACTAACAGTCGCTGCTTTTAATTGTCAAGCACACCAAGGCTATTCAAAATGAGAAAATGTTTTCAAGAAGATATATCCATATAGGAAGTTATGGGGCTGATGAATGCTTTCGCCTGGTATTCTGGCCAATGATGATGGGGAATGAGAGACCGAGGCATCGGTAATCAAACCCTCGCAGATTAATTGGTTTCTGTAAGTGACTACGTATGTCAAATGATGGAATCAAACGACCAGGCTGACCAGCTGGGATGAAATTTGATTGTTAAAGGAAGTCAGATAATGATCAGTCTGGTCAGGTGATGCATTATCTGATGAAAAGAGGGCGAATCATGATTTATTGTAAGAGGGTCAACCTTTGATATCACTCGGGAACCCTAAATGATACATGTTTATTGATTTATCAGGAGGTGTTGGCATTGCTTCACCCAACCTCAATGAATATTAAAGCTTTTGAAATATCTGTTCTTGCTTATGAATATATACTTGCAAAGCGTAAACGCTCATGTTGAATGTTATGAAATGTTTTACAGGTTATGTCTTGAAAGTCAAGTCGCCTAATAAAGGAAAAGAGAAAATGACATAGTGGGAGCTTCTTGATTTCTCTCCTATGGTTGGCCTTTAGTGGGAATGTGAAACGGAAGATCGTCATAGAAATGTATAGGTTGAAAGGCCAGATGGGCCATCTAAAGTTTTGTTTCCGCTGCAGTCTATTTATTAAACTTTGAGGTTTTTGTAAGAGGTTGTAAACTTCTAAGTTTTGTACAAGATGTATTTGAGAATATATTCTTATATGATTATTAATTGCTTGGCTATGATGTATCTGTCGCTTTTGAGTTGTTGTTTTGTGTTTCCTGGCTAAGCCTGGAGTTCCAGCTTGGGGACCTTGGGGGTCTGTCACCCATATTGCTGACAGTGCCCGAGGCCCAGCTTTGGGGGATTTCTGGGGCCGCCACAAAGAAGGTCAAAGTATTTCTTCTTGTAGTCCACTTCAGATTCTTTTGCTCTGGATTCACCTTCCTTTGTGGCCTTGTGGCACTCATTAGCAAAGTGGCCCATCTCACTGCATTTGTAGCACTTTATTCTTGATTTGTTAATAAATTTGCTTATGCTACTAGGTTTCCTTGCTGAAAATCTTTTTGATCCAGATGGTTTTTGAAATTTCAGCATGGAAAACCTCTTTGCAAGAAAGGCCATGGTTTCATCCATTTCTTCTAACTCTTCAGGAGTGTACTCGGTCTCCTTGGAGACAACTTCATTTCCCCTTCATCTTCAGCATCTCCTAACTGCTGCTTCATCAAAACACTTGGTCTTGCTTCAACTTTATCCTTCTTGGCAGCCATCAGAGCTACAGATTTAAGCTTTCTGGTATCCTCAGACATTTTTGATCTTTGTTGAACCTCCAGTTCATATGTCTTGACAGTACCATAGAGCCTATCCAAGTCTAGGAGATTCATGTCCTTGGATTCTCTGATGGTTGTTGTCTTAGGATCCCATGATATGGGAAGTGCCCTCATGAACTTTCTGTTCACATCTTTGTTGGCATATGTCTTCTCATACATCCTCAGGTCATTTACCAACCTGTTGAATCTATCAAACATTTCAGTGAGTGTTTCACCATTTTTCATAGTGAACCACTCATATTGTTGTGTTAACAACTGTAGCTTGTTTTCTCTCGCATCTTCAGTACCATCACATATAGACTTAGACGTAGTAAGGTTCATGATACTGTTTAGCATATCATCTTCTAAGCCATTATATAAGATGCCTGTGACTTTTAGATCCTTCTTCACTTTCTTTTTTCCTCTGGAGTCATTTCTTCAGTAGTCTTTGATACTAATCTTTCAGGGACATTGACCCCATTCACAACTTCTTGAGGAATGAGCTTCTTTGGTACGTGAGGGCCTTCTTCTAGAATCTATAGGTATTCATCATCGATTTCTCTTAGATGAACTATCATGCGTTGTCTCCAGAAGAAGTACTTTCCCCTTTCCAACATGAGGACTTTACTATTTCCAGCTTTGTTGGTCATTATTCAAGATCTTTTAGCAAGTGTAATCTACTAGTAGGCTCTAATACCAATTGTTAGAACAAAATAAGCTCAGGTGTTTAGGGGGGGGGGGGGGGGGGGGGGGGGTTGAATACAAACACCACAAACTTTTTGCTATTTAAAAACTTTTTGAGCACGGCCAAAAATAGCTACAAGATCAGAAAAACTATAATCAATTTAAAATGAACACACAAGCATTCAAGTTAAAATAGTTAAATTAAAACTTGATGTTTTTCTGGAAATCTATTTAATCACAAACATAATTAAACAACTTCAACTTCTATAACAAGTTACAGCTTCTCTGTAATAAAATTACAGCTTCTTTTTCCACACTCACTAGCTTCTTATTTTCTTTGAATATCTCTCTTCAGATCTATTACAAAGCTTCCTTCTAGTGTATGTTGTCTGGCTTCTTATTTCTTTTCTTGGTTTTCCGTGTAACAACTCTTCCTGTATGTATAGCAGATTAGTTGGTGAAACCATGTGCTGGACATGCTTCAACTTTCAACATAGCCGCAGCTATGTCACATCAATGTCCTTTAGGAGTGGTGTGTCAGACTGCTGTTTGCTTTTGTTGCTTTTTTTTCATCCCCTGATCTGCATGTAATTAATGCACGAGAGTTGTTATTGGTTAACCAAACTTCAAGGAATATCTTTCCAGTTATACCCCTTACTTCTGTGCCAAGTATCAATGATTTCCATATAAGTCCTGATGACATGTGAATTAGGTCAAAACGATCCACTGATGCCAAGCCCTGATGTTGACTCGATCAGTGCTTCTGGATCCACTGATGACAAGTTACTAAAGGTAACTTGATCAGTGCTTCTTGTATCCACCGATGTCAAGCCCAGATAGAGACTTGATCAGTGCTTCATTTATCCACTGATGTTATGACTTACTTGTTATCCACCAAAGGGTTCCACT
>CM025786.1:45961145-46044014 GCA_014636745.2 Centella asiatica | reverse complement strand
TATATACATATATATATATATATATATATATATATATATGTATATATCACGTTGTTCTAACCCTAGTCCCACCTTCATAAATTTCTATCAGTATACCACTAAATACAAGCTTACTCTCAAGACAACTGTCTTTTTTGAAAGAACAACTAGAGCTTTTAACTCTTTCTTACAGCCAAGGAGGTAAGAATATTTCATTAAAGTCCTGCTCTATTTCTTACACTTTTGTTCTGTCATACATACCACGTTTAATACCTTGTTCATTTATATTCCAAAAGTATGATTTGAGGCATGTTTTTAACACCCGGAGCTAATGTCATTTATTTCGAAAAGCTATCCAAGATGGGTGTAATATTGTTGACAACCCTCTGGTAGATAAACCTTTAACTACCAAACATTCCTTATTGTCAGTAGTTACGACACCAGGCCTGAGTATTTTCTTCAACTTGAGTTTTGAACCCTAAGCTATGTCTAGGAGGGCTTGCAGACCCTAGGAAATATTATGAATCACTGAGAGGATGATGAGATGTGTTAGTCTCTGATGAAGGAAGTTTGAGATTAGTCACTGATGACGTCAGCCTTAGTCTCCGACAGACTAAGACTAGTCCCTGATGACGTCATCCGTAGTCCCTGACGGGCAAAATATGTTAGTCCCTGACGAGTTTTGTGATGATCAAGCCATACCCTGATGATCGATGATGGCTAAGAGATCATTCCCTAACGGATAAAAGATACCCTGATGATCGAGAAGTCATCCCCTGATGACTTTTCCCTGATGGTGGGGAAACCATCCCCTGATAGGTAGTTTACCCACTGATGGTCAGTTATCCCCTGATGCGCAGTTTGTCTTTACAACTATAAACGCATTATTTTCCTGAGATTATTTTATGAAGTTTTAATTATTTATTTACCCTAAATAGTTCCTATAGCAGTTTTAGAAACATTAAAAGTTTAATGACATCACATATGCACTTTCTCTCATATTTTAACCGAAGTACTGAATTTATTTTGGGATATGTATATTTTACAGAATCTTTCACTCTCAAGTAAATTGAAATTGTTTGTGTGCGAGGGACCAAGGCAAGTATATTCTTACTCTTATACTTATTTCAGTTAAGCGCACGATCAATTGATCCGACATGCGTAGAAGGTTATGACTTTTATGTTAAAATTCCTTGTGAATCGGCATGCTATGCTTTAATTTCCTCTAGCATGATATGAATGAAAGTGCATGGATATAAAGGAGCTTTGATTTATCAAATATTATTCAATCTTATATCTGTGCATATGAATGAGAATGATATGTCCCTTAAATGGGTTATGCCACATGGTTGGCTAGAGGAAAGGTAAGGTGTTGATTTGTTCTTCACCTGACCCAGAGAAAATTTTACATGACTACGTACGTTCACACAAGAAGGGATCATGCGGTCATAGTAGGGCCAGTTGTGTAATGTATGGTTAGCAGATCCAACGGGTTTAGCCCCCGATGGATATTTTTGAAAAGATTGTATGCAGGTGAATACCTGTTTCCTTCAAGGAGGATTTCATGTTGTTTATCATCAGTGATCCTAAAGTTTCTTTCAAGATTTTTGAGGCATTAGTATTGTTTCACTGAGCCTCACAAACAGAATTGAACTTCTTTAAATATTTCAGATTTATTTCTCTAAATTGTTTATATACTTGCTGGGCATAAATCGCTTACTCTTGTTGAACTTAAATGTCTTGCAGGACACAATACAAAGGCTGAACCCTCTGACAAGGGGAAAGCAAAGATGATCTACTACTAAGTTTTATTTACTCTTTTTAATAACGCTGAGGAAAGAAAGAATGAAGATATTAGAAGTTGTGTTGATTCTTGAATTGTAATTTATAAAGATGCAATAGCTTCCGTTGAAATTATATTAATTTTTGGGTTGTAATAACTCTTTAATATTGCCTTTTTCTAGTATTTATACTATGAATGGATGTGTGGTTATCTTTTCCTTCTCTTAATGAAGCCCTGATCCAGTAAGGAATTTTTGGGGTCGTCACATGCAACTTCATCCTTGATATAATATGGTTATATTACTAATACATAGTAGTCATTGGTCAAAAATTTACACTGCAGCTTTCCCTTGCAGTGAGTTTTCCTCAAGTAATATATACAATTATTTCTTGTTAGTGCTTGGTTAAAATATTCATTTAAGATTGGAGTTTAAAATATATTTATATTTCTTTAGTGGATCTTTTTAGGAGTCGTTGGATCATTTTGTTGTACCAAGGGGAGTCTTCAGAGTAATTAATTTAGACATCACATAGACATGGAAACTTTCATACATGATATCAATTAATCATTCTTACATTTATTCCTATCTTATTTTCAGGTTCTCACAATTTAAATGTATGGTATACACTTGACAAAACATCACAATAGTTCTACACTTTGGAGTGTTATTTATTATTGTTGTTTTAGGCTAAAGATTAATTGATAAGTTATTTTTATATCGCATGAGATGCGAGATGTGTAAAAATAATTGTAATTTCAATAATACTAATTTTCCTTTCAAAAATATCTTTTTTGAATTTAAGTTACCAAGCTTATTTATGTTTAGAGGGTTACACTTTCATATTATTTGCAAAAATTTATTCATTATAAATGAACATTTAATTTGTGTTGTATAAATTTATAGAATACCACGTCTGTATCATTTTTTTCTCTTGCTATTATCCTAAAAGAAAACAAATTGTCTAGGCCAAAGTATATGGACTGAAAAGAATTCTTGACATTTTGTTGACAGCTAAAGAGCATAAATTTGTGCTCATTGAACTCTTGCCCTGATCTTCCAAAAAATGTTACAGTTGCACAAAGAAATAAACACAAGCAGTGGAAGAAGTATAACGAGATGTCACGCTATTATATTTTGTGTTTGTTCCACAAGATGGTTTGTAGAAGGGGCGGTTGAATACAAACCACAAAATTCTTTTTGAACTTTGTGAGTTTAGTGAATATACTGTATTAAAAGTTGTGGAATTGAAATAATACAATATATCACAAGTGTTTTTGACCTTTTATAAATCAATAAAATATTACAAAAGCTCACTAGTGTGAATAACCAGCTTCTAACAACTCTGTTGAAAATAACAGTTGCACTCTAGAATATGATTTCTAGCTTCTCTCAAGTTATGAAAACTTGTTTCTCTCTCTGTAAGTTTATTACAACTGCGATATGATTTGAGATAATATGTATACTAGTGTTTTTGTGTATCTCAGTGATATCTTTTTGTTCTTCTTGTCTCTGTGTTAGCTACTCCATGTCTCTATTTATAGACATAGCTCCCTTGTCCTCCAAGCTTCCACAGTGAGTTACCTAAAAAAAAATCTCTGATATTCTTTGGTAATTGCAGCTCTATCACATAACTTCGTCTTTTTGCATGACATTCCTTGCACGCCAACCTGTTATGTAACATCTCTGGTGTATCCGCACACAATCTCCCTTATTTTCCTCTTGGAGTTCCTATGATAAATTATCTTTGTAATAAATAACTTATCTCTATGAACTTCCTAGTTTTTGATTGGACCAACTTCCAAATTTTTCTCCTTCAAGTTTTTATAAATTATCTCTGCAGTTTTTACACCAACAGCTATATACGCATGCTAGTGTATAAGTATGACTTATCTCCATATTTTACTTTATCAGTGTTCACACCTGCAGTGTATAACTTATCCCCTTGAGGCTTCTTTGGTAGCCAATCTCTCCTTATTGAACCACCATCTATATTTTAATTTCATCACCTTTAAACTTAAGTTAGTGAATTTGTAAACTTAGCCATTTGTAATCCCAGATGTCATTTTTAGTCTTTGATTATTTTATCCCCTGATGGACAGTCTCTGTTCATCAATGGACATTTATCCCTTAACGAGTTGTTTTGTACACCAGTGTATATTTATCCCTTGACGAGCTATTTTGTTCATTAGTGGATATTTATCCTCTGATGCTCGAGCACTTGATTTCAACGATAGAGATTTTTTCGATGACTTTGGCGATGTTGTTGATTTGCCTGACGACTTTGGCGATAGTCATTCTGATGAACAAAAACTTAGTCTCAGATGAACAAAAATGTAGTCTTTGATGAATAAAACCTTAGTTTTCGATGAACTAATTTTGCTTGACCAATTTTGACTTTTGTTGAACTCTCCAAATGCAGTCTTTGTAGTCTCTGATGCGTACCTACAATCTCTGATTGTAGTCTCTAATAGAACACTATTGTGGGTACTTGTACAATTACAAAATCTAACAATTCTAAGTGTTTATATATCATCATCAAATACTATAATTCTTAACATTTTGGCATCTTTGTCAAATGTATTGCAACATCAGTTTTAGTCTACTACCACTGCTAAGGAAATCTTGGATAGCCTTCATGAGAGTTTTTAGCTCACACTAAAAGATACATGATGCAGAAGTATTTTAGGGCATAATGAGGAAGATCAAAGGAAATCCATAAGTTTCAAAAGTCTACGCAAACTCAAGTTATGTACTATTCGACATATTGACTAATGGATATTATGAGAAACTTCATGAGATTTTATTTTCTTATATGAAAATTGTTAGGTCGCAAAAGAAAAATATTAGAAGGAGAGTTGAATAGTGTTTTTCAAAATTTAAGTATTGCTTATAAAATTTGTAGTTTAAAACACTTCTTGCTTAGTAAAAAGCTTTCTTATATTTTGAAAATGGTTAGCAACAGAATTTATAACAAAGAACCCCTTAGTTTTTAAACCAATGGATTGAGGCAGCAATGTCAGTAAGTCTTTGCTAAATGAGTTTAGCAAGGACTGAGCAAAGCAGGGATAAAAGAAATAAACAATGTAAAAGATAAGCAACAAAGTAAAGTGAGCAAGAGAATTTTTATAGTGGTTCGGTCTAAACCTACTCCACTCTTTTTTTCTTTACTTGAGAAGACACTCACTAAGAATGTTCACACAGAACAATATACAACAAGGCATTTAGTCCAAAAATACAATAGGTCACTTAGACCAGATTGAGTCACACAGACTAATAACAGATAAAATATCTTGCTTGCTATCTCTAAGCAGAAAACTTCTTGTTGAGTAGATTAGATAACACTTGTTCAAGTAAAAGATTGTTTCTTACTGAACTTTTAAGATGTCAGATTGTCAGAGCAATTTTTTGGTTGTTCAGTTGTCATAAATGAAATTTATGACTCCTATTTATACTACTCCAAAAATCTATCCGTTGAAAATTTGAAATAGATTCGTTGGAGTTGTACTGTCTTGATAGTGACTTGTACGTTTACAATTGTTCCTTGCTTAATTAAAAAAGATAGACGTTATTTTGTCTTCCAATGTTTTTTGAAAAACCCTCTAGAAGTTGACTAAGTAGGACAAAAGGTAGGGTCTTTTTCTGACAATCTTGCTTGGACCGAGGTAAGTGATCTTCCTATGTCAGTCCTTACTTATTTATATTATAAGCAGGACTGTCCTTAGAAAGTTTCTTCACAGCTTCAGTATCCTTCCTGATCGATTAGCAGAGTTTTCATTTGTGATCAAAATTCTTACTTAACTAGCTGAATATATTCACTTAACAAGTTGAATATTTTTTTTAGTCATTTTACATCATATAAGCAAGTACTATATTATATCATCAATTCTTCTAATAATTCTTATAAAGGTAAAGATAATTCTTCTAAATAAGAGTAATATAAGCATGAATATATCAACAAAAACAAATAAAGAAAATTTTAAAATTTCTGACTTTTAACCAAAAATTAGTATTAGAGCTACTCATAAATTTTCATGAATCATATGCGGTTTTGTTTATGGATGAGTATAGTTGTTTCCTGATATGTTGTATTGCTGTGTTATTTTCATGTGGGATATTTAGATAACTAATAGTAAGATTGTACTAAGGTGCATATTTGGAAAGTATTTTATCCTCACTGTCTTCTTTTAAAAACCTTTTGAATACATAGTACTACTATCATGCTTGATATCGTTCTCTTCGTTCTTTATAGTTTGTAGTAATGTTCAATTATAAAATAACTATCTCCAATAGAAGAAGTTCTTATCTTATTTTTCATAAATTTCGAAAAACCTAGTTGTTCTTACTATAAATACATACACCCTCTACGCGTTAGATAAATATATCTTTGATATTTATTTATTGGTCCGTCAATGATAAAATATAACAAATTACAACCATGTGGATGAGTAGGGGGATAAGGATAAATTAGGTATGATGACATGATTTCTAATATTGCAAATATAATAAATTTTCAAATTTCATCTTTTGTGAAATCGATGTAATATTTATTTAAATCTCTAATTTTGAGACAATGAAGTTTTTAACTTTTTGAGATACTTCAAACAAAATGAGATTTTACATTTTATTTTTTACACATAGTAGGTTCACGAGAGTACAAGTGTGCACAAGTAGAATTGCAAAATTGTTTGGACGGACAAGTGATGTGTGGGTGTGTCTCTCATCGACCCATTTCTCAGGCACGTGCGTCTTTTTCCTCAATGACCAAAGAGTCAAAACGAACACCGAAAGGAGGCGGAACTCAAAACCAGCTATTAATCAAAACAGAATTCCCCGTATAAACCACTTTCGAGTCCGCGTCGTCACTTCTTTCTTCAACCCCAAAATCACTGATGCACATACACTCAAATCGCTCCTCTCCTCTCTTCTCGAAGTTTCGCTCCTCGATTTTCGTGCCAATTCGGACCGAATTTTGAGCTAAGGTCCGTTGATTTGGGGCTGATTTCAATTCCGGTATCTTTTGAGTGAAAAAGTAGGTTTTGTTTTGCGTTTGTTGATTGCAACTTGGAACTCTTCTACTGCTTCGTGTTTACAATCTGGCTATGGATTACGAACCTTTTGATAGCAGTGGTAAGTTCTGATTCTCCAAAAATATTCGATCTTTAGCGCAATTTGTTGTAATTTAGGGTTTTTAGTAATAACTGATGAACTAGGGTTTGTTCACTTCGATCTCATTCTGCATTATACTTTTCATTACATTGGCTAGTTTTTGACCTGATGTAAAATTGTAGTTTTCAGTTGAGATGAATTTAAATTAGTGAATGTTCACGTGTACATAGGTTCACCCTAATTGAATATCGAAATTGGGTATGAACTTAAGATTTTTTTATTTTCACATTGTGATTTGCCATCAAAATACCAGGAGAAAGTAACAAAATTTAGAAGATGCACTTTTCGTAGATAATTTCTGTAATATGTAAGAGATTTACCTTTCTACATTGTACTGTTTGATTTGGTTCTTGAGACAATTTTTTGGTTTTAGATATCAATGTATGGGGAGTAGTGAGCTGATAATTAATGTGCAGACTTCAGAGTCATTCAATATATACTAATTTCTGTGTACAATTGTAAAAGCTGAAATCTCTATTAGTTTATCTTCTTAGCGACCAAAATAAGCTCATCTTTGCTGGTTCAAACCCCATCTTATAAGTAATCAATGCTTGGGTATGTGTGTACGTCTACGTAAAATTATGTAAAAGCCTAAAAGTTTAATAAACTTTCCATATTTGGGGAACATATGTCAACATATTTAGACAGGAAATTACGTGTACGTGTCTGAAGTAACTTATTTATATTTGATTTATTTGCTGAAGGATTTATGCTCTGTAAGATATGTCCTAAAAAGGTTCTTTCTGAATTCAAACATTTTAATTTTATGTTGACAAATCGAAGCTGACTTTAATATCCTTTTTGATTATCAACAAATCATTAAATTGAGCTCTTAGTTTGGAATGGACAGTGTGTAAAGATTTCCAAAGCTCCTTTAATTATATTTTTCTTTCCAAAGTGGAAACTGCATCTTTACTAGCCTCCAACAAGTTATTAATTTTATAAATATTCTGCTATATTATATGTTCAGTGTAGTTCCTTTTGTAGTGTACCACATTGTTCTATCTAATAAACAAAAAGAGAAAAGGAGAGGAACTAAAAGCAACTTTTATCGTGTTTTTTATATGCGGGGTCCCATTACATATCCGAGACTTTAAGCGACTTGCTGTTTAATTGTACTTTATACTTTATCTTTGCTTTGGATTCCAAGTAATGTGAGCTTCACCATGTATCTTCCCAAGCAAAATTGTTACATAATTGTTTCACTTTGTTACCTTTATAAGACAACTATAAATGCTGAACGAGTACCTGTTGTTTCTGAGGAGATATGTTTATGTTCGATATAAAAATTAGGAATTACAAATATTTGCACAATAAATTAAGCCTATACAACCTGCTTCTAATTTCATTGGTGTTCCACTCTGATTTCTGAACATTTGCAGGAACTGATGATGATCTTCCTCCTTCCCATCAAAGTAGAATTCCGAGAGGGGGTCGTGTTGCAGGGAACGGCAGATCTGGAGTTATAGGTTCTGTTTCATATGTGAGGTCATATGGTGAAACCGACATGGAGGCCCAAATTCACCTCCTTGAGCAAGAAGCATATAGTTCAGTTCTAAGAGCCTTTAAAGCTCAAGCTGATGCCATTACTTGGGTACACTTTTTCATGTTGTTTCTATTGATCTAATTGTGTTATATATGCATGTCAGGTTTACGTGACTGCTCAATAAAATGTATTTTCTTCAGGAGAAAGAAAGTTTAATAACTGAGCTCAGAAAAGAGTTGAGATTATCAAATGAAGAACACAGGGAGCTTCTTGGCAAGGTTAATGCAGATGACGTCATTAGGAGGATAAGGTTCAATAGTCTTATAAACTCAGGCTTTGTTGTTTCTTGAAGTTACTGTCGTGATTTTTGTGGGCTATGGTCTAGTTTTAAGTCTCAGTTGATGTTATCTGTGTAATGCCATTAGGGAGTGGAGACAGGGAGGTGGGCTTCAACCTGGCTTGCTTACCACTGGTCAACCTGTTCATGATCCGCTTCCCAGCCCCTCTGTGTCTGCTTCTCGCAAGAAACAGAAGATAAACCAGTCGGTACCTTCTCAGTCCTTTGGTGGGCCATCTCCTTTCCACCCAACAATGGGTGTACCAAACCAACCATCTTCTTCAGCTGCAAGGCGAGGACCTATTCCGGGAACCAAGGGAAAGAAGCAAAAAAGTGTAAGTTAGAGACGCTAACTCCAAGATCATATATTTTTAAAGCTTTTATTTATGTAACTGAATGTTTATTTCATGGTTGTAGTTGATCCCTTTTGGTGCTTTCATATATGTTAACAGAGCACACTATTGCCGGGGGTATCTTCTAAAGTGCAGTACCACCCTTCTGGTCCATCCCCAAGGGGGGCACTTGGTAATCGTGGCTCTTCTGCTGCCCATGCTAGCGAACCTGCTGAAGCCGCATCTTTTTCTCCACATATCGGTAGGAAAGTGAGGACCAGATGGCCTGATGATAACAATTTCTACGAAGCTGTTATAACCGACTACAATCCGACTGAGGTACAATTTCCGATTCTTAGATTTGATTATAACCTATCAGGCTTTATGCTGAAATATGTTCAACCTATTTCAGGGTCGACATGCTCTCGTTTACGATATAGGCACTGCAAATGAAACATGGGAGTGGGTTAATCTGACAGAGGTAAATATATCCCTAGACAATGTCCAAGAAACTTTTTTAATTTTAATATTCCGTTATATGGGTGGTTAACCTTGTGTTGTATCTCCATTTTCTTTTGCTTCAATTTTCAACTGTAAAATGTGCATTTCCCTTTCCAAATATTTTACGAAGTGTGTGGTTCTAAGCTTGTGTTGCATTTCCTACATTTGCTTAAATTTATAATTGTAAAACATATTAATTTCCTGTTAAGATGTTTTCTAGGGAGAGTTCAGATGATATCTGATTATGTACATCAGATTTCATTCTTGTTTGTATAAAATGATTTATATATTTCGTGCTTGTACACATGGTCTGTAATGTGCAGATTCATGTAAATATCTAATCCTTCTCTTTCATGGGGCTGTAAATAGATAAAGCAAACAATTATAACTGTGTTTGTTTGCATGTTCGAGCATGACAGTCATAAATCTGTTTTATTTCTCTCTCTCTCTCTCTCTCCCTCTCTGTCAGAAATCTTACGAGGAAATCAAGGAAGATATTCTAAGCTATGTATTACTAATATTCAGTATCATATCTGTTTTGGCGAAGATTGATGTAGTCTATATTTCAAATGATGGTGTAATTCAGGAATAACAATTCTTGAGTTAAGAGTAATTTAAGGAATTGTTATTATTTTCTTAAGTGTGGTTGTCCCTATGTGATACCCATGTATCAAGGCAGACTTTGACGAACTAATAAAATTGAGAATTTTCTCTTTGAACCGTGTATGTTGCTTTAACTTTAGATATCCTTCTCCCTCGGTTTACATGTAGAGTTGCCTAGTGGAAACCCAAACAGTCCTAACCGTAAGGGAATGGATTGTTACTTGTTTCTCTTTGTTTTTAACTTCTAAAATCAATTCTTAAATTTCAATCTTGTCCTTGATATCCGAACCAAAGTCCAGGATTTTTCAGTTTTAAAGTTATTGTACATCTGATACAACTGGGGCACTTTCATCTGATGCGCCGATGGTACTGTTCATGGGACATTGAGGGTATTCTTCAATTGTCACGTTTGCTGTTGTTACGATCTACTTTTCATCCTCTTCTCTACAAGCAGATATGCTGCAACCATGGCTTATTCATGGTAATCCATAAACTGAGCTCAAATAACATAACCCACATACTAAATAAAGTCCAAGGAAACTAAAATCATCAAAATTAATAAACATACAATCGATCGATCCACATCATCGTTTTGTTAGAAATGGATCTTTTTTGGCCAAGGAGAAATGATGCACATCAATCCAAATGTCATTGTTGAGGCCGAGGCTGATCCATTGTCATTTAGTTTTATTATTATTGCTGATATATTTTTAATGGACTTAATTTACTATGTGTTTGTTTTATTTGGGCCCAATTGTTTATGGCTTGTTAGTTTGTTCATCATTTTTGTTTTTGTTTTTTCTCATATAAAGCTTTGGGAGAGGGAAGTTACCTTGTTCCAAGATCAGGGCAATGCCATAGACTCATATTGATATTTACAAATTACTTATGGAGATGTCTTCTAAGTGAAATTATACGAATCTTACTAGTTAAACCAACTCTTGTTGGCAAGATTGCATTGTTTTGCAATAATTAATGCTGAACTCTGTACTTGGGATTTTTCGATGATATTGAATATTTTCACAACCGTTCCTTTAACAGTAGGTGTTGTTTTCCCTACTATTATATGTAGATTTGTCCGGTTGAAACCCTAATAATTCTAATCGTAAAGGATTGGATTATTAGTTTTCTATCTTGTTTTTAATTCTCTATCTGTTGTTAAATTTCAATCTTGTCCTATCTGTCTCTGTGTGTGTGTGTAGAGAGAGGGAGAGAGTTTAATGGATATACGGTTGCCCGTATACATGTTACGTACAGTATCGGTCCAACTTATTTATTGAACTCTAGTAATCTCAATTGAATGTTATCAAGTCCATCGAGAAGAATCGCACGAGTGGACTATGACATTTGGGAGAAATTGGGAAGAAAGTTAGGGTTTCTCTGTTGAATCTATTTTTGACTAAATGAACTGATCAAAATCAGTACCTTGGTTGAGTTAAAAATTTGGGCAGTGAAAATGAGAGCTTCTGGGCAATGTTGAATTGATTCTGGTTCTGAAGAAAAAGAACTGGATTGGGGTATGTAGTGGATGAGGTGGAGTCGGAGGGTTCTGTCCGAAGAGGTTGTATGGTAGAGGGTATTAGTTACTTGAAGAACCAAAAGGTTGGAAAATGATGTCGACAAAGATGAAGTGAGGAGGAGGTGCATTTATCCCCAAATCAAGCACTATCTCCCCGAATCCAAACCCATGCTTTGAAGGCTGAGCAAAAAGTGTACCCTAATGAAAAATATGTTAGCAGAAGATTAAGTTGATGGGAAACTGGAACTCTGGTGTTGACTGGATAACTGAAACTCTGATGTCTAAGACATTGCATAATTATTTACTTGTAGTAGTAGCTTCTATGTCTAGTTCAACTGTCTGAATAGCTTTCCTCAGTCCTTTGTCTCAAAGATGCCCCAAAAAAGCGTCCAAAAAAAATGTCTAAAATTACAAATTTTCCTCTAAAAAGTCAACTATACCCTCCCTTTTTTACATTCTCTTCTTACTTAACCTGTGGACCTCATTTTTATACTTTGGCTTCTGTCCCTGCCTCTATCGTATGTCCAAATCTGTTACTCTTTCTTCTCCCAACTCTCCTCTGCTAAATCTCTTCTGATCTATGATTCTATCGTAATTTTCTTCTTTCAATTTTTATGGTTAATTTCTAGTTAAGTAAATCTATGACAGTGTCGCTAGTTTTAACTACTATTGATGCTAATTGACTACTGAAGTGAAAGGTGGTAGTGTCATCTGCCTTCAACGTCACTTCACTTGCCTATCTAAACCAGTTTCTTAAGATACAACTGTTATAGATGAATTAACATTTATTTATTATTTCGTTCACTCAGTTTCTGGAGGAAGGCATTTATGTGTGCAATGTCTTTGTGCATGTGAAATTATTATGCAATTTCTTGTGCTTGTAAACATTTAATTGTTAATAGATACTTACGTTGTTTTGGTATATTCATTTAATATGTATTGGAACTATTATTTATGTAAATTTTATAATGTTTGAAGTGAATAGTGAGTCTTAATATAAGGAATTTTCAAAGCATCCATTGCACTCTTACTATAGCCTCGTGTCATTTTTCCATTGCCAATTCCGATTTAACATATTTTGTTTTCTCTAGCAGATCTCTCCCGAGGATATACAATGGGTAGGTGAGGACCCTGGAATTTCTCGCCAAGGGGGTTATGGTGGTTTAGGCCGTGGAATTAATAGATCTGCTGGCCGTGATAGTGGTCCTGGCATTGGAAGAGGTAGGGGTTTTCCAAAAGGACAATCTAGAAAGGATTTTCCACCTTCACAAAATGGTATAGGGAAGAAGAGATTGGACGATATCCAATTATTACATACAGATTCTCTTATTAAGGAGGTTGGTGGAATTAGTTTTGTTGATACCAGTACCTAGAAACATATTGAATATTACTGTAGTTGCTTACACAACATTCTTTTGGATAGGTGGAGAGAGTTTTTGGTGCAAGTCATCCGGATCCTATCGAAATTGAAAAAGCAAAGAAAGTTCTGAAGGTCTGGAGGGGAAAAACGGGTATCTAATTTGATAATCGTCTTTCTGTATTCCCTCTGCTGATTTGTTTAATGTCTTGCAGGACCATGAACAAGCACTTGCTGATGCCATTGCGAGACTTGCAAATATTTCTGATGGTGAAAGTGGTAAGATGTTAATTTAGTTGGTCCATTGTTTTGCTGATGCTAGTTCTTCAATCATCCATATTTCTGATGCTAGTTTAGTTTTTTTCTTCCCCCACTGTGGAGTTCATTGGAAATTTATTCATGATAATGTTCTGCTCTAGTTAAATGTGGAAGGCAACATTGCAGTACCAGTGATCAAAGATGAATTATTAAAAAGACATAAATAATGAACTGTTGAATGCTTTCATGTCCAACTAAACACAAAAGAATGCTAATACCTATGGATACAAAAGGTGCTCTGCTAGTAAAAGATACATGTCGCTATAACATGTTTGTGATGATCTCAAGTGAGCCTGTACAAGGGCGCAAACCTGTTTGGCCCTGAAAACAGACTTGAACGGCTGCTGACTTGATCAGCTTGAACTATTCTCTCTTCTTAATTGATATTTTCTTTCATCTTCACCATCCCCTCTTTCTCATCACAATTGCATCGCTTTAACTAAACAATATTGGCAAGCCATCTTTAAAGTTGTATATGTGGCTACCATTCTATAGACAAATATAAGCATAACATTCTCTGTGGCTCACATCTGATAAATAAGAATTTGAGGCAAATGTTTGTACCTTTCAGTAAGAATGATTAAATTCCCATATTGGAAATAAGATTTTACACGGTTTCCATTGAACCTTACACAACAGTTAACACCGCAATCAGTGATCACCTTAGCATCAGAACCACTTTATTTGAATTGCTGGAGAGGTCATCAAGTGACAGTGAAACTGAAACATTTTTAAGAACTCATAAATTAGATTTACCATATTAGGAAATTTTTAGATTCCCACTGCAGAAATTAAAATGAAAAAAAAAATAAACTGGCCCTTCATTCTTATCTCATGCCTACATGTGTCAGAACCTGTAAATAATTTTCGCAGAATCACTCAATTTCATTTGATCAAATATGTTTTGCAATTCAACTCAACAGAAACTTGACCCTGAACTACCCTAGATTGTCTACATTCGCATGCAATTGTGGGGAGAAAAAGTGCTTACCCAAATGTGGAACCCATCATAGAGCCTTAAGGAAAATGTAGTTAAACTGTTGGTGGATGCTCTTGAGCAATGAAATCTCTCTCTGGCCCAATCAATACAAGTGCGTCTTTGTTTGCATTAAGTGTGATACTACAAGATTGCTTTATACAGTTTATTTGGTTTCTCGAAAGTTGGACTGCAAAACTTCAAAAGGAATCAATAGCAGTGATCATCTCAATCTGCAGGTGTTGGCTTATTCATATTGTTATTAATGAGTTACAAATAAGATTCAGTACAATTTCTTATGTGGTGTGTTTAAATGTGAATTAGTTGCTCAATCAACGTTAATAAACTCTACAAGGTTGGAAAAGTTCAACCAGATTGTGACATCTTATTTTTACTTTGAATTTTTTTTTTAAAAATGTTCTTGTTTTGGATCAATGTATGTGAGTGAGGATTATATGTTAGATTGTTAATAGAGAGCTGGAAATGCTAAATTTGTTCAGTAGGAAATTAATCTATTTATGATTAATATTTAGCTAATTAGAATAATTCTTTTAAATAACCATTCCCCTCCTTTCTTTCCTTATTTGTCATTCAAGATTTCTAGTTCACTTTCCTGGTCAGTTTTGGCTAATAAGGTTTTGATTCCTTTTCTAAGCATCCTTGGACATTTGATGCGCTTTGCATATGTAAATATGATTAATTAGTGTTATTGTTATTTTACACTAATTACTTTACAATATTATCCTCTCATAGACTAATCATGATTCGAGCAGATGATCGACCTCGATTCATGCATGGGCAACAGATGAATTGAGAAT
This sequence comes from Centella asiatica, assembly GCA_014636745.2. Taxonomy (NCBI): domain Eukaryota; kingdom Viridiplantae; phylum Streptophyta; class Magnoliopsida; order Apiales; family Apiaceae; genus Centella; species Centella asiatica. The sequence goes on along the minus strand of CM025786.1, from coordinate 46,028,838 downwards.
AGTGAAGGATACAATGGAAGCTTTAGAGTGTTTAGCTCTAATAATCGATAGACTGGAGGGGGCAAAACATCCAGATAAGAATCTAATGCCAGATAGGGCACAAGTCGCAACTCATTGTAGTTCGTTTGTTGTATAATGGCAGTCTTTTGGTTACAATTAACGCAATGCTGGATTAGTGTAGCTTAAACTTAATTATTGGTGCTGGTGGTTGGATGGGGTGGTGATTTCCATATCAATTGTTGAAGCTCGTGTAAAATTATTGTAGTTGTCATTCAGCATGTGCTTGTTAAGTGGCAAGTTAAATGTTCGTTTAGTCTAGTTTTTCATGCCTCCGCACCTCTGCCCCCCCACCCTCCCCGCCGCCCCTAACACAGAAAATTCTCTAGTACACCATGTGTTCTAACAAGGGATATAATTAATCATTCTCTTCTTTTTTTTCATTTATTTTTCAAGTATTTTAAATGGTTCATAATGTTTATCGTGGTGTCTTGTAACTGTCCTTACCGATTATTGCAACGGTTTCATGTTTATCTGACGTTCTAACTGAAAATGTGTATGACGAAACTTATTGACCACTAGAAGGGAATATTTTTAGTTGTTACAGTATATTGTTCTTGTTTCATAGTATCTGTTATTTTAGAGTTTTCCATCCGCGAAATGCGTTTATTCCAAAATTATCTTTAATTCTTTATTATAAATTATCAACAGTGGTTGCTACATTAAGTACTGTCTTGGAGTTTTAAAGTGAGAAAAAACTGAATTGGGTGTTAAAGTAAATACTATTACATGTATTTTTGACGTTCTAACGTAAAAACCAGATAACATGCCTTTGAAGTTTATGGTAAAGGTGATGATGTCGGTATTGTTTTTTTTTTTCGAGAGCTGCATTCAAGTTATTGTACTCATCTAATATATATTCAAATAAATAGAAAAAGATGAATTGACCAACACTTTAATAGACAAGAATAATATATTGTTAAAGCATAATTATATTTATGATATCAATTTAATTTACATTAACTTTTTTTTAAAAAAAGTTATATAATCTCAATTGAATCAAACAGAGCTAGCAAATATGCTACTTCCTTTCTAAACCAAATACAATATTAAAAAAGAATCCAATAAAAATGTTTATAATACTTCCCCAATTCGATGAATATACAAACTAAATAAAAGATGGGAAAATACAATCTGATAAAGAAATTACATAATCAATATCCAATAACTAATTTAGGTCAAAATACTAGAAAGTTACACTAATCGAATATTAGACAACTTTATGATGATGATTTTAAATCTGATGACGAGGTGGAGGTGAACTATGAAGATGTTTTTTTGATGATTCTGACAAAAGGAATTATGGTGAAGTGATACTATATGGATGTGTCTCTCTCTTTTTTTCTTTTTTTTTTTTTTTGTTTGGTTTAGTTGTTTATTTATTGTTGAAAACTTAAGTGGAATCATTAGTTTATGCTCTAGAAGGATGTTTACTTATTGCACTGGTAGACAAAAAAGACGTATGACTTTGTAAACACGTGGACTTGTTTGTTGATTGATTTTATTAGTATGTTTCGTATTTATTAATTGTGCTCCTAAAATATTTTGATTTGTTTTTGTTACATCAAGGTTTTTTGTGAAATATTATTTTTGAGTATCTTTTTTATGTTCAGAAAAAAATAGGGTGACACCTAATACCGTCGCATAATAATTACCTAGCTAGTTGTATAATTTCTGCATATAAGTTGTAAGCCCTCTAAAGTCAACTATTTGCATAACTCCGTATAACGCTTTTTAGAACACCGCTAATTATATCAAACTCTTTTAGTAGCTTATTCTCCACTTGCATGAATAGATAAAAGTGGTGAGCACATCTTAACTAAATTCTATAGAGGATTACTAAATTTCAAAGGATCATTATAAAAAATTTAGTGGTTGATAAATTAAACCCTCTAGGAGATTGGTGAACCCTCTTAAGACCATTATTATGAAAAAAATCTAATTGTTGACATTTCGTTCATGTATTTGTATACATTTATCGGTGGAAATTGTTGATATATCTAACACTACTCGATAAATGGATGAATTTATTTAGTTCTTCACACTAAAATTTTACTTTATTAAATCATTTATTTTGAAATTCTATGTCATCACCACCTTCAACAATCCATCCCTGAACCATTATAGCATCACTAGCAAGTAATACATTACCTTTATCTTTCATTCGCCTTTGTTTGTTGAGAAGTTTTGCATTAAATTGCACATATACAAGATGGCTCAATCTTTCCGAGTCAAGTACACACAAAAATAAATAAAACTTAGTAACTAGATAACTAACATCTATCTTTTTAAAAATGTTTAATAAATAGCAAGGGGTCTAACATAAATTGCACGATCTTTATCCCTTCAAAAGTACTCCAAGTTCTTTCATTACATCCCGAGGAACTTGTAGTCAAAGATACTATCCTCATTACCATCCATTTTAATTTTGGTGTTTGGGCACCAAAATTTAACCACCATCCAACTAACATTTATAAACACAAAACGTTTTGGATAATAGAACATTAAAAAAAATCTAAAACCAAAAGAAAATAATTAATAATGTATTAATGTTTAAAAATATATACTATTAGAATTTAGAACTTAGAAGTAAAATTATCGGGATCAAATGTCTCGTGATTGTTGCTTCTTCCTGCTGTAGCCGCTTTTCTCCTAAATGCCCTTCCTTTTTTTTTTTTAATTTAAATTTCATCAATTCTATGTTAATTACTTCATGTTGCGAATCAAAATCATGGGGAAAGAAGGGCCTCAATACAATTCATTCTTTTCCACTTCCTTATCTCTATAAAAGTAGTATGGATTAAGAAAGTACCCTGCCAAGTGCAATGAACCATCTAGCCTATCTTTAGCCTTTTCATCAACAATTTTGAAGATAGGCTTAGAAAAATCCTCTTTGCCCTTGCAAACATTCATAATCTCATTCTTTCCATCTATAAGTTCTCCGTAAACAAATCCCATGGACATCCTCAAATCTACATCAACAAGTCTAAGCACTTCAACTAAACGCTTGAACACATCTATACATGTTTGCATGTGTTGAGTTATTCCTTCCTATATGAAAAGTCCAAGTTGGCCCATATTGAGTTAAACTCGATTGAGAGATACATAGGGTTTCGTATGTTTTGTTATCAATAGTAGAAAATAGATATCGTGACACAAAAATATAGAGAAAGAGAGAAAACTCAATTCATCCAAAAATAGAGAAGTGGTCTTTTAGCAATCAATCAAAAAATTATTTGTTGTCCAATATGGCTGATATTTTATTGGTAGATTCGCCACATCCTCCTCTTCATTTTGTATGGTGGGAACATGTTTTCAAATCTCCTAACTCCTATTTTGATATATTTAGCAACAATTTTTTGTGTTCTTTTTGTGAGATTATTAGATGTTTTCTCTTGTATTTCTTTATATTTATTATTGGGTGTTGTGATTACGCCGTTTGATTGTTGTTGTTGTTGATGAATGCCTCTAGTTTCATCTAGAGAGAACTCTTGTAACCTATTATTTTTAATAGTAGATATTTTGGGTGGACTTCGAGAAAAATCCCATAATTTTTACTTCCTACACCAGAGAGATTTTTCACGTTAAAATTGTTAGTGTTCTTGTGATTGTTATTGGTACTTTCAGATTTGGCTATTTATCTATTTGTTCTCTTTCTACTATGTTTACACAAAGGGGACGAATTTCGTTCCGCTGTGCAGTGTTGTGTAGTTACGTTTCTGATGTTGTGCTATTATAGTATTATTGTTGTGTTCTGTTTTCATTGGTATTATGCAGTTGACATTCTGCATAAACTCTATTACCTTTGTGGTGTTTTGTTCAACCTAATTATTTGTGTTGTGTTGCGTCATCCCCAACATAGTGGTATTGTAGATTTGTTTCTTGTGTTAAACAATGGAAATGAATACAATAGATGGTTACATTGAATGGTTTGACCTACCATACTTGGAAGGGGAAAATGGAGGATATTTTTTTATGTGAAAGGGTATCACTTGTCTGTGTTTGGTGATCAGAAACCCGATAACAAGTTGGATATTTAATGAGATATTCTTCATCGACAAGTATGTGGTTTTATTAGACAATGAGTTGATGACAATGTTCTAAACCAAACTTCTGATGAGGCACATGTTTGTACTTTATGGAGTAAACTTGGGGAGTTGTATGATATAAAGACCGAGGACAACAAGTTGTTTTTGTTGAATCAATTGATGGCTTTAAGATACCAAAATAGGACTCCATTGATGGATCATTTGAACACATTTCAAGGATTGATTAATCAGTTGGCCTCTATTAATATCAAATTTGATGATGATCGAGGTCTTGGCTTTATGATTGCTTGGTTCCTTCCTATATTCGTGGGAGACATTTAGGATGCTTTTGTCTAATTCAACCCCTGATGGTAAAATTTCAATGACCTTGGATAAAAGTAGTGTCCTGAATGAGGAGATGAGAAGAAAGGAAATTGGTGTTTCCTCGTATTCAAAAGCCTTGGTCGTCGAAAGATAAGAGAAAAGTGCAAGTCAAGGTGGAAGAAGGGATTGAATAATAGAGACAAGAGCCAAAGCAAGTCCAATAAATTTACAAATGTGGAGTGCCACTAATGTCACAAGAATGATGTTAGTGCAATATAAGCTTAAGTATTTGTAGAAAGGGGGGGGGGGGGGGGGGGGTGAACACAAACACCTAAAACTTTTCGCTCTTTTAAACTTAAAAGCGCTTACTGGAAAACAACAGCAATAAACAGAAAAACTATAAGAAATGAACACACAGATTCAAGTTAAAATAGTTGTATTAAAACTTGGGGTTTTTCTAGAAATCTGTATAATCACAACTGTGATTTACAGCTACCAATTCTGTGTTTAAATACATAGCTTCTCACACTCACTAGCTTCAAAAACTTTTCTCTGTAAAAATAAATCTCTCAAGAAATATATTACAGAGCTTCCTAGTGTTGTGTGCTTCTTTGTTTGTTTGATCTGTTGGAAAGATTCAATCTCTATGTTATTTTGTAATGAGAACTTCGTTGCTTATATGTTGATCAGTGGATGAAATCACGTGCTTGAGTAGTGCTGCTTTTCTTAACTTAGCCGCAAGTATGTCATATCGTAGCCCTATGTGTTAGACTGCTGCATGCTTTGTTGCTACTTTTTCTTCCCCTGATCTGTGTGCATTTAATGCGTGAGAGTTCTCATTGGATCAAGAACAAACTTCAAGAAATATATTTCCAGTTGATATTTCTTGCTTCTGTAACACGTTATGTTGATTTCCGTGTAAGTACTGATGACGAGTACATGTTGTCATAACGATCCACTGACTACCAGCCCTGATGGACTTTGATCAATGCTTCTGGATCCCTTGATGATTATTGACTGGATCACGGCTTCAACCTTCACTTGAGATTCACTCAGTGCTACTTGACCCTGATGGTTATTACTGACGACATACACTGATGGCTTCCACTGATGTCATGTTGGTCATTTCCCCTGATGGGTTGGCCTGACACTGACATGTCCTGAAGTGTTTCCCTGATGGGTTGGTCTGTCTTCGTCATCCCCTGACAGGTTTCCCTTGATTGGTTCCCCTGATGAGTTCCCCTGATGGGTTCCCCCTGATGAATTCCCCTGACGGTACTTAATCAACGTAACTTTGTTTAGAATATCTGATGTGCGGAATACTTTGACTGTTAACAAGTAACATCAGACATTCTTCTTCACTTTGTCAAGTCCTTTGGATGTTTCTGTTTCTGACTTGCCTTGTGAAGTTATTGACCATCCACTAATGAATAAGTTCACCATCAGTTGATGCAAAAACATGTGCTGATCTTAAGGTTTATAAAATACCTCAAGTATTTACAGTTGCATAATTTATTACATAATAATCATCATCATCATTTAACTCTAACAATCTCTCCCTATTTATGTTTATCAATTTGATAACCATAAATCCCTAGATGCACTGATGATGATGTCAAAACTAATACTAAATACATGAAAGAATTTTGAATGTACTAATAAAAGAATTTCTGTACAAGTATTTTCCTATAACTATTACAAAAAGAATGTTGTATTAGACAAAGGGCAATGGATGACTTGATTCAATCGGATGGGAGTAACTTCCAAGGCCTTGTCTTCTTTGATCTGGGTTTTGATCAGGAATCCTTAGTCTGTTGTCTTCTCCTCCTGCTTCCAGTTGCTCCAGCTCTCTTTGAAGAAGTTTTCTGAAGTTGACAATGTTGACATTGCTGTTGGATTCCAAAGCTTCAAGGACAGATTTTATTTCTTGAACATTGGCTACAGCAAGTAGTGACCAGTAGAAGGTAATGATCTTCCCCTTTTTATCTTTGAATTGAACACCCATGGGGCTTGTGATCATTTTTGGATATTCTTTAAATCCCTTTACTGGTGACACATCCCTTACTGCAGTGTTCCCATCATCAACTTTGGTTTCTTCAATCTCCTTCACTATCTTCTGAATCAATAGGATTCTGAACTGGATGACATGTTCATTTTTGTGATGAGCTATTTGACTTAGAACATGCATCGCTTCCTCTAGGTCGAGACCATCAACGTCTTTGATTTTAATGTTTTTCTCCTACCCATCAGTGGATTTGTAAAACAGCTTCAAAGGTCTTTCCAAAGCTGTGGGCAGGCTCCTATCATCGTTGATGGCTCTCCTCAGCTTATCAATCAATCCCCTCAAGTCTCTGTTAGCCACTGACGATTTTGAAATCTGATTCATAACTAATCCCAGCTGTTCAGCATCCATTCTCCTAAACCAGTCCATTGTGACATTGAATTGCGACCCACTTTTAAGTTGCACTGTTATTAGCTGATCCCTTCTATTGTTGAACTTGACATCTATGCTTTTTATGGAGAACATAAATGACAGGTTTTTGCGCCTTTCTTCTTTAAGGGATTCAACTAGAGTGGGTGGACCATGTACTGTGGTAATAGGAGAAGAGGCTTTGTCCTTGGCTTTAGATGACTTAGGTTTGGTGGCATCAAGGTCTTCAGTTTTGTCTTGATTTTTATCCCCTGATGCACCTTTCGGGTTTTGAGCTCTTCTTTGCTGAGGATTCCTAGAGGTCCTGGGCCTGACACTCTTCTTCTTCTTTACTTCCTCCCGTTCCTTTGCCATTTCCCTCTCTTCATCTTCTTGAAGTTGCTGTGCAAATAGTGCATCAGCTTCCACTAGCTTTTTATCTTGAGGGTAGACCAGCTCCACTTTCCCATCAATTACAGCTTCAACGGGTGTTGGAAAGTGGGCTGTCTTCATGGCATCTCCAAGTAGCTTAGGCCCTGATTGAGTGTTGGATTTCTTCTTTGGTTCCTCAATCAGGATACCCTTGCCTTTATCCTTGGAGTTTGGAGCAGGAACAAGAGCAGTCACATCCCCTGATGGTTGACTTGATTTCTCAGCAACATCCCCTGACGACTGCTTGGTAGATTTCTCCCCCTTCTTGACAGCATCATCAGTGGGAATTGAGAGTCGGGATGTGACCTGAAGAACTTGTTGCAAAGTGCCAGCCATGGAATGTTGCAGAGTCTCCATGCTGGTCAGTTGGGAAGTGAGATTAGCAAGTTTCTTGTCTACAGCGTCAGCTTGTTTCTTCATTCGGAGCAGGGTCTGGCTGGTGACAAGGGAGTCGACAACTTGTTGTACATTTTGTATCTTTGATGAAAATGTGTATACAATTTTTGATTTTCTATATCTATTGACTGACCAATCATGATCTGTGACTTTAACACTTTGATCAAGATGGGATCAGTGGTCCTAGCTAACTCTTGCTTTAACAACTGTACAGCGTCCGACATTTGATTCTGCTAAAAGTACAAATCAACTTCGATGAACTGGGAAAAATCATCTTGTGGAGCATCATCTTCATCACTTTCAGAGCTTGAAGTTGTATTTACAGTAACTGTGAGTTCTCTCTGTTCTTTATTTACAAGGATCTCATCCTTATCTCTCTCATCCTCTCCTTTTTCTTTGCCTTCTAAGACATCACTCGTATTCTCTCCTTTTTCTTTGCCTACTAAGGCAGTACTCTCTTGCTCTCCTTTTGCCAAAGTCCTCTCAAGGGTTTGACTTTGCCTCTTTGTACCAAGTATTCTCTCAGTCTCACTCAAAATTGTCCTAGAGGGGCTCCTATGGGCTTGAAAATCATTAACTGTGGCCAGTTCAAGTGATGTATGTACAGATTCTGGTTCCATAGTTGTGATAGGAGTTGGAGAAGCAGTAAAGTGTGTATGTATAATTGGAGAAGTGTATGTTTCTATAGAGGAAGTATATACAATTGGGGGTACATAAAGAGTTATTGCTATAGTATGTATAGTGGAGTGTATGTCCCCTGTCTGATCATCAATGTTTGTATCAAGTAAAAATGAGTCAACCATTTGAGAGTGTTGACTACCAAACACTGTGTCAGAGAATGTTGGCTTCTCCACGTATTGAGAATGTGGAGAATCTGATTGTATGACACTTAATGTTTGTGTCATTATATCTGAAGAAATTTGAGGAACAGAGAAAGAAGGAAGTGGTGTAGATGGGAGTGTTGGCTGAATCACTGAACGAGGAGGTGATTCATCAAAAGATGCTGTAGAAGAATGCTTATGACTCATGTTGATCTTTTTGAGAAGCTTCTGAACTACAACATCTTGAGTGGTGTGTGCACTCACTGTGTCAGATATCTGCAAGTGGCTCTCAGAGACCCTGATGATAGGTTCATCAGTGTCTATGGTCAGTGTATGTGCCTCACTCAATTGTGTCCTTTGTTGGGGACTATTTTCAATAACTAATTCCTTTTAAGAGGAACTAGTTAGAAATATGTTTAATTCCTTATCAAAAGTAGTATCCTTTTGAGAGGATACAGCCTGGTCAGGCTGTTGGGTAACACTCGTGGCTCCCTTCTTCTTCTTACGCCTGTAGCCAATCACGCTCTCTCCTTTCTCCCCCTTAGTTAATGTGGTAACTTCAATGGGTTTTCTTTTAATCTCAATAGTCTTTTGGGAGACTATGGGTTGGGCTATTGAGAGTGGTTGGGTGGAGATTGGTTGTTCTACTTGGGTAGGCAGAGAAGTGGTTGTTTTTTCTGCCATAGTAGATGAAGGTGAAGAATTTATAGGTTGAAAAGTAGAAGGTGAAGAATTTACTACCTGTACCATATGCTGCAGAAGTGTAAATGGTTCGGCTGTATACGATTTCATCATTATTTCTACAAATAATTTCTTTGTTTGCTTGTATGTCTTTACAGGTATATCATTCTCAAAAGAAAAATTAGTAATTTGGTTTTTAATAATCATAAACAAAAATCTAGCATAATATACTTCAGTTTTCCTATTATTAAAATTACCTAATTTATTTACAAGATCATCAAAAATTGTTTTACCTATATTTATATTTACATTTCTAATCATGGCGTATGCTATTTTCAAGGTTAAGGAGGTAATAACCTCAAAGTTAGAACACTTACCTGAGAACGCCTTGGTGATTGTATCGAACAGGTAAGAGATTTTTCGCTTCACATTCACCCTCTTGATGTCCTTGAACTTTAACACTGCGTTGAGAGCAGTGTTGTAGCCCAGTTCCCTCAAGAAATCCAGTAGGTCGGCATCGCTGGGTGGGTCCACCAGATCTTGAGTAGGTAGTCCCAAAGTAGAGGTAAGTCTGGAAGGGGTTATTTTCCCTTTCTCAGAGGAAACTTTGAATGAGATTCTCTTGACCACATCAGGCCTTGTAGCAGAGTACATGAACTTTGCACTGGTCCAAAGTTGAGACAGTGCTTCACCCGACATTTTTTCATCGATAAAGATAGCTTCACTATACTCAGAGTTGAGTAGATAGTTCATTATCGGTCTGAAGCATTCGTTTACCTCATCAATGTCCGAGAAACCCACATAGTTCGTGGGTGGCACTGTCAAGTTCCTCGGAATCTGTTGGCGTGCCATGGATGCTTTGAAGATTTGAAGTTATAGGGTTTCTTTGAAAACGAGAGAGAAAAAGAAAGAAAACTCGAGCAAATATCAGATAAAGATTAAATGTTTTGAGGAGTTTTAAAAAGTAGGAGAGATAGAGTATTAATACCCGCCTTTTGACGTTTGAAAATTTCTCCTGAAAACACGCCATCAGGGAGTCAGTTCAGTTTCTGTGATGACACGTCATCAGTGAGAGAAGATCTCATTGATGAGTTGTCATTACTTAACTGACCGTGAATCCTGATGCAGTTAAAAAACATTTAAACTTACCCTGATGATTTACTATATGTACATACCCTGACCCTGATGCACAAGATGGACACCCTGATCCTGACGCACAGGTTGGACACCCTGACCCTGACGTACGAGTCGAACACCCTGACCCTGACGAGCGAGTTGGACACCCTGACCCTAATGCGTCCTTAAGGAAGCCCTACCCCTGATGCATCAGTCAAAACAAAAACAAACCAAACACAAAATGCAAAATATACAAGTATATACATATTTACAATTTGAACATATATAACCGCATATCAATTGATTTTATCAAGAACTTATGAAATGAGTTAGAAATACCAGAACTTAGGAATTTGACTCTGACCCTGACACATAGTTCACCATTCCTAGCTCTCCCACAAGATTTGAAAACGTGGCTTCATCAAGAGCTTTGGTGAATATGTCTGCCAACTGTTGATCTGAAGGTACAAACTGTAGTTCAATATTCTCATTCATAACATGTTCCCTGATAAAATGATATCTGATTTCTATATGTTTGGTTCTAGAATGTTGCATTGGATTTTCAGTAATGGCAATGGCACTTGTGTTATCACACCTTATTGGAATCTTGGAATAGTTCAGACCATAATCCATTAGTTGATTTTTCATCCATAGAATTTGTGCACAACAACTTCCAGCTGCAATATATTCAGCTTCAGCAGTAGATGTAGAGATTGAGTGTTGCTTTTTGCTGAACCAAGATATAAGCCTTCCTCCTAGAAATTGACAGCTTCCCGTTGTACTCTTTCTGTCAATCCTGTATCCTCCAAAGTCAGCAAGCTCTAGGTACTTGCTTCAGTCCATAAAGTGCCTTTTCCAGTTTGTAAACATGATTTGGAAACTTTGAGCATTCAAACCCTGGAGGTTGTTGGACATACACCTCCTGCTCCAATTTCCCATTTAAAAAAGCACTTTTCACATCCATTTGATAGACTTTAAAATTTGAATGTGCTGCATAGGCTAAGAAAATTCTTATAGCCTCAAGTCTGGCTACTGGTGCAAAGGTCTCATCAAAGTCAATCCCTTCTTCTTGAAGATATCCCTTTGCAACTTTCTGTTCACATCCTTGTTGGCATATGCCTTCCCATATAATCTCAGGTTATTTACCAACCTGTTAAATCTGTCAAACATTTCAGTGAGTGTTTCACCATTTTTCATTGTGAAGCACTCATACTGTTGTGTCAACAACTGCAATTTATTTTCCCTCACTTCCTCGGTACCATCACAAAGGATTTGTATGGTATCCCATATAAATTTAGACGTTGTAAGATTCATGATACTATTCAGCATATCATCGTCTAAACCATTATATAGGATCCCGGTGACTTTAAGATCCTTTTTCACCTTTTCTCTTTCCTCTATCGTCATTTCGTCAATTGTCTTTGGAACAAGCTTTTTAGAAATACTGACTCCATTAACGACTTCTATAGGAATGAGCTTCTTGGAAACGTGAGGTCCTTCTTCTAGAATCTGCAAAAATTCATCATCAATAGCTCTTAAATGAACTATCATTCTTTGTCTCCAGAAGAAGTATTTGCCCCTTTCCAACATGGGGACTTTACTATTTCCAGCTTTGTTGGCCATGGATAATGATCGTCTTTAGCAAGTGAAATCTGCTAAGAGGCTCTGATACCAATTGTTAGTGCAATATAAGCTCAAGTGTTTGTAGAAGGGGGGGGGGGGATGAATACAAACACCTAAAACTTTTCTCTCTTTTAAACTTAAAAGCGCTTACGGGAAAACAACTGCAATAAACAGAAAAACTATAAGAAATGAATACACAGATTCAAGTTAAAATAGTTGTATTAAAACTTGGGGTTTTTCTGGAAATCTATATAATCACAACTGTGATTTACAGCTACAAATTCTGTGTTTAAATACACAGCTTCTCACACTCACTAGTTTCAAAAACTTTTCTCTGAAAAAATAAATCTCTCAAGAAATATATTACAGAGCTTCCTAGTGTTGTGTGCTTCTTTGTTTATTTGATCTGTTGGAAAGATTCAATCTCTGTGTTATTTTGTAATGAGAACTCCGTTGCTTATATGTTGATCAGTGGATGAAATCACGTGCTTGAGACATGCTGCTTTTCTCAACTTAGCCGCAAGTATGTCACATCGTAGCCCTATGTGTCAGACTGCTACATGCTTTGTTGCTACTTTTTCTTCCCCTGATCTGTGTGTATTTAATGCATGAGAGTTCTCATTGGATCAAGAACAAACTTCAAGAAATATCTTTCCAGTTGATATTTCTTGCTTCTGTAACACGTTACTTTGATTTCCGTGTAAGTACTGATAACGAGTACATGCTGTCATAACGATCCACTGACTACCAGCCCTGATGGACTTTGATCAGTGCTTCTGGATCCCCTGATGCTTATTGACTGGATCAGGGCTTCAACCTTCACTTGAGATTCACTCAGTGCTACTTGACCCAGATGGTTATGATTGACGGCATACACTGATGGCTTCCACTGATGTCATGTTGGTAATTCCCCCTGATGGGTTACCCTGATGGGTTGGCTTGACACTGACATGTCCTGAAGTGTTTCCCTGATGGGTTGGTCTGTCTTCGTCATCCCCTGACAGGTTTCCCTTGATTGGTTCCTCTGATGAGTTCCCCTGATGGGTTCCCCTGATGAGTTCCCCCTAATGGGTTCCCTTGACGGTACTTAATCAACATAACTTTGTTTAGAATATCTGATGTGCGGAATACTTTGACTGTTAACAAGTAACATCAGACATTCTTCTTCACTTTGTCAAGTCCTTTGGATGTTTCCGTTTTCTGACTTGCCTTGAGAAGTTATTAACCATCCACTGATGAATAAGTTCATCATCAGTTGATGCAAAAACATGTGCTGATCTTAAGGTTTATAAAATACCTCAAGTATTTACAGTTGCACAATTTATTACATAATCATCATCATCATCATTTAACTTTAACAAATGAGCATATTAAGGAGTATTGTCGCAAGTTGAAGAGGAAGAATTAAGGTGGAAATAATAAGGAAAATAATGATGGTAAGAGCAAAGAGAAGAAAAATGGTGAGAATGGTGATGATGCCTAGATTGTTGTTGTTTCCGATGAGTTCTTCCCTGTTCTAGATGGTTATGTTGTAAATCTTGTATGTCATGAGACTAGTTAGGTGGTTAATGGTGGTGTTATTATGCATGCTACATCTCGTAAGGAATTCTTTGTTACCTTCATTGATGATCACTCGAGAAAGGTTTTGGTTTCTACTTTGAGAATGAAAGACCAAGTGCTAGATGTCTTCAAGTAGTTTCAGGTCTCAATTTTGAGATAAACTGGGAAGAAGTTGAAATGCATCAAAACTACTAACATAATAGAGTATAGAGGACCTTTTGATGATTATTGCAGGCAACAACGTATTCGACATCAAAAAACACCTTCCAAGACCCCTCAGTTGAATGGCTTAGTTGAGAGATTAAACTAGAAATTGGTGGAAAGGTAAGATGTTCGCTTTCACAGCCACAACTCCCAAAATCCTTTTGAGGAGAGGCTCTCAATACTATAAACTTACTCTTTGTGTGTCGTTGAAGGGTAATGTTCCTAACCGAGTTTGGACTAAAAAAGATGTTTCATATTATCATTTTCGTGTGTTTGGGTGCAAATCATTTATGCATATTCCCAAGGATAAGAGGTCTAAACGTGATTCGAAAACGAGGCAATGCATTTTCTTTGGTTATGGAAATAATGAGTTTGGCTACAGGTTTCATGATCCAGTTAAAAAGAAACTTGTAAGGAACTAAGATGTTGTGTTCATGAAAGATCAGATTATACATGATATCGAGAAGGATTAAAATTTAGTGCCGCCTCAGTATGTTAGTGACTTGGTGGATTTTGAAGTAGTCCATGTCGCACAATTATATGCATACGATGCATATGTTTAGACAGAAAAAGCACAAGCTTAGACATATGTAGCACATCTTCCTACAGAACTTGAATATGATTATGTTGATGTTCCAGAACATGGTGATGTAGAAGATGACTTGTTAGAACAAAATAAGCTCAGGTATTTGTAGGGGGTGAGGGTGGGTTGAATACGAGCACCACAAACTTTTTGCTCTCTAAAAACTTTTTAAGCATGGCCGGAAATAGCTACAAGATCAGAAAAACTATAATGAATTTAAAATGAACACACAAGCATTCAAGTTAAAATAGTTGTATTAAAACTTGGTGTTTTTTTGGAAATCTGTTTAATCACAAACGTGATTAAACAACTACAATTTCTGTAATGAGTTACAGCTTCTCTGTAATAAAATTGCAGCTTCTTTTTCCACACTCACTAGCTTCTTATTTTCTTTGAATATCTCTCTTCATATCTATTACAAAGCTTCCTTCTAGTGTATGTTATGTGACTTCTTATTTCTTTTCTTGGTTTTCCGTGTAACAACTCTTCCTGTATGTATAGCAGATTAGTTGGTGAAACCATGTGTTGGACATGCTTCAAGTTTCAACTTAGCCGTAGTTCTGTCACATCAACGTCCTTTAGGAGTGGTGTGTCAGACTGTTGTTTGCTTTTGTTGCTTCTTTTTCATCACCTGATCTGCATGTAATTAATGCTTGAGAGTTGTTATTGGATAACTAAACTTCAAGGAATATCTTTCCAGTTATACCCCTTGCTTCCATGCCAAGTATCAATGATTTGCATGTACGTCTTGATGACGTGTGAATTAGGTCATAACGATCCACTGATGCCAAGCCCTGATGTTGACTTGATCAGTGCTTTTAGATCCGCTGATGAAAAGTTACTGAAAACAACTTGATCAGTGCTTCTTTGTCCACCGATGTCAAGCCCTGATGGAGACTTGATCAGTGCTTCATTTTTCCACTGATGTTATGACCAGCTTGTTATCCACCGAAGGGTTCCTATGACGAGTTGATCTTTTGTCGTCGTCAAAATTGTCGGGCAATCTTAAGTTATCGCCAAACTCGTCGGGCAAGTTAAGTCATTGCCAAACTCATCGTGAGTGGATAGAAATGATTGTCGCCAAACTCATTGCAAGATAAGCTATCGCCTAAGTCATATTTAGCCATCGCCAAACTCGTCGTGAGTGGATAGAAATGACTATCCCCAAACTCATTGCAAGATAAGCTATCGCCTAAATCATATTTAGCCATCGCCAAACCCATCGTCAGTGGATAGAAATGGCTGTCGCCAAACTCATCGCAAGATAAGCTATCGCCTAAGTCATATAAACTCATCGGGAGGTTTGCTGTAGCCAAATTCTGGACACAAGAGTGTTTCCCCTGATGGGTTTCCCTGACAAGGTCATCCCCTGATGTCTTCCCCTGATAGCTTCCCCTGACTAGATCATCCCCTAATGAGTTCCCCTGATGGCTTCTCTTGACAAAGTCATCGCCTGACGGGTTTCCCTGATGGCTTCCCCTGATGAAGTCATCGCCTGATGGGTTCCCCTGATGGTATCATCGCCTTGATACAGTATTTTTAGGCTTCCCCTGATGGGTTCTTCTTACTGATGCCTCTTAAAAATATTTATCCTTTTGATCATCGATACTTTATTGGTTTTTCTTAGAATGTTTATTATGCGGAATATTTATCTTTTTAATTGCCAACAACCATTCCTTGATACTGTCGAGTCCGTTTAAGTAAACACTAATGACTTGCCCAGTGCAGTGCAATTCATCCCCTGATGACTAAGTCGACCATTAGTGGATGCAAAAACTCGTGCAAATATACTAAGATTTATAGAATACTTTGAGTATTTACAGTTGAACATTTATTCTCTAAATATCATCATCATCATTTATATCTAACATGACTTTATAGATGACTCAAAGATTCAACTAGAGGTACAACCTGAAGTTCTAGTTCATATATCTACTGCAGTTCGACACCCTTCTACGAGATATTCTCCAAATCAGTACATATTGTTGATTGATGTTAGTGAACTTGAGTATCATGATGAAGTTGTAGCGTGTGAGTGCAAGGATAAATGGATTGATGCAATGAAAGATGAGATGCAATCACTCCATGAAAATCACACCTTTGAGTTGGTGAAGCTACCTAAAGGAAGGAAAACTTCAAAGAACAAGTGGGTATCAGTTGAAGAAAGATGCTTCAGAGCCTTGGTACAAGGTTATATTGGTTGAAAGGTTTTGGTTAGGAAAAAATTGTTGATTTTAATGACATATTTTCTCCGGAAGTTAAAATGTTTTCTATTCAAGTTGTTCTTGGCCTTGTAGTTAGCCTAGACTTGAAAATTGAGCAAATGGACGTGAAGACTACCTTCCTGCATGGCAACTTGGAGGAAGAGATTTAGATGGAATAACTTAAGGTTTTGAAATCAAAGGCAAAGAGGATTGTGTGTGCAAACTGAAGAAGAATTTATATGGCCTTAAGCACGCTCTGAGAAAATTGTATAAGAAGTTCATATCAGTTATAGGGGAGCAGGTCTACAAGAAGACTTCAGTTGATAACTATGTATTTGTATGAACATTTTCTCAAGATAATTTATTATTCTCTTGCTTTGTGTGATTGATATGTTAATTGTTGGGAGGAATACGTCATAGATTGAATCATTAAAGAAATAGTTGAGTAAGTCTTTTACATGAAAGACTTAGGCCCAACTTAGAACAGAGATGCTAAGAAGTTATTTTTGTTACAAGGAAAATACATTGAAGAGTTCTTCAGAAATTTTAGGATGACAAGGCTAAAGTTGTTAGTTCACCTCTTGTTAATCATTTTAAATTGAGTAAGAAACAATGTCTTTCCACTGATGAGAAGAAGAAAGAGATGGAGAATATTCCTTATACATCTGCAATTGGAAGTTTGATGTACGACATGGTTTGTACCTGACTAGATTTGACTCAAGTGGTTGGCATGGTTAAGAGATTTTTGTCTAATCCAAGGAAGGAGCACTGGAATGCAATTGAGTGGATTATGAGATATCTTCGAGGAACCTCCAGTTTGAAACTCAGTTTTGGTTGTGGAGAACCTAAGTTGGTTGCTTATTCACATTCAGATTTGGCTGGTGATGTTGACACTCACAACTCCACTTTATAGTACTTGATTAACTTTTATGGTGGAGCAATTTCATACAAATCCAGACTACAAAAATGTATGGCGCTTTCTACAACATAAGGTGAGTTTATTGTTGTGAAAGAAGTTAGCAAAGAGTTGCTATGGATGAAGAAATTCTTGATAGAGCTTGGTTTTGAGCAAAACAGACATGTGACATGTGTTACTTTGTGATAATCAAAGTGCAGTTCATTTGCTAAAGAATTCATCTTTTCACTCAAAATCAAAGCACATCATGCCAGATACCATTGGATTAGAGATGTTTTTAATGGGAAGATGATGGAACTTGAGAAAGTTCATATAGATGATAATGGTTCAGATATGATGACTAAGGTGTTGCCAAGAGCAAAACTTGAGCATTACAAGTTGGTCTCCGGTTTGGCGAGCTCTCCCACATAGTCGTGAGGGAGAGATTTATTGGCTTATTCTCTTTCCCTATGAGAAGCCCAAGTTGGCTTATATTGGGTTAAGCTCAATTAGAAGATCCATAGTGTTTCGTGTGTTTTGTTCTAAATAGTAGGCAACAGATATCGTGACACAAAAATAGAGAGAAAAAGAAAAAACTCAATTCATCTAAAAACACAGAAGCCGCTCTCAACAATCAATCAAAATATTATTCATGGTCTAATAGGGCTGATATTTTGTGGGTAGATTTGCCACATCCTCCTGTTCATTTTGTATGGTGGGATCGTGCTTGGGAATCTCCTATCTCCGATTTTGCTATATTTTGGGTTGTAGTTTATTGTGTTCTTTTGGTGAGATTATTCGATATCTTCTCTTGTATTTTTTATATTTGGTGGGAGTTTGGTTGTTATTGTTGATGTATACCTATAGTTTTAATCTCGAAAGAACTCTATAACCCATTATTGTTAATAGTGGAGATTTTGGGTGGACTCCGACAAAGGTGTCGTGGTCATTACTTCCTACCTGATGAAAGTTTTTCACGTTAAAATTGTTCGTGTTCTTGTGATTGTTATTGGTACTTTTAGATTTGGTTATTTCTCTATTTGGTAGCTTTCTATTATGTTTACCCAAAGGGGAGGAATTTTGTTCCGCTGTGCAATGTTATGTAGTTACGTTTCTGACGTTGTGTAATTCTTATATTATCACTGTGTTGTGTTTCCACTGGTATTGTGCAATTGACGTTCTGCAGAAACTCTGTTACGTTTGTTTTAATTCTGTGCAACCTGGTTATCTGTGTTGTGTTGCGTCCTCCCCGACAACATGTTCCCCCAAAATGCTTGAGTAACAATTGTTGAACAGGTTTTTTGTGCTTTTGCAGTTGTAGACCATTTGCACTCATTCCATTCCGCAAAAAGAAACATAAACTTTAAATTTTCTTGCTTCTCCGACATACTTTGGAAAGTAAAAAATGAATTCACAAATCTAGTAACTCTGGGCCTAATTATGTACCTTTTCTCATGAATTTTCTGATCATACAATGTCTTATGATGAGCATAAATGAATATAGTCAAGACCTTTGCACTTTCTATTACCATTTTCAATATTTGAATCTTACCTGATAAACGAGCAAATTAAATTATCAATATAGTGTGAGAAATTCATTACTTACAAAGTATAATATAACAAGTAAACAATAATATAAGACTAACTAAAATTAATATTGAGGATTATTTCTTAACTATTCCTTCAAGAACGAGATTTAGAGTGTGAGAAGCACAAGAGCTCCAAAATATGTTTGGTCGCTTTGCTTTCAAGAGTTTTTTCCACGGCCATGTTATTTGAATCATTATCCATTACAACTTGAACAACATTCTTAGGACCAACCACCTTAATGTATCTATCCACATAATCCAAAATATATTTTCCCATGTGAACATCTCCCGAAGCCTTAATGGAAGAAAGAAAACTTGTGCCAATTTTGCAATTCACACACAAGTTCATAATGCTCCTTTTCCTATCGCTCCAAGTATCTGTCATAATTGAACAACCACTTTCATTCCAATCTTCCACATGTTTTATAAGTGATTCTTTTGTGTTTTCATCTTCTTGTTCAACAAAGGCTCCATCAATTTATTTTGACTAGGAGGTATGTATTTGGGTCCAAATTGACCAATTGCTTCAAAAAATTGATGAAAGCTTTCATGACTAATATTATTGAAGGTAACCCTGCATCATACAACTACTTAGCTAAATAATCATGTATCTTATTAGTCCCACTCTTCAAAAGAGCATTATTCATATTTTGTGCATTAAGTGCCTCCATCGAAGAATTTGGATCTATCTTTCTTGCAAAATTGTCCATCACTCCAAGGTTTCGAGAGGGCTCTTGAGAAGTGCCACCTATCTTAACGAATTCATCGTTTTCTCCTTCAGTAGTATTGGTAATTTGAACTTTGACCCTATCCTCTTGAACATGGTCTTTCTTTTCTAATTTTCTAATTTTTGGTTCTTGCAATGCATTCATACAACTTGCTTTGTTTATTGGAGAGGCTTTTGGACATGGCGCAACATTTCCAGTTTTATTAGCAACATGTTTCTTGAGTCTATTTACACCTCCACTGAATGATTTGCTACAAAGCTTCCACTTTACTTTGTCCAAGTTATTGGGATACAACCCTATTATCACTTGCTACAAGTTAGTTATTTTTGTGTAGAAATTTATTTTTGTTGGATTTGATACCCATCAAATTTTGGCACCGTTGTCGGGGATTGGTTTCAGATTTATTTCTTTTGTTGCTTTTTCTGTTTTATGGTTTGTTCTTCTTGTATAGGTGAACTACAATATGATCTAGAGATTGAGAAGACTGCTAGGAGATTAAGAAATGAGGTTAAGCGAAGATCACAAAACATCCCATTCGTTTCATTTCCTAGATTAATTTTAGCACCTGAACTAGTTGAATCTTCAAGTGAATCTGAAGAGTTCATCATGGCGAAACAAATGACTATGAGAGAATTGCCTATGCGGGATTTCAATCAACAACCTCTGTGCATTGAATATTCCAATATAGAGGAACATTTTGCTTTAAAATCTGAAACAATTCAATAGAAGTAACCAACAAGTGCAAAAAATTTAAGAACAATAAAGAAGGATCCAAGAGACACGAATTTAACGTAGAAAACCTCCGATGTGAGGAAAAAATCACAAGCCAAAAAACTTCCACTATCGAATTAATAATGAAATATAATTTTCTCACTTCTCTGGTCAACTAGAGGCTGCCCAAATCATTAGAAATCAAATCTTGGTACTCAATAACAAAAGCATCATCTTTTCTCACTTCTCTAGTCAACTAGAGGCTGCCCAAATCATCAGAAATCAAATCTTGGTACTCAATAACAAAAGCATCATCTCATAAAGATGGAATTACAAGAGAAATAGAGAAAAATCATCCAAGGATGCAGCACTATTCACGGATTGAATTACCTGACTTAGAGAGCTCTGAATCCAATCTCCACCATTCAGATTTTAGCCCCTAATATTGTGAATGTCCCCTCCAAATTTCAATTCAATCCAACGGTTAACGAAATTACAACTGAATTTCTAATGGAACAACTATGTGCATAATTTTTTCCTCCTAAAAATCTTTTCTTCTCTTTCTTTTTTTCAAAAATAAGGGGCTGATTATTTTTCTTCTAAAATACTAGGACTAGATTTATTAAGCCCAATAGATTTTAGGTTATTGGGTCATCCAAAATAAGGAGGATAACCTAACAAACATCGATACTTTAAATAAGAATATCTGGTGAATAATACATTAAATTACTTATGCAAAAGAAAGAATGAACTTGAAATTGCATTAGTTCAAAAGTCTTTGTTTCTATATACGAATGATTCAATGTTTCAAAAAGTACATGTGTAAACAAAAGAAACATTAAAGGAAAATTTGAAATTAGAATATTGAAGGTTAAAAGGTTCAACTCATTCCTGTTGTAGTAGTTTGTAACCGGTTCCTTGGGAAGTCCCTCACAAATCTCTGAGATATTCTAAGTAATAATTCATAAGCTGCATATCTTCTTCTCGGTTGCGTATTTGTAGTACATATTTTTTCTGATAACAGTTAAACAACTGCGATGATAGAATAAGAAAATGTCAGTGAAAACTATTATCAACAAAAGTTCATTATTGATGTTAAGTTAAATTGAGATAAACAACTAACACGAAAACATGATTTCAAACCAGATATAAATTACCAATAGCGGGTTCGTAGCCTTTAGGTGCTTGTTGTCTACCAATACCAAATGGGTTTACATCTCTTTCGGTTTTTTCGCTCATTTCATTAGTATGTGTATTAATGGTGGCCAATCCATCTCCATCTCCATCGACACTGTTGATGCCCCTTGCGCTAGTCTCATGGTTATTGCTGAGGATGTCATTTTCAATGAATCTGACTCTCCTAGCAGTAGATGTAGAAGAACTGCGCGGCTTATTCTTCTTATATTGAGGGGTAGGACCATTATGGTTTCGTTTGCATTTTCGTGTTGGCCTATATGTTCTCCAAATTGCAATTTCAATGTATTAAAATCAATCAAAGGGTAGTAATTCAAAATCAACGAAAAACAAATGAAAACACCTAATTAAATCATTCAATCACAAATCCAAGTAATAAATGTGGGTACAAGGGCAACCTTTCTTCAAATGCTCCAAATAAAAATTAGACTAGTAAATTAACAAAAGTTTAAATGAGTGTCGT
Source organism: Centella asiatica (assembly GCA_014636745.2). Lineage (NCBI taxonomy): Eukaryota > Viridiplantae > Streptophyta > Magnoliopsida > Apiales > Apiaceae > Centella > Centella asiatica. The sequence continues at coordinate 46,006,819 of CM025786.1, read as the reverse complement.
TTCTAGGCACACAAAGAAGGTAATCAGAAAAGTTAGTTTTCATTATTGAACTTCACCCTATAAATCGCACCGGCATTTTTTATTGCCATATTAACATGAACCCGGAAAAAAAAAATTAAATTATCATAGGAAAACTAAACGAGGAAATAGTAATAAATATCATTTTAATTAAAAATTAGTATTAAAAAATTGGGAATTAGAGAACCGAAAATACCTTCCTAACTCTTTTCTTACCAATGGCTTCAAGCTGGTAGAACCCTTCCGGAAGCTGCTTTACACCATCTTCTTCAACATCCTCACACTCATTTAAATCATTAAGCCTCCCCTCTTCTTCCTCTTTATCGTTTTTCTTCTGGTCTTTTTCTCCTTGCTCATTGACCATCCGCCCATCCTCCTCCGCTGTCGTCGGATTAGCAGCTCCATACGGTTCTTCAACTTCAGCAGGAGATCTCTCCGAACAACTTCTAACAACAAAATAATGAAAATATGAAATACACAATTTGCTTATGATTGTAATCACTAATCACTCTTTCTGATACTTGGTATACATATTAGAAAATTGCAATTAAAGAATACTTTTACAAAACACTATCTAAAGTCTTTGAATGACATGAACAATACGCAACCTTATAGAGTTCGGGCATCGAAAGTCCAGAGTAATATTTGATAGTTCAATATTGACGAACAACAGAGAAAATGATGACATTACCCATGCCAGCGCAAGACTGAATTGCAATCTCGTTCGACCGATGGAATAAGTTTCATTGTTTTAACCTTTAGGTTTGAATGTTCTACCGTTTGCAAATTGTGAGTTCATGTATTGAAATTTGGAAGTTCATTTAATTATTTTCCTATTGTATCCTACAACTCAGTTACCTAATTAGAAGATTGAGCTTTATTGTAATTTCACTCATTCAAGTGATATATAAAAAAAAAGGTTTGGTAAGCATGCAACACAAAACAAATAACCAAGTTGTACAAAAATCAAACAAACACAACAGAGTTTTTGCAGAACGTCAAGTGTATAATACCAACGAAAACACAACATAATATAATACCAAAACAACACAACGTCGGAAACGCAACTACATAACATTACACAATGGAACAAAATTCCACCCTTTGTGTAAACAAAGTTAAAAATGAAAATATAGAGCTATAACAAAATTTGAAATTACCAACAACAATCACAAAAGACACGTTTTGTTGAGAACTCCTCTTTTTGGTCAGTAAAACTGCTTTATTTTGTTGTTGTTGTTTGAGAAAGCCCTTTCCATATTTTCGTCACTTGTTTTGTATCACTCTTCTTAATTGCCTTGATAATAAAACAATTTCATCATCATCAAGATTTTGGATTTCCTCATTCAATTAATCATCATCACTTTCTTGATCAATTAGAATTTCCTTGAGAGCAATCCCTTTCTTCTTTATGTTAAGATCAAAGGTTTGTTTGTCAAGCATTATATCTTGTTCATAAATTCATAAATTTTGATTGAGGTTATCAATAGAGTATATACACTAAGATCGTGCATTTCCTTGATAGAGGTGATCTTCTTCTGTAGGTTTGCGGTAGTGTGTTGAGAATGCGTTGGTTTTTCTTGTTGGTTATATAACATTTCCTAAACTACTCCAACTTGTCTACGATTTGATTGAATTCTAACTCCATATCAATGATCTTTTCTCCTTTTTCGAGTTTAAAACTTTTATATTCTTGGGTTAGATAATCTTGCCTTGTTTCTTCTATGTGCTTTATAACTTCATAGGTTACAATTAGTTTTTCGCATATTTCATTTGCACTTTTACAGTTGCAAATTCTTTTGTACTCCTTTTCAATGAGAGCACTTATGAGGACCATTTTTGTTTTGGATGCAATGTTCAACATTGTTTCTTCCTCTGGAGTGTATTCATTAATTTTTAAGAGCGAAAGGTTTGTAGTGTTTGTATTCCACCCCCTCCCCCCCCACACACACACACAAACACAAACACAAACACTTGAGCTTATTCAGTTCTAACAATTGGTATCAGAGCCAACTAGCAGACTACACTTGCTAGAAGATCTTTATAAATGGCAAACAAAGCTGGAAATAATAAAGTTCCCATGTTGGAACGAGGTAAATACTTCTTTTGGAGGCAATACATGATAGTTCATCTTAGAGCAATCGATGATGAATACTTACAGATTCTAGAAGAAGGCTCTCACATGCCGAAAAAGCTCACTCCTCAAGAAGTGGTGATTTAGTCAATGTCCCTAAAAGATTAGTCTGAAAGACTACCGATGAAATGACTCCTGAGGAATGAGAGAAGGTGAATAAAGATCTCAAAGTCACTAGTATTCTCTATAATGGCTTAGACGATGATATGCTAAACAGTATCATGAATCTTATAATGTCTAAGTCAATATGGGATACTATCTAGTTCTTATGTGATGGTACGGAAGACATGAGGGAAAATAAATTGCAGCTGTTAACACAACAGTATGAGTGGTTCACAATGAAAAATGGTGAATCACTTACTGAAATGTTTGACAGATTCAACAAGTTGGTAAATGACCTGAGGATGTATGGGAAGACTTATGCCAACAAAGACGTGAACAGAAAATTCATGAGGGCACTACCTATATCATGGGATCCAAAGACAACAACCATCAGGGAATTCAAGGACATGAATCTCCTAGACTTGGATAGGCTCTATGGTACCCTAAAGACATATGAACTTGAGGTTCAACAAAGATCTGAAATGTCAGGGGATACCAGAAAACTTAAATCTGTAGCCTGATGGCTGCCAAGAAGAACAAAGTTCAAGCAAGTCCAAGTGTCTTGATGGAGTAGTTGTTAGGAGATGTTGAGGAAACTGAAGAGGAGAGTGGGGAGAATGAAGCTAACTCAAAGGGGACTGAATACAATCCTGAAGAATTAGAGGAAATGGACGAAACAATGGCCCTCCTTTCAAAGAGGTTTTACAAACTAAAATTCCAAAAGCCAACTAGAATAAATAAATTTTCAGCAAGGACACTTAGTAGCACAAACAACTTTATTGATAAATCTAGAATAAAGTGCTACAAATGCAATGAGTTGGGCCACTTTGCTAATGAGTGCCATAAGGCCAAAAAGGAAAGTGAGTCCAAAGGGAAAGAGGTTGTGGTGGATTACAAAAAAAAAAATACTTTGACCTTCTTAATGCCAACAAGAAGGGAAAAACTTATATTGCAGAGGGAAAAGACTGGGCTAACTCAGATGAAGAAGACACTGAGGAATATGTCAACCTAGCCCTGATGGCCTCATCCACTCACAACAGCAGCTCACAAGTAAGCCTTGAAATTTCCTCTAACATGTCTAAAATTGATTGTTTCAAAACTGTTAAGGAAATGACTTGTGAGATAAGAGATCTTTATGACACTTTAAGGAGTGTTATAGCTGAGACTGAGAGAGTACCAAAAATTAATGAACATTTGACCACTAGAAATACTCTATTAGAATCAGAACTTTCTAGACTTGAGAATCTTGAAAAAGAACTCTTTAAGACTAGGAACCTTTTTGACTGTGCCATAAAGAGAGAAAGAATGGACCTCCAAGCTTTTGAGAGAAGAAAGGGAGGTAATAAAGAGGTGGAATGAGTCAAGCAAGAAACTAGATGATCAACTAAAAAGTAAGAAATTTGATCATAAATCTGATTTAGGCTATGAGGAGACTCAAATGAAGCAACCTACTTTTGAGGTTGAAAGTGTAGCTAGCTTTGGAAAAAGGCCTATACAACCAATCAAGTTTATAAAGTCTGTAACAAAGCTAGAAAAAGAGAATGTTTTCCCGATGAGTGAAGCTTCAACATGTGGTAAGAGTGGAAAGAAACCTGCTCTTGCCAAAGCACTTAAAACCCCTTTCAAGAAGGAACAGGACCGTGCATCAGTGGATACATAGTCATCAGGGGATAGGAGTGCATCAGGCCATTGAAGTCCTACAAGGGATAAAAGCTTGTCAGGGGGGTAAGAAAAAGAATAGGAATGACAAAGTTGGAGTAAACAAAGCCAGTAACTACACTCCTATTTAGGAAGCCCCTAGGAAAGTGTGCTAGAACTGTGACAACAATAATCTTCTTTCTTTTCAATGTAAGGAAAAACCATAGATTTTAATTGGCACAATATTATATGTTGATGATTTACCAACGGTAAAGTAAAAAAATTTGTTGATAAATCTAAGGTTTATAATGAAGCTCCTAAAAAGGAGAAAGTGTGTACTCTGCCTAAACCAAAAGTCATCAATAATGAAAAGTTGTTTTACCATTAATTGTGGCTAAACCTAGAGGACGCAAATCGATTTGGGTACCAAAAACAAATTAAATGTTCTTTGTGTGTAGGGAAAAGTCAAAGGCAGACAAATCAAGATTCGAGACAGTGGTTGCTCAAGACATATGACAGGAAATGAAGCCCTGCTCACTGAGTTCGATAAGAAGGTTTGTCTAGTGATTACGTTTGGTGACAACATCAAAGGACTGGCTCTTGGTTATGGAAAAGTAGCAAATGGGGATGTCTCATTTGGAGATGTAGCACTAGTTGATGGGTGAAAGCACAATCTATTAAGCATAAGTCAATTATGTGACAAGGGATTCATCATTTCTTTTAAAGGGGATCAATGCTTAATCTCAAATGAAAGTGATGGAAAGTTGGACTTATTAGGGATTAGGAAATGAGATCTTTATATTGTTGATTTTAACTCAATGAATGGAGAGCCATGTTTCTATAGCAAAGTAACCCCTGATGAGAGCAAACTGTGGCACAAGAAGCTCTCTCATCTGAACTACAAAACTATCAATGATTTGGTGAAGAGAGAGTTGGTAACTGGAGTACCTTAAGTGGAATTCATTTACGAAGAATTATGTTCAGAATGCCAACAAGATAAGAAAAGGAAATCATCCTTTGTTAGCAAAGAAGCCACAATGATCAAAGATCCAATTCAATTGCTTCATATGGATCTCTTTGGTCCTGTCAACATAATGTTAGTATTAAAGAAGAGGGTTGCATTGGTCATTGTGGATGACTATACTAGGTACCCTTGGGTCAAGTTCCAACATGCTAAAACTGAAGTACCCCAACAAATCATTGACCATATAAAGAAAGTGGAAACTGAGTCAGGGTCAGTGGTTAGAATTATGAAGACAGATAATGAGACTGAATTCAAGAATGCAGCTGTTGATGGATTTTGTATGGAGAAAAACATCAATCATACATTTTCTATACCAAGAACTCCTCAATAGAATGGTGTAGTAGAAAGGAAGAATAGAACCCTTATAGAAGCTACTAGAACAATATTAGCAGAGACAAAAATTCCCACCTATTTTTGGGCTGAGGCAATTTCCATTACTTGTTTCACTCAAAATAGGTCTTTGATCAAGGCTCACAATAAGACACCATATGAGTTAATGACAGGGAAGAAACCAAACAACAAGTTTCTACACGTTTTTGGATGCAAATGCTTTGTATTAAGGAATTTTGGTAGAACTTAAGAAAATTTGACTCAAAGGCTGATGAAGTTATTTTCCTAGGTTACTCCCTGACATCTAAGGCCTACAGGGTTTACAACAAGAGACTCTAGGTGGTGATGGAGTCTATAAATGTAGCTTTTGATGATCAAGAGATTTCTGGACTCGAAGACCCTGGTTTTCATGAAGAGCTTATATTTGAAAATGAAGATGAGTCTAATTATTAAGAGAATGAAGCTGATGAGTTCAAAAAAATGGAGTTAACCATTCTTGATGTCAGTCCAACCAAAAATGAAGCCCTTTTAATAGATGGAGATAATCACCTAGATAACAAATCAGGGAATACTTCATCAGGGGATAATTCATTAGGGAATGCACCATCAGGGGATAACTTTAACCCTAATTTAAGCATAAATTAAGGGGGAGCTAGTAGCACAGACTTAGTGGGAGGAAATGATTATCGAGAAAGCTCATCAAGATACATTTCTAAGCCCAAATGGTCTAGGGGTCACACCAAAGAATTAATCATGGTGATCCAAATCAAAAAGTGCAAACCAGAAAAACTATATCTAATGAATGCCTATATGCTTGCTTTCTCTCTCAAATGGTGCCAAAGAAATTTGAAGAAGCCATGTAAGATGCAGAATGGATTATAGCTATGCAGGAAGAGGTGAATCAAAAAAATTCGACCTGAAGCTGAGGCTCAATCTGTTTGCTCCCTATCCCCACCTTCCTTTGGATCAAAGACTGTGGGTGGTTAGAGATTCTTGGTTAGCTGACTAATTAGGCCGCTGAAGCTGGTTGTGCAAAGTGAGTTTGTTCACACAGGCAGCGTGATTGGGGGGCGTGATTGGGGGGCGTGGTTGGTGTGTCACTGGGTCGGTGGGGGAACTCATTCTGACTAAAACAAAGAGAGAAATCAAGTATGGAAATTGGTGCCAAAACCCAAAGAAAGAATGATAATAGGTACCAAGTGGGTTTTCAGAAACAAGATGAACGAAGCTGACATTGCTATAAAAAAGAAAGCAAGAGTGGTGGCAAAGGGAAATCTTCAAGAAGAAGGGATTGACTTTGATGAAACTTTTGCTCCAGTGGTTAGACTTGAGGCTATAAGAATCTTCCTAGTCTATGCAGCAGAATTAAACTTTAAAGTTTTTCAAATGGATGTGAAAAATGTCTTTTTCAATGGGAAATTAGAACAAGAGGTATATGTATAACAACCTCTAGGATTTGAAAGCTCAAAATTCCCAAATCATGTTTACAAACTAGAGAAAGCACTTTATGGACTGAAACAAGCTCCTAGAGCTTGGTATGACACACTATCAAAGTTTCTGGTGGATAACAAGTTCACAAGGGTATCATTGACAAAACATTGTTCTTTAGACAACATCAAGATCATCTAATCTTGGTTCTAATATATGTTAATGATATCATTTTTGGATCCACCGACACTAAACTGTGTTAAAAGCTCTCCAAGCTCAAGCAAAACAAGTATGAAATAAGTTTGATGGGTGAACTGTCTTATTTCTTGGGACTGCATATCCAACAAGTCACTGATAGGATTTATATACATCAGAAAAAATATGCCAAAGAACTCCTCAAGAAATTTGACATGGAGGACTCAAAAGTAGCAAAGACACCAATGACACAGCAACCAAAATTGACCTTGATAAGAATGAAAAGAAAATTGATCTAAAGACTTATAGGGGAATGATTGGTTCTATGCTGTACTTGACAGCAAGTAGGCCTGCTATTATGTTTGCAACATGTCTTTGTACAAGGTATCAAGCTGATCCAAAGGAGTTTCATTTAATTGCAGTGAAAAGAATCTTGAGTTACATCAAGGGCACTACAGAGTTGAGACTTTGGTATCCAAAGAAGTCTGGATTGAATTACTTGGAAATTCTGATGCTGACTTTGGAGGATGTAGAATTGACAGAAAAAGTACCACAGAGAGCTGTCAATTTCTAGGATGAAGGCTTGTATCTTGGTTCAACAAAAAGCAGCACTCAATATCAACATCTATTGCTGAAGCTGAATACATTGCAGCTGGAAGTTGCTGTACACAAATCCTATGGATGAAAAATCAGTTATTGGATTATGGCCTAAACTTCATCAAAATTCCATTTTTGTGTGATAATACAAGTGCCATTGCAATTGCTGAAAACCCTGTGTATCATTCCAGAACTAAACATATCGAGATCAGGTATCATTTCATCAGGGAACATGTTATGAATGAAACCATTGAACTACACTTTGTACCAACAAACAAGCAGCTGACAGACATTTTTACCAAAGCTCTTGATGAAGCCACCTTTATCAATCTGGTGGGAGAGCTGGGAATTGTGAATTATGCAAGATAAAGTTTGATCAACTTGTTGGAGTCATTGCAGAAAAATTGCTGGGGTAGTTCAAACTATCAAGTGCTTAAGTACTGGTATTTCTAACTCATCACATAATTTCCTGATAATGTTACTTATATATGGTTATATGTTTATAATAAATAAATAAATAAATAAATAATTTTTTTTTTGATGTGTATCAGGGTCAGGGTGTGTCATAAAGGTTGTGTATGAAGGTCAGGGTTGAGCGCTTGGACGCATCAGGGGAAGGTAACTACTCTATAATGACATTTCATCAAGGGATTCTTTTTAACCCTTGATGACGTGGCATCACATAATAGATAGCACCCCCTGATGACGTGTCATCAGAGAGAAATTTTGAAAAACCTATTAATATTCTAATTCTCCCTCTTTGAAGACACATCAAATGTTTAACCATTCTTTCTCTCTAACAATTACTCCAGTTCTCTCTCTCTCTCTCTTTTTCATAGAAACCCTAGCTTTTCAATCCACAAATAGTTTCAATGGCACCAAGCACTACTTAAAGACTTTTAAGGAATCTAGTGATTCCACAAACTAACTTTGTGGGCTTTTCAGACATTGAAGAGGTAGATGTTTGCTTTAAGCCTATGATGCTCTATCTACTCAACTCAGAGTACAACAAAGCCATCTTTACCGATGAGGAGATGTTTGGTGAAGCCATATCACAACTTTGGTCAAGAACCAAGTTCATGTTCTCTACGACAAGGCCTGAAGTTGTCAAAGGGATCTCATTCAGAATTTCTTCTGAAAAGGGTAAAATAACTCCCTTCAGAATTAATTCTGCATTAGGGTTACCCACACAAGATTTTTTGGAAGTGCCTAATGATGCTAAACTGCTAGACTTCTTGAGGGAATTGGGCTACAACTCTCCAAATACTGCAGTGTTGAAGTTCAAGGACCTCAAGAGAGTGAACGTGAGAAGAGAGATCTCTTATCTCTTTGATACAATAACAAAAGTGTTTTCAGGTAAGTCCTCTAACTTTGAGGTAATAACATCTTTAACTCTAAAAATAGCTTATGCCAATATCAATAATGTACATATAAATATAAGTAAATTGATTTTTGATGATCTTGTAAATAAAACAGGTAGTCATACTTCTAGGAAATCAGAAGTTTATTACGTTAGATTTTTGTCAATGATTATTAAAAATCAATTTCCTAATCTTTCTTTTGAGAATGACATAGTTGTACAGAGTTATACACAGACAAAGAAATTGTTCATAGAGATAATGAAGAAATCTTATATGGCAGAACCTTTTGTGCTTCCATCCCATATGGAACAGGTAATCTCTACACACCCTACTCTTTCTCAATCTCTTATTTCTTCTACTTTAACTATGATGGTAGAGATCACTACCACTTCTCTGCCTACCCAAGTAGTATTATCAATTTCTACACAACCACTCTTAATAGCCCAACCCTCAGTCTCCCAAAAAACTAAGGGTACTAAAAGAAAACCCTCTAAAGTAACCTCATCAATCGAGGGGAGCACGGAGAGAGAGTGATTGGCTAGAAGAGAACGAAGAAGAAGAGGACAACCATGGGTGATGACCCTAAAACAAACCAAGTAGTATCCTCCCAAAAGGATACTAACCTTAATAAGGAATCAAACACATCACTAATTGTTTCCTCCCAAAAGGATTCAATTATTGAACAAAGTCCCCAACCAGGGACATAGTTTAGTGAGGCCCATACATTGACCATAACCCCTGATGAAACTAACATTAGGGTCTCTGAGAGCCACTTGCAGATATCTTACACAGTGAGTGCACACAAAACTTCTCTTGATGAATCACCTCCTCACTCTGTGATTCAGCCAACACTCCCTTCTACACCTCTCCCTTCTTTTTCTTTACCTCAAATTTCTTTAGATATCATGACACAAACTCTAAGTGTTATGACATCAGATTCTCCAATTTCTCACTTCATAGAGGAGCCAATACTTATTGATACAATGATTGACAATCAAGACTTTCAAATGATTGATTCCTTCTTAAATGATTCAATCACTGATGATCATACCGGGGACATAAATATACCTGTATATACTGATGCAATAAGTATTTATACCCCCCATTGTACATACTTCTTCAATAAATACATATACTTCTCCTATTTTACATGCACATATCTCCTCCACTTTTACTCAAATCACTTATGTGGACATAATAGTTACAGATACATTACTTACATTATCCATAGTTGTTGATAAAACAGCCCATAGGAGCCCAATTAGGATAATTTTGAGTAAGGCTGAGAAAATACTTAGTGAAAAGAGGCAAGGTCAACCCAATGAGAGGACCTTGGTAAAAGGAGAGCAAAAGAGTACTTCCTTAGAAGGCAATGAAAAAGGAGAGGAACAGAGTGATGCCTTAGAAGGCATAGAAAAAGGAGAGGTTGAGGGAGATAAGGATGAGATCCTTGTAAATAAAAAAAATAGAGAAAATTTTGATTCTGTAAATATTTCTAGTTCCTCTGAGAGTGATAAAGATGACACTCCTAGGGATGATTTACCTCAGTTAATGGGAGTTGATTTATACTTTCAAAAGAATTAGATGATAGATATTATTATTCCAGGAAGAATAATTGTAGAAGGGGGGGTTGAATACAATTTCCTCCCAATGTAAAGTTCATGTGATATCCCGGAAATAAAATTTGTCTATGGATAATTTATTCATTCATATTTTGTATAAATGAATAATTCCCTATCTATGTGAATAATTAATTTATATTTTGAAATAGAATTTTTTTTAATGAGATGTTTGAAATTTAGTAATGTCAATTCCTTTGTAAAACTACTAAAGGGATATGAATATGAGATCAAGTGAATTATGTATGTATGAGAAATTACGTGTATTGAGGAGGGAATTACTTGAGGATTACAGGTGTTGTTAGTATTGATTAGTAAGCTGCATGTATAAGTTGTTTGTGTGGCAACAGTTGATTAAGGTTAAGTGCATGTAAGATAGTAGTTGTTTAGTATTTTACCAACTGTTAAGATGTTATGATGAGTAGTCATTTTACCGCCCAAGTTGATCAATCACTTTATCTCAAGCATAATCTTAGCCTACTGCTCTAATCGATTCATGAACACTATAAATACCTCATTCTGAGATAAAATTTTAATCTTTTTTCTAAAACTTCTCTCTTAGAACTTCTTTTTAAACCAACTATTCTCATAAATTTCAAGCTTATTCTCTCGAGCGACTATCTTTTTGTTTTCCCAGTGAGATAGCCGATAACTTGTAGAAGGGGGGGGGGGGGGGGTGTTGAATACAAGTTCTTTGAATTCTTTTCGATTACTTGTTCTTCAAGAAATTAATAATTACTCGTGGAAATAAAGAACAAGAACACGAATCAATTTATAAACAATTTCTTGTATTGATTTTAACAATTGAATACAAATTCTAACAATCACAACAATGTAATTGTTAGGTTCTTTTCTATTCTGTATAGGAAAAGATACAAAATATGAAAAACCTATACAGCTTCGAATTACAATTTCTGTAAAACTAATTACAGCTTCACTAAAAATTGATCCAGCTTCCTTATTCAAATCAAATACAATCTTTCCTTTTTGATAGGAATAGATTTCTGGTTAGTTTCCTTACCAGCTACGTCTTCAATAATATCTTAAACTACGTGGAAGACATTCCTTTTTAATTCGAACTCTGTATCTCTCAGGAAATAAATCACGATTAGTCCCTGACGTTTCATCTTTATTCTCTGGTGACATCATCAATTAGTCTCTGGTGCTTTTAGTCCCTGATGACGTCAGATTGTGTAGTCTCCGATAGAGTTATCTAGTCTCCGATGCTTTAAGGCTCAGTCTCTGATGACGTCAGCTTAGTCTCTGATGCTTTTAACTTTAGTCTCCGATGATGTAAGCTTTAGTCTCCGATAGGCAAAACTAGTCTCTGATAGATAAAATCTTTAGTCTCTGACAAGTTTTCCTAATCTCCGACAAGCCTTTTTTGTAAACTCCAATAGATCAAATACACATTTTGACTTGCTGAAGCTTTGATACTCCATTCCATCAGTTACTTACAAATAAAGAATAATTGTATCTCTTTACAAATAATAAATGAATTACAAACAAAGAGATAACTACTGGCTACAAAACTTCAGTGTTACTAATTAACACTTTCTATACATTTGTACTCTAAGTAATCTAAAGACAATCATCATCAAATGTTCTAAAACCTAACACTTTTCTAGAACAGCCAAGCTTTTAATTCCTTCCTTAAAGTCAAAGAGGTAAGAGTCTTATAATCATATACTCTGCTCTGCTCTGTTTCGTTTTCTCATACATAACATCTGAGAGTATTAGTTGTGCATGCTAAGTTTTCAAGAAAGAATAAAGCTTCAAAAGCTGCAGTAATATTCTTTTGCATGTGTATGTGTGTGTATTATGTAAAGAAATAATACACACAGCAGATAGGACGATTATGCACCCTAAGTTGGGTTTGTTCATTATTAGGCATCATCCATGATCTTATGAAAGGTCTTCCATTGTAGCAGAGACAAATCCTAACTTAGTCTCCGATGAGAAAACATGTTAATCTCCAATGGGTAAATGCTAGTCTCTGATGAGTAATAATATTAGTCTATGATGAGTAACAAAGTTAGTCTCCAATGACTAATAATGTTAGACTCTTATGAGTATCAATGTTAGTCTCTGACGAGTTTGGCGCTGAATAATTATCCACTGATGAGTTTGGCGTTGGCTAAACAATTGGCGATGAGTTTGGCGATAGCCAAAAGAGTTTGGCGATAGTCAAATGAATTATCGACAAGTTTGACGATGAACAAAATTATCCTCTGATGGGTAAGTCATCCTCTTATGGGTAAGTCATCCCCTGACAAAGGATTATCCCCTGACGAGTAGATTATCCCCTGATGGGTAGCCTATCCCCTGATGGGTAGCCTATCCCTCGACGGGTAGTTTATTCCCTGATAGGAAAATTTGTCCCCTGACAAGTAGACCGTCCCCTAATGACCATCCCCTAATGATGAGTACCCCTTGATGACTATCCCCTGATGGCCATCTCTTAATCATGAACGAAAATCACAGACATCACATACGTACATACTCATATTTATTTTCAAGACATAGATTTCTCAAATTATACCGACAATCATGTTTTACAGAACCTCCCACGCACCAGTATTTTGAGATTAAAATTAGCTAAGGACCAAGGCAAGTATACACTCATTCTACTCCTTTTTCACTGAATACGTAAGATCATTGATTTGATTTACGTAAATGATTGATATTATTTCTTATGCAAGCCAATGTTTTGTTAGAGTGTATGTCCTAGTGGCCAATTATGCAATGATTTTGACACTATATTTATGTTATGTTTTGGTTAAATGATAATTTCTTTTATTATGTTTTATTTACTGCGTTATATAAATGTTAACATAATAAATGTCCTTAGAAGAATGATACTAATTATATGGATTCAAGTATGTGACTTGAATATGAGATCATATAAGTATGTAATGTATCATTATTCTTAAATGTCCCTAGTCGAGTATCATTGTCAATGGGACAACAATAATACATTGAGACTAGTATGTGGATTAACAGATGGCCATATCTCATTGGTCATAAATATATACGAGATATATTAAGTTGATACATAGGTACATGTTAGAGAACATTGTACTGGATAGACCCGCCATGAGAATTCTACATGGAGCGTTATGCTATGTGTCATAAGTAATTCTCATAGTGTCAATGATGTAATGGTCCTTAGACCTGAAGTCATGACATTTCTACATAAGGAGTTATGTGTTTTGACATTATCAAAAGTCACCTTTAACTAGGTGGATGATAAAGGTGATTGTTGGATGCATAATGAGTTATGTGAGAAATGAGAATGATGTAGATTGAATTTAACCCTCCTATAAATTAGGGGTGATATCTATAGGCCTCTTGATTGAGTGAGACTATGAAATGCATGGCCATGCTCAAATAGAGATTTGTTTCATATAGTTTACTCATTGATCAAGAAAAACTGAGATTAAATTATGAAGAGGATGACACATCCATGCGTTGAATTTAATCTTAGATATCATGGTTAAAATGATTAAGTTACATTGAAACATTGGTCACGAAAGGTAACGTCGAATCTATGACTTTATTATTACTTGGGTAACAGTGATGTATTACTAGATGTCACTCACTGTTTATAATTTTATAATATGATTTAAAATTATTGCCAACGTAATAATAACCTACAGGGTCACACACAAAGAACATTCGTCAAGGAGATATAATTTAAATGTCAATTATTTTAATATATATCAATAAGATTGATTTAAATAAATCATGACTTTAAATTATATATATATATATATATATATATATATATATTTATTTGTACATATATATATTAATTAAGTGAAACTTGATTAAATATATATCTAATAAATATAAAATTTTGGATTTTAATTCTTCTAATTAGATTAGGTTTTGGAATTACTCTACAAAAGGCTATATATATGATATATTAGCTATTCTCTCTAACTAACGCTTTACGCATTTGAAGAACCCTAGGCACTCATAAGAGAGAGTCTAGAGTTAAGAGAGATAGAAAAAGATACAGATCATACAGCTAGTACTGTAACTCTCCTTGTTCAGATTGTAAGACGGTTCGTGGGTGTTCGTGTGGATACCGTAGAGATGCTGTCCAGTTGGATTGCGTTAAAGATTTGGAGACGATCAACACCTTCACCAAAGCTTCAGATTCGCACTTTTAATCGGTAAAATCTTAAACTATCTGTATTAAATTGTTTCGTATAGATCCTCGGGTTTAGGTTTGATTTAGTTTTTTTTTAATCGTATTTTCCCGCTGCGTTTTATCCTACGAAACCCAACATGTTTTTCGTGGATAAGTAATGTACAATTCATTGATCCGATGTACGTTAAAAGATGTTGTTTATTGAATCAAGTGTTATTGGGTGGTTGCTAGTTGTTTTAATTCACTAGAACACCAAAGGAAGTCCTATATGGATATAGAAGTTTTATTTCTAATCTTATACTTGCAAAGTATATCCATATGAGTGACTAAAGGCTAGTGGGTTTGAGCGCCTGGTACCCCGGCACATGATAGGGAATGAAAAACCGAGGCATTGGTATTCAGACCATCATAGACCAATGCCTTCTGCGATGACTACATATGTCATGACGAAGTCAAATGATCAGGCTGGCCAGCTGGTATGTCGTTTGATGAAGAGGAAGTCAGGTAGTGATCAGCCTGGCCAGATGATGCACTATTTGATGAAGAGAAGACGCAAATGAATGATCCAAGATTTATTTCAAGTAAAGGGTCAACCCTTTGTTATCACTCGGGAACCCTGAAAGTTACATGTTTATTAAATCACCAGGAGGTATCGACATTGTTTCTCCCAACCTTATTAAACACTAGAGCCTCTTGAAAAATCTGTTCTTCTTGCTTGGACTTACCTATATTATGATTATATACTTACTGAGCGTAAATCTCTCATGGGATTATTATGAAATGTTTTACAGGTCATGATGAGAAGGTCGTGCCGCCTAATAAAGGAAAAAAGAGAATGACATAGCGAGAGTTTCTTGATTTCTCTCCTATGGATGACCTTTAAAGGAAAAGTGAAGCGAGAGGCCATCATAGAAATGTTTAGATTATAAGGCCAGATGGGCCATTTATAGACTTCCGCTGCCAAATATTTAAGGTTTTGTAAAAGAGATTATATTTCTCTTAAACAATGATTTTTATGTTTGGTTCAAGATGTTAATTTCTGTTGTAAAAGGTTTTGTAAAAGAGATTAATTTATGTTGTTAATTTCTGGAAGTGCCCGAAGTCCAGCATGGGATCTTTGGGAGCTGTCACACAATTTCTGACAGCATTTGAAGCCTAGCCCGGGATTTTCGAGGCCGCTGCAGATCAAGATATAATTTGTACATTAATTATGAAATTAATAAACAAGACAAATTATATCAATCAATAAGAATGTATTTTATTGATATTGGAATATGAAATTACAATCTGGTTATCAAAATTGATACCAGCTTCTAAAATTTGTTCAAGTATGAACATCTGCTATCTAGAAATGAATTTCTAGCTTCTCAAGTTATGAAAAACTTGCTTCTCAAATTCTATGTGAATTTGTTGCGTTGAATTACAATGTGTATAAATTCTTTCTCTTTTTGTATTTCGTATGCCTCTATCTCTTTTCTCTTGCTTTTTCTGTGTTGTGTATATATATTGACTTGTATACTTTTCACACAGCTTCCTTTTCTGATCTTTTCTGCTTTTTAAGAACTACTCTAATCAATTAGAATAGCTTCTCTTTCGCAGCAGTAGTAACAATTCTATTACCTAACATCTCTATTAAGTCACATCACCGTTACAAAATTTCTTAGCTTTCACGGATCAGCTTCCCAACCTTGTTAATCCAAATGTAACGAAAATTTAGTCTCCGTTGAACAAAAACTTAGTCTCCGATGAAAAAAAACTTAGTCTCTGATGAACGAAAACTTAGTCTCTGATGAACGGAAACTTAGTTTCCGATAGGCTAAATTTTGCATGACTAACTTTGACTTTTGTTGAACTCTCCAAATGCATTCCTTGTAGTCTCTTATGGTCTCATGTAGTCTCTGATGGTAGTCTTTGATAGAACACTACTGTAGGTACTTGTACAAATACAAAATCTAACAATTCTAAGTTTATAGATCATCATCAAATGCTATAATTCCTAACAATCTCTCCCTATTTATGATTTATCAAAGATAAGCATAAATTAAGGGTTGATGATGATGTCAAAACACCAACCTTATAACACCATTACATAGAATTGAACTTAAACATTTAAAAACATAATTGTACATGATGAACTTAATAGTGATGGTTTTGATGTTTCAGTTCCTCAATGCCCAGCCATCAATTTGTTAATCATCTTTAACAAATCTCCCCCTGTCCTTATTAGAATTGCTCTTTGCTCCCCTTTCCATATCATTCTCCCCCTTTTTGACATCAACATCTTAATGTTGGAGGGTAGAAATCACCAGATTAGGTTGACCAGTAGGAAGAAATGTTTGAGCTTTGTTTAAAGATCATTGATTATGAAGTGTTGGAGCTTCATGTTGTACTTTCTTTTATCAATGCTTCAAAAACATTTTGTGAGTACAACTGCACTTGATCTCTATGTGATCAAATATTCTGATATTAAATGTGCTACTGCATCATCCAATAATTTTGTGTTGCTTGCATCCAACCAAACAATCACAAGATGTTAGAACAAAATAGGCTCAAGTGTTTGTAGGGGCGATGAATGTAAACACTCAAGTCTTTTCGATCTTTAAGCACTTGTTAAGCACTGATGAAAATAATTACACTATCAGTAAAACTATATTGACTTTAAAATGAAAACACAGGCATTCAAGTTAAAATAGTTGTATTAAAACTTGAGGTTTTTCTGGAAATCTGGTTAATCAGCTACAAATTTTGTAACAAGTTACCTGACTTTTACAAGTCAGCTTCTCACACTTATATTCCAAAAAAAACATTTTGCTTTTAATTTCTTTTTCCTCACTTTTTTCTAGACACAAGGTCTAACTCTCATTTTGAATTCTCACAGGCTCACGAAATATAAAATCTTCCTGTTGTGGGTGGCCTGGAGTGGTGTAGGAAATATAGGAAGAAAGTGTTTTGCATCAGTGGATGTTTGATAAATTACTATTGTAGTATCCACTGATGAGTTGAGAGCTGCTCTTTGTGTTTCAGCTTCAAGAAATGGATTCTTTGATGATTGAACTATCAAAGAATCTGAAACCAATGGAATTAAGAAATTTTCCATTGTTTCTTAAGAAATATCAAAGAGGGAAGAAGAAATAATAAGGGTAGAATTTGAATATTGGCTGCTCCTCTTGAATAAAGAAAAGAGAAGCATCAATGTGAGATCCTGTGTGTACATTAAGTGACAAGTTGATCATTGATCAGAGCCTATTTCTTCTTCTTCCTTTGAAAGGTATTTAAAGATGTGATCATTGTAGACCCAAATACCTGTGTCCTTGGAGTTGGACTATTTTCAATAGATACAGCCTTTTGAGAGGTTGCACCTAGAGATGTGCTTTTTCCTTTTAGAACTTAATATCCTTTTGAGAGAATATTAAGCAGTCTCTAAGTGTTCTCATTGTTCCTTATTTCTTCCTCATAACTTCCTCTAAATGTTCACCCTCCCCCTCAGCTATTGCTGGATGTGATTGTTCTCATTTTACAACCTTTTTTCATAGAAAACCTTTTCATTAGTTTTGAGAATTTAGAACATAAATTCTCATTAGTAGAACCAAATATGATATCATCTACATAGACTTGAACAAGTATTATGTCACCAACATATTTTCTATGAAAAAAGGATTTATCGACAATACCTCATGTCAAATGATTTTCAAGTAAAAATTGAGATAAAGTATCATACCATGCTCTTGTTTCTTGTTTAACTCCATAGAGTGCTTTGTCTAACCTGTAGACATGATTGGGAAATTGATGATATTCAAAGCCAAGAGGTTGTTGGACATACACCTCTTTTTGTAGTTTTCCATTCAGAAAAACACTCTTTACATCCGTCTGGTACACTTTAAAATTTGCATGAACAACATAGGCAAGGAATATCCTGATTGCTTCCAATCTTGCTACTAGTGCAAAGGTTTCAGCATAGTTAATCACTTCTTCTTGTGAATAACCTTTTCCAACCAGTCTGGCCTTGTTCCTTGTCATTGTACCAGCTTCATCCAGCTTGTTTCTGAAGACCCATTTAGTACCAATTATTGATTTGTTATTTAGTTTTGGCACTATTCTCTAGACTTTGTTTCTTACAAACTAATTGAGCTCCTCTTGCATAGCAATCACCCAATCAGCATCTTGTAATGCCTCCTCAACCTTTTTAGGTTCAATCTTTGACAGAAAGTTGAGGTATAGATATTCATTCTGAGTAGCACTTCTTGTTGTCACACCTTCAGTTGGATCTCCTATAATCTACTCCATCGGATGATCTTTTGTCCATTTTATCTGTGGAGGAAATCTTCTTGAAGAAGAAGCTTCATTTGTTTCTTGTCCTCCATGGTGTAAAGTGCTTTTAGTTTCTTGAAAAGCTCCCCCTGAATCAATGGGTATTTCTAGATTGGAGTTTAAGATATCACCTGATTCATTATCCACTGATACTGCATTTTCCTTTGATAAGGCTTCCTCAGCAGGTATTGAATTATCCACTGACAAGGTAGCTTCGTGGGGTTCAGCTTCATCATCTAAAGAGTCTAGAAGACCCACTTCATCTTCATTCTCAAACCTTAGGATCTCATGATTTCCTTTATCTTACATTCCAATTATCTTCTGATCATCAAATGCAACATGAATAGATTCCATTATAGTGTTCAACCTAAGGTTGTAAAGCCTATATGCTTTGATTGTTAGAGAATAATCTAGGAAAATTGCTTCATCAGCTTTAGGTCCAAATTTTCGTAAGTTTTCAGCTTGACATCTTAGCACAAAACATTTGCCACCAAATACATGAAGAAATTTAACATTACGTTTCCTACCTGTCATTAGTTCATAAGGAGTCTTGTTGTGAGCTTTATTGAACAAGGTCCTATTTTGAGTGAAGCATGCAGTTGAAATTGCTTCAGCCCAAAAATAGGTAGGCAGCTTGGCTTCTTCAAGCATGGTTCTGACAACTTCAATCAAAGTTCTATTTTTCCTCTCAACTACTCCATTTTGTTTAAGGGTTCTTGGAGCAGAAAATGTGTGAGATATTCCATTGTCCACATAGAAACATTCAACTTTGGAGTTTTTGAATTCTGTTCCATTATCAGTTCTTAGAACTTTGACAGTCAGCCCAGATTCAGTTTGAACTTTCTTGATGTGATCAATCACCAACTGAGCTATTTCGTTCTTGGCATGCTGAAATTTTACACATGTGTATCTAGTGAAATCATCAACTATCACCAGAGCATATCTTTTCTTTGAGATAGACATAATGTTTACAGGTCCAAATAGATCCATATGAAGTAGTTGCATTGGACTTGTAATTGATGATATCTCTTTGATCCTAAAGGAAGTCTTCTTTTGCTTCCCTTTCTGACAGGCTCCACACAAACCATTTTGAGTGAATTCCAGTTGTGGAAGTCCTGTCAGTAATCCTTTTTTCACCAGAGTGTTGATTGTCTTGAAATTCAAGTGAGAAAGCTTCTTGTGCCATAGCCAACTTTCTTCTATTGATGCTTTACTATAAAAGCATGTAGATTGATCTTTCTTTGATGAGCCAAAGTCAGCTATGTAGAAGTTACCTTTCCTAACTCCAGTTAGAGCTATTTTTCCATCTTTGTTGTTACTTATCAAGTATTGTTCATCTTCGAAAGTAACATGATAACCTCTGTCACAGAGTTAGCTGATACAAAGCAAGTTATGCTTAAAATCATCAACTAATGCTACACTTTCCAAGATGACATCTCCATTTGTGACTTTGCCATATCCCAATGTATATCCTTTGCTGTCATCTCTAAAAAAAACTCTTGAACCAGCTTTCTCCTCATACTGTGTCAGCAAGGTCTTATCTTCAGTCATGTGTCTTGAACAATCACTATCCAAGAACCAAACTTGTTTGCTCATGCCCTGCACACAGTAAACACCTAAGTTAATTTTGGTACCCAAATTTGCTTGGGTCCATTGACATTTATAGCAGTTAACTTAGTAAAAGATGCAATTTTTTCAGAATTTTCATGCTTTTTCACCCTGCATAGAAGAAATTACTTTCTTCATAGCCTTGGGTGATTCAGATTATACCATTAACTTTTTAAGAGGCTTTTCGTAACTGTTTTTAACCATTTTAGCATGTAATTAGTTCTTAACAGTTACTGTCTTCTTATCAGGGGATGGTTGTCTAGCATGCATATTCCTAGGTACATTTTGACATTTAAAAGCATGGTGGTTAGGATTTCCACACTTCCAACATACTTTTCTAGGAGAATTAATGATAGGAGAATAGTTAGTAAACTTGTTAATTCCCTCCTTACCATTTCTATTCTTCTTCAGATCATTATCCCCTGATGAGTGAATCAACTTTCTATTCCCAAATGAGTCAATTTTCGTTTGATTGGAGCTTTTGTCTCTTGACTCATTTAACTTCTTTTCTAGCTGAATCACTCTTTGTTCTAGCACCTTCTCCTTGATCTTTTCCTTAGTAGCTCCTGCCTTAACAAATTTTAATTTCTTAAGAGGGTGGACAGTAGCTGCAAGAGTACTCTTACTAGTGCTGGCTTCACTAGTTCCAGTGATCGGAAATTCCTCAATCACTAGCTGCTTTTGCTGGATCTTATTATAGCCTAGTCCCTCAGTCTAACTAGTACTATATTTTTCAATGGTTTCCCTCACTATCTTGGAGAAATTGGTCCATTCCTTTATGAGATGTTGCTCTTCTTTTAGTTTGGCCCTAAGCCATTCTTCTATTTCAAGAGCACAAGCAAGTCTCTCCTTGGTTTTCCTGCACTCCTCTCTAACTTCTTCTACTTAATTAGTTCAGCCTCTAGTAAGGAATTCCTAGTGACTAATAGATCATTAGCCTTTTGAATTCTTTCATTCTTTATTACTGAACACCTTAATGTAGCATACAGATTGTAAATTTCAGTTGACATTTCTTTTATTTTTAATTTACAATTTGAAAGAGACATGTTAGAGGGATCAGGTTTTAACTTAGTGCCCTGAGACAAGCTGTTGGATCCAGATAATGTCCCGTCAGATGATATTGCCATAAGTGCAAGTTTGATGAATTCCTCATCATCTGCTTGGTCTGAATCTGCCCAATCCTTTCCCTCTACAATGAATGCTTTATTCTTCTTGCTGATGACTTCAAAGTATTTCTTTTTGTAGTAGTTATCATCCTTCTTGACTTCTCTAGTCTGTTTGACAGACTTTTGCTTGTTGCATTTATTTGCAAAGTGTCCAGGCTCTTGACAGTTGTAACATTTAATCTTTGATTTGTCAATAGCACCAGAGTGGACAAGCTTCCTTGTTGGTGCTGTCTTTCTAAAGTCCTTGCCCTTCTTGAATCTTAGCTTTTTGAATTTTCTTGCCAAGAAGGCCATGATTTCATCAACAGCCTCTTGTTCATCTGGAGTATAGATTTCTTCATCTTTACTATCCATACTCTTAGCTCCACTTGCCTCTATTTCTTTTCTCTTCAATGAGAACTGCTTTCCCACGAAGCTTCTTGCTCGAACTCCTAGCCACAAGTGCCACTGATTTTTCATTTCTATGGCCTTGACTTAGTCTTTCTCTTTGTTGAACCTCTAACTCATAAGTTTTGAGGTTCCCATAGAGCTTCTCCAAGGATATTAAGCTCATATCCTTGGTTTCCCTTATGGATGTAGTTTTAGCATCCCAGCTCTTTGGCAATGCCCTTATAAATTTCAGATTCACATCCTTGTTGGCATAAGTTTTTCCAAAAACCCTCAAGTCATTAATTAACGTGTTGAATCTATCAAATAAACTTGTTAGAGATTCACCAGGTTTGATTGTAAACAACTCATACTGTTGGATCAACAAGGACTACTTATTTTCTCTTACTTCCTTAGTCCCTTCACACAACATTTGTATATTCTCCCAGACTTCTTTGGTAGACTCACAATTAATGACACTGTTAAACATGTCATTGTCCAAACCATTATAGAGAATGGTCATAACTTTAGCATCCTTCACGGAGTCTTCCTTTTCTTCAGTTGTCATGTCTTTTGGGGATTGAATGTTCAAGGACTACTTGGTCATCTATTGTTGCCAAGAGAACAAGCTTCATTAGTTTAGGAGGTCCTTCTTCCAAGATTGTTATGAAGGAAGGATCTGTAGATTTGAGATGCATGTGCATCCTTCTCTTCCATAGGAAATACTCCTCCCTCACCTATAGTGGAATCTTCACATTTCCACTTTTGTTACTCATCTTGATCGTCTAGCATGTATGTCAACTAGAATGCTTTGATACCAATTGTTATTCCCAGAAGAGTAATTATAGAAGGGGGTTGAATACAATTTCAACTTTTTCTCCCAATGTAAAAATCAAGATATAATTTGTAAATTAATTACGACATTAATAAACAAGACAAATTATATCAATCAATAAGAATGTATTTTATTGATATTAGAATCTGAAATTACAATCTGGTTATCAAAATTGATACCAGCTTCTGAAATCTATTCAAGTATGAACAACTGCTATCTAGAAATGAATTTTTAGCTTCTTAAGTTATGAAAAACTTGTTTCTCAAATTCTATGTGAATTTGCTGCGTTGAATTACAGAGTGTGTAAATTCTTTCTCTTTCTATAATTCTTATGCCTCTGTCTCTTTAGTCTTGCTTATTTTGTGTTATGTATATATATTAACTTGTAAACTTTTCACACAGCTTCCTTTTCTGATCTTTTCTGCTTTTTAACAACTACTCTGGTCAATTAGAGTAGCTTCTCTTTCTCAGGAGTTGTAACAACTCGGTTACCTAACATCTCTGTTAAGTCACATCACTATTACAAAATTTCTTAGCTTTCATAGATCAGCTTCCCAACCTTGTTAATCCAAATGTAACTTTGTTATGGATCTTTGGTCGGCTTCTAGTTCATTTAAGAACTCTGGTAGAGGTGTGATGTGTCAAGTCATTTATCCTTTGATGTGACGTTGTTCATCAATGGAAACTTATCCCCTGATGACTTGTTCACTTATAGCTTATCCCCTGACCAGCTTCGTTGGTAGTCAATTTCTCCTTATTGGTCAACCATCCTTATATTAATTTCACCGCCTTAATTTTATCAGCCATATGTCATCTCATATGTTATCTTTAGTTTCTGATCATTTATCCCCTGATGGACAGTTTCTGATCATTTATCCCCTAATTTTGCTTGACCAACTTTGACTTTTGTTGAACTCTCCAAATGCCTTCCTTGTAGTCACTTATGGTCTCCTACAGTCTCTGATGGTAGTCTTTGATAGAACACTACTGCAAGTACTTGTACAATTACAAAATCTAACAATTCTAAGTTTATACATCATCATCAAATGCTATAATTCCTAAAAGATATTGTACAATTATCAAAGTAGGAGCTCTCACATACCACAGACCCTATTCTTATCAAAGTGTTCAAATCTCAAATTACGATAGGGCAATCTGTGAACGTTGAATCTCAAAAACTACATACACACTTTACAAACAAAATAAACAGTGTACAACAAGTTGTCAACTCCTTTTCCACAAGTTATACCATGCTCACGATGAAGAAGCTTGCTAACAATGTTGACCAACAACTTTCTTGCTTCTCCACCAGACTCACAAGCATGAAAAATCTCCAACTTTCTATGGCTGACACTCTACAACAAGTTCTTCGAGTCACATCCCAACTCTCAACCTCCACTAATGATGATGCCAAAAAGGGGGAGAAAACTTCAAAGTCATTCTCAGGGGTTGTTGCTAAGACATCAACAAGTCAACCAACAGGGGATGTGACTACTGTTCCTGCTCCAAAAGTCAAGGACAAGAGCAAGGGTATCCTAATTGAAGAACCCAAAAAGAAGACTCATACTCAATCAAGACCCAAGCTACTTGGAGATGCAATGAAGACAACTCATTTTCCAATGCCAATTGAAGCACTTAGAGATGGGAAGGTGGAGCTTGTCTTTCCTCAAGATAAGAAGTTGATGGAAGCTGATGCACTCTATGCACAACAACTTCAACAAGAGGAGGAGAAGGCTGCAGAGGAGGAGCAACAAGAGAAGAGAAGAAGAAGAGTGTCAGGCCAAGATCCTCCAGGAAAACTTAGTCGAAGAAATCTCAATCCCCTAAAGGTACATCAAGGGATAAAGACAAAGAAAACCCAAAATCTATTGATGCCACCAAACCTGAGTCGTCTAAAGCCAAAGCTCAATCACCTTCTCCTACAACACATAAACCACCCACATTAGCTGAATTCTTAAGAGATGAAAGGCGCAAGAACCTGACATATATGTTCTTAATAAAAAGCATAAATGTCAGGACAAACAGCAAAAGGGAAAAGCTAATAATCGTACAAATGGATAATAGGTCTAAGTTCACAGTCACTATTAACTAGTTTAGGAGAATGGATGCTGAGCAACTTGGGCTAGCCTTGAAGTTGGAGCCAAACTCAACGGTACTAAATAGAGACTTGAGGGGGATGATTGAGAAGTTAAGGAAAGCCATCAACGACGATAAGAACTTGCCCACAGCCTTGGAGAGACCACTAAAGATATATTATAAAACAACTACTGGGCAAGAAAAGAACATAAGGACCAATGAAGTTGATGGACTTGACCTGGAGGAATCGATGCATGTTCTAAGACAAATTGCTTACCACAAAAATGAACATGTCATCAAGTTCAGAATCCTACTTGTGCAAAAAGTGATGAAGGAGATTGATGAAACCAGAGCTGATGATGGGACTGCAGCAATAGTGATGAATATTCCATCAGCAAAAGGATTCAAGGAATACACAAAGATGATCACAAACCCCATGGACGTAGAGTTCAAAAACAAAAAAGGGGAGATTGTCACCTTCTACTAGTCACAACTTGCTACAGACAACTTGCAAGAGATTGGATCTGTCCATTAAGCTCTGGAATCCAACACAAATGTTAACATTGTCAACTTCAGAAAACTTCTTCAAAAGGAGATGGAGTAGCTAAAGATAGGAGGGGAAGACAACATACTCAGGATTCCAGATCAGAGAAGACAAGGCCTTGGAAGTAACACTCAACCAATTGAATCAAGTCATCCATTGCCCTTCATTTCTGCTCAACAAAATAGGGATACTAAGGTCTGAAGTGTAAATACTGTAATAGATTAGTGATACACTTGTACATAGTTATTCTTTATAACTATACAAATATATTTATTATTTAATGTCTATAGATTTTAGTTTTGACAACATCATCAGTACATTAGTTAGATTTATGATTATCAATCTGATAAACATAAATAGGGGAGATTGTTAGATATAAATGGTGATGATGATAATTATATAGTAAAGAAATAAATATGTATCTGTAAGTACTCAAGGTATTCTACAAACCTTAGTATATGTGCACAAGTTTTACATCCACTGATGAACAAACCAGTCATCAGAGAATACTTCAATGGACTTGACAGTGTCAGGGAATGACTGTTGTTACTTAAAAGAATTCGAGTATTCCGCACATCAGACATTCCAGGCAAAGCCAACAAAGTTTCAATGATTAAGAGAACATGTATTTTAATAAGGCATCAGTGAAAAACCCATCAGGGAAAGCCTAAAATACTATGTCAAGAGATGACTTCGTCAGGGGAACCCATCAGGGGATGAACCTATCAGGGGAACCCATTAGGGGATGAACTCATCAGGGGGAGCTAGTCAAGGGAAACCATTAGGGGAACCCATTAGGGGATGACTTGGTTAGGGGAACCCGTCAGGGGATGATTTGGTCAGGGGAAACCGTCAGGGGATGACGTCAAAGGGTCAACCCGTTAGGAGAACCCATCAGTGGATACAAGAAGGTCGTAACATCTGTGTATTATGAAGCACTGATCAAGTCTCCATCAGGGCTTGACATCAGTGGATAATGAAGCACTTATCAAGTTTCCATCAGGGACTTATCATTAGGGGATCCAGAAGCACTGATCAAGTCAACATCAGGGCTTGTCTTCAGCGGATGGTTATGACTTAGTCCACTCATCATCAGGGCTTACAAGCAAATCATTGATACTTGACACGAAAACAAGGGGTATAACTAGAAAAACATTCTTTGAAGTTTGGTTATCCAATAACAACCCTTAAGCATTAAATGCATAAAGATCAAGGAATGAAAAAGAAACAACACCAGCTAATAGCAGTCTGACACACCACTCCAAAAGGACAATAATGTGACATAATGCGGCTATGTTGAAAAAGCAGCACATCTAACACGTGGATTCACCAACTGATCTGCTACATATATAGAAAGAGTTGTTACACGAAATAACCAAGAAGCCACAAAACTTACACACTAGAAGGAAGCTTTGTAATAGATCTTAAGAGAAATATTCAAAGAAAATCAATAGCTAGTGAGTGAGCAAAAAGAAGCTATAATTTATTACAGAATTGTAGTTGTTAATCACTTTGTGATAAACAGATTTCCAGAAAAACACCAAGTGATAATACAACTATTTTAACTTGAATGCTTGGGTATTTATTTTAATTTCAATAAAGTTTTTCTGATCATTGTAGCTATTCCATCCATCGTAGATTAAATTTTTAATAGCAAAAAGTTTGTATTAAACCCCCCCGCCCCCACAAACACTTGAGCTTATTTAGTTCTAACAACAACTACTCTTGAAAGTGAAATATGAATTTATGTGGGAGGTCGGCTGAAAAGAAATTAGGGGAGTGATGCTACGGTTGTACATCAAATGATATATTTATATCACTTTTCAATCAACTTAAGTAGTTGGATTATTTTGGTGAGTAGTTATCAGCCTGGATTGGCTAGTAATATGCTTTAGAGTCATGTGATTGGCTAGCTTGGCCGGTGTTGCGGCTGCCAAATTATCAACTAATACTTATAACAACCAACATTTTGCTGGACAACAATCTTTCTCTTGGTGGTGCCTTTATGCAACAAGCTTCCCTTAAATAAATATATTTACATGCATAACTAGGTTGCTAACCATGGTTAGAGTGTACTTGTTGAGTTTGGTTTATCAATTGATGAATCACACGCAACTAAATTCCTGATATATTGTGGTTGTACACAGCAGTCCCGGTCAACAATTTGCACTATAGTTTCTCCTGCAATGAGCTTCCCAAAGTGCTAATTACATTTATTTTTTTGTTAGTGCTTAATTAAAATAATCATTTAGAGATTGGAGTTAAAATATATTAATTTCCCTTTAGTGGATCACCTATATACAAAATTGAAATAATTGATTTGGACATCACATTGACATAGTAACTTTCATACATGATATGAATTAATTATTCATACATGATATGAATTAATCATTTATACATCTCATTGTTATTTCTTTTTTTGGGTTCTCACAAAATAAGTTAAAATGCTAAAATATAAGCAATCACATGAAAACAACTATTTTTACTGGTTCAAAATATACCTTCATGGTATACTCCTATTCTAGTACTCAGGTTCCTCTCCCAGACCTGAGCTTTTAACCACTAGCAACAATGTTCTACATTTTCAGGTGGAGAAACCTTTAAAACTTATTTTGACTTGTTACAATAAACATATATCTACAAATCAAATACACCACTTGTAATAAAAATAAGAAAAAATAAAATCGATACAATTATTTTTTCTTAAACAAATACTTCGCGTATTTTTCTCAAAAATCAGGTAGTATCCAACCCTGAGTCCAGTACTCCCTTCAGATTCTTGGTCTTGGTACTTGCAAAAATTTCCTAACTCACACTACTACGCTAGAACTCGATATCCTAGGCGGACTATGACTAAGGTCTTGAGCTACAGACAATCTCTCACTACCTCACAATATCTAAGGACACTACGACTCACAATTTGAACCATTTTGTTTAAAAGTTGTTAGGTGTGTTATATGCTTCTTGATTAAGTAAATAAAATGGTATGCACAAATATGGAAAATAAGCACATAAATCTAATTTTTTTAAGCAATATTCTTTTTTTAATGTTAAGAATATATTTGTTGAGTAAACGATAGTTTCTTTATATTTTGCACTCAACTTGAGAGTTCTAAAAATCAGTAGTCTTCTAACAACGAATTTTAGAGAAAGGTTAAGATCGGAACAAGAATGCTCAAAATTTAAACTCTATTCTCAAAAATATATTCCAATATTCCAAGTAGTATCAGTAGATACTATTTAAGTAAACAACTTTTTGTTTATTATATCATATATAACTCTTGGATAGTTTGGTGAATAACATTTGTTATAGTCCATTTAGTGGATTGTAACCAAACTCTATGCCTCTAAGCCCACAATTCTATTAAGATAGCCTAGTTAAGACAGACCAAATATCTTAACAGTGTGGATAACATAATTATTTGATCGCATCTCACCAAGATAAACAGGGTGCCTTACTTTGGCAAATCTCACACTTATTGATCAAGGTTTTGATGAGTGTTTTATATTGAAAGGCATCATGTCTTAAACTTAATGATTTAATGAGGGATTTAATTAACAATTTAATATCTCACCATTTATTAATCATAGAACCATGCACCATGCATATCACATAAGCACATAATATAATTTAAACAATTTAACATTATAAGAAAGTATTATCATACAATTATGTTGGAGTCATGACCATCATGCGGGGGGTTCAAGGGGTCAAGTGTCACCACTGGATAAACTATCCTCTAATGATTTTGGCATCAGCAGATAAATTTGTCCATCAATAGATAAATATGTTCATCGGCAGATAAATTATCCTCTAATAGCTTAAGTATCAGCAGATACATTTGTTCATCAGTAGATAAATTATCCTTTGATGGCTTTAAGCATCAATACATAAGTCTTTTATCAACAGATAAATCTTCCTCTGATGGCCTAAGTGTCAGCAGATAAATTATCCTATGATGCCTTAAACATTATCAGATACATCTGTTCATCTGCAGATAAATTATCTTCTGATGGCTTAAGCATCAGCAGATACATCTATCATCAGTGGATACATTATCCTTTAATGGCTTAAGTATCGATAGATACATCTATTCATCAGTAGATAAATTATCCTCCAATGGCTTAAGCATCAGCAGAAACATTTATTCATCAGCAGATAAATTATCCTCCGATGGCTTAAGCATCAACAAATACATCTGTTCATCAGTAGATAAATCTGTTCATCAACAGATAAATCTATTCATCAACAAATAAATTATCCTCCCATGGCTTAAGCATCAGCAGATACATCTATTATCAGTGGATGCATTATCCTCTGATGGCTTAAGCATCAACAAATACATATGTCATCAGTAATAATTATCTTCTGATGGATTAAGTATTAGGAGATACATCTATCATCTTCCCAAACTCAGATTGTCATAACATCATATGTTTCCAACACCCAGCAATCAAGCATATTATACAGAATTTTGAAATTTAAGAGTACTCAAATATGCAAAATATTTTATACCCAATATACAGATCAGTGAACATGCATCATATATCGAATATAATAACACTCATAAATCTATAATAACGTTTCGCAAGTAGCTCAATACCACTAAAGGGATTTCGCACATGGTAACTAAGCAAAAAAATGAATTAAAATAAGTCAAAACCCCAAAAAGGATCTGACACCGCAAATAATGGTGAGTTCACAAAATAGAAGAAGAATGTGTTAAGTACTCGCCACCCAAAGGAATCCTCCCAAGGGATAAGAGTAATCTCGCCACCCAAAGGAATCCTCCCAAGGGATAAGAGTAATCTCGCCACCCAAAGGAACCCAACCTATGGGATAAGAGTATAAGGAATATGAAACCTTTGAGTGCAAAGGAAATCTGATTATATTTTTGAATTGAATTGATGATTACAGAATATCAAAAATCTATATATAGGCCTGGCAAGAACATCCCTCCTATCATAGGCAAAGTTCCAGAATAAACGTCATTAATGATAATCAATATTGATGTATCTAGACTTAGGAACTTTAAATATTAATCTTTGGAACTTGCTAATACTTAATAATAACATAGGAAATGACAAAAAATGAAAGAAGATGACTTGAATACTGATGCATGAACTCTTGCCTCGGAACTGCAACATTGTTGAATTAGCTTGACAACCTTTGATTAAAAATGCCATGACTTTCCATAAACATGGAGATTAAATCAGTTATTTGGACCTTTTTGTTGACTCATCGATGACGGTGTCATTTTCCCCCAGTTGAAAAGGACTCATCCTCAAGTCTTCATCCTTGCCATCGTCTATGTATGGTGAAAGATTAGAGATATTAAATGTAGCTGATACAGCATAGTTACTTGGTAGCTCAATCTTGTAAGCATTTTCACTGATTCTTTGTAGCACTTTGAATGGTCCATCAGCTCGAGGATTCAGTTTTCCAAATTTTCCACTAGGAAAACGTTCTTTGCAGAGATGAATCCATACTAAATCTCCTTCCTTGTATGAAGTTGGTTTCCTGAATTTTTTAGCTTGCCTTTTGTATTTCTCAGTTTGCTTTATTATCTTGGCACGAACCTATTCATGAAGCTTCTTAATATGCTTAGCTTGATCATCTGTATCTCCACTAAAATGATGAGTAACTGGAGATGGAGCTCAATCCAATGGACTGATAGGATTACATCTATATACTATGTCAAAAGGACTTTTTCCCATGGTCTGACTAGTAGATCAATTGTATGAAAATTCATCTTGAGCCAATGTGAGCTCCCATTGTCGAGGATTGCTTCCAACTAAACTTCTCAACAAATTTCCCAAGCTTCTACTAACTGCCTTAGTTTGCCCATCGGTTTGTGGATGATGGGAAGAACTGAACTGGAGATGAGTTCCCAATTTTTTCCATAATGTGCGCCAAAAATGACTCGTAAACTTCATATCACGATCTGAAGTGATTGTCTTTAGGACACCATGTAGCTTTACAATCTCTCTAAACTAAAGATCAGCCACATGAGATGCATCTAGTGTTTTGGAACATGAGACAAAATGAGCCATTTTTGAATATCGATCAACAACTACCATAATTGAATCTTTGCTTCTTTGAGTCCGTGGTAATCCAACCACAAAATCTAGGCTGACATCTTCCCAAGGTGCAAGCGGGACTAGTAATGGAGTGTAAAACCCTGCGTTTTGAGAGTGACTTTTGGGAATGTGACATATTCGGCATCCTTCTACATGTCGTTTCACATCTCTTTCCATTCTAGGCCAATAAAAATTTTCTTACACAAGAGAAAGAGTTTTGTCTCTCCCAAAATGTCCAGCAAGCCCTCCTTCATGAGATTCCATAGCAATAGCTTCTCTTAGCAAACATACTGGAATGCAAAGTCGATTTTGTTTAAAAAGAAATCCATCTTGAATACTAAAATGTTGAGATGGGATGTTACTACATTTTTCCCAAGTTTAACTAAAACAGGGATCATCTTTGTATAGTTCCTTGAGAACCTCAAATCCTAGCACCTTATCTTGCATTGTAGAGATCAAAGAATGTCTTCGACTTAAAGCATCAGCTACCTTATTTAGATCACCTGATTTATGCTTGAGAGAAAAGGAAAATGATTGAAGAAATTCAACCCATTTAGCATGTCGGGTACTGAGCTTTTGCTGAGAATTGATATATTTCAATGCTTCATGATCTAAAAATAGAATAAACTCTATGTGTAAAAGATAATCCTATCAGTGATTTAATGTTCGAATAATAACATAGAATTCTTTGTCGTAAGTAGAATAATTCTTGTGACCATCATTCAATTTTTTACTAAAGAAGGCAATTGGATGTCCTTCTTGGCTGAGAACTGCACCAATTCCCACATTCGAGGTGTCACAATCAACTTCAAAAACTTTATCAAAATCTGGTAGTGCCAAGTCAGGAGCTTCAGATACCTTCTTTTTAAGAAGGTCAAAACTTTTTTGTGCTTCATCAGTCCATTTAAAGTTGTCACCCTTCAAACATTCAGTTATTGGTGCAATAATAGTGCTGAAACTTTTGATGAAACGACGGTAAAATGAAGCTAGTCCATGAAAGCTTCAAATATCATGAAGAGAATTAGGTGTAGGCCAACTATAAATGGCCTGAACCTTGCTGTTGTCCATCTTCAAACCATCAGCTGATATTACAAATCCTAAGAAAACAAGGTTGTCTGCAAAGAAATGACATTTCTTCAAATTTCGTATAACTTTTGTTCCCTCAGCACTTGAAAAATTACACGAAGGTGCTCCAAATGTTCCTGCTCATCACAACTATAGACAAGGATGTCATCAAAATAAACAACAACAAGCTTTCCAATGAAAGGTTTAAAAATATCATTCATAAGCCGTATAAATGTAGATGCTGCATTTGACATTCCAAAGGGCATAACCATCCATTCATACAAACCATCCCTTGTCGGGAGAGCCGTTTTCCATTCATCTCCGGGCCTTATACGAATTTGGTGATACCCGCTGCGAAGATCAATCTTACTATGAACTTTAGACCCATATAGTTGATCAATAAGGTCATCAAAGTGGGGAATAGAAAGCGATATTTGATATTAATTTTATTGACAGCTCTACTATCAACACACATTCGCCACGAGCCATCTTATTTTGGTACAAGCAAGGCAGGTACTGTGCAGGGGCTCTTACTTTCTTTCACTACTCCTTTAGTCAAAAGTTCATCGACTTGCTGCTGAAGTTCTTCATGTTGTTGAGGACTCATTCTATAAGTTGCTTTATTGGGAAGTGATGCTCCTGGAACCAAATCAATGCAGTGTTGTATGTCTCTAAGTGGAGGTAGGCCCAACGAGATTTCTTCTGGCACTACATCAGAAAACTCTTGGAGTATCGGTTGTACTTGTGTTGGAATTTCAAATACTTCTTCATTCTCTTCGAGTACCACCGATGCATAAGCTTCTATAGATTCATGAATAGCCTTGTTCATTTCAGCCCTTGAAAGTAAATTACTCCCTTCCCCTACACAAGATTTATGAGTGTTGTCTATTCTTGAAGGCCCCAAAACAATTTTTACACCATCTTTCACAAAATTATAAGTATTCTTAAAACCATTATGATTGGTCTTTCTATCATATTGTCAAGGTCTAACAAGAAGTAAATGACATGCATCCATAGGAACGACATCGCAAAGCACTTCATCCTTATACTTATTACCAATAGAAAATTAAACAAGACATTGTTTATCAACCTTTACCTCATTTCCTTTGCGGAACCAAGTGAGCTTATAAGGCTAATTATGAGTTTCTGTCTCTAAGTTCAGTTTTTCCACCATTTAAGTAGACACCACATTCTCACAACTTCCACCATCAATGATGACATTACAAACTTTTCCTTGAGAGGTGCATCGAGTATGAATAATGTTGGAGCGAAGCCAAGAATCCTCTGATGCTTGCATAACATTTAAGCTTCATTGAATAACTAAATATTCTCCTTGATCTTCATATGTAATCTCATCATCTGGTTACTCATCTTCTTCAACATCCCATCTGGTATCTTCTTCAATTTGTTTGTCCAATATGGTGATGACTTTGTGATTTGGACAATTAGAAGTGATGTGCCCAAACCCCTGGCACTTGAAACACTTGGTTGAAGATTTGTGGGAATTAAAAGGACTAGAACCAGCGGTCTCTTCATTCTTGGTGGCTGGTTTGGAAGTTGTTCCCTTGCTAGTATAGTGAGATCTTTTTGAGAAACCTATTTGACTGGATTTGGTAGCTTGATTTGTAAAATGAGTTTTGCCTAACTTTGTCTTTTGTTGTTTTTCTACCTTGAGAGAAAGTTTATAAACATCTTTATAGGTCCAGTAAGGTTGTAGAATAACTACATCACTAATTTCATCCTTAAGCCCTCCAAGATATTGTGCTATTGTTTGCTCTTCTGGTTCCATTGCATTGCACGCTATCATGAGATTCTCAAATTCTGATGTATATTCTTCCACAGACAGATCTCTCTATTTGAAATTATGGAATTTCAGGAATGCATCTTGGCGATAATTATCAAGTAAAAATTTCTTCTTTAGTTCCTTCTTCATCTTTTCCCATGTTTGAATCTTTTATTTTCCATCACGTTCTCGTTGTTTCTTGTGGTGTTCCCACCATAAGGATGCATACTTCTTCAACTTGATGGCCACAAGTTTCACCTTCTGCTGGTCTTGAACATCGTTGCATTCAAAAACCCTATCCACCGTGTTGAGCCAATCCAGAAATTCATCCGGTTGATTTCTGACTTCAAAATCTAGAATTGTGATTTTGAAGTTGTACTCTCTTAGGGCTTCATTATATTTTGGGGATGTCTTCTACGAGGAGACTCATCATTGGAGCTATAATCTGAACTATGATGAAAAGGATTGAAATTTTCATCATCTGACGAACCATCCTCTAAGTTATGGTCACATTCATCATTTCCTCTCCCTTCTCCACGAGCAATTCACTATTCTAATTGTTGCACTTGCCTCGTTAATTCTTCTAACTCAACATCTCGTAGATCTCTCTCATGATTAAGAGTGTCTTACATATTTGGACCACGTTAACGACGAGGAGGCATGATATAAACTGAAGCTCTGATACCAACTTGACACCACAAATAATGGTGAGTTCACAAAATAGAAGAAGAATGGGTTAAGTACTCGCCACCCAAAGGAATCCTCCCAAGGGATAAGAGTAATCTCGCCACCCAAAGGAACCCAACCTATGGGATAAGAGTATAAGGAATATGAAACCTTTGAGTGCAAAGGAAATCTGATTATATTTCTAAATTGAATTGTTGATTACAGAATATCAAAAATCTATATATAGGCCTGGCAGGAACATCCCTCCTGTCATAGGCAAAGTTCCAGAATAAACGTCATTAATGATAGTCAATACTGATGTATCTAGACTTAGGAACGTTAAATATTAATCTTTGGAACTTGCTAATACTTAATAATAACATAGGAAATGACAAAAAATGAAAGAAGATGACTTGAATACTGATGCATGAACTCTTGCCTCAGAATTGCAACATTGTAGAATTAGCTTGACAACCTTTGATTAAAAATGCCATGACTTTCCATAAACATGAAGATTAAATCAGTTATTTGGACCTTTTTATTGACTCATCGATGACGGTGTCAGGATCCATA
Organism: Centella asiatica; assembly: GCA_014636745.2. Lineage (NCBI taxonomy): Eukaryota > Viridiplantae > Streptophyta > Magnoliopsida > Apiales > Apiaceae > Centella > Centella asiatica. The sequence goes on along the minus strand of CM025786.1, from coordinate 45,971,140 downwards.
TGAAATTTATGACTTCAAACTGGAGATTCTGAACTTCAGTGGAGATGGTGATGAACCACAAGCACGATTCAATAAAATGAAGCCTTTACGGAATCCACATGAGCGTATTGTCTAAACAAGGAGGTGGACGACTTCCCTTTTCTGTTATTAGCCAAAAGGAAGAGGGAGAATAGTATAACAAGATCCCTTTTGCTCTTGCTATGGCCTCTCTTGCTAAGCATATAGTGCCTTTTGGTTTTTTTTTTTACTCTGTTGTTAACCACCTCAGTGTTAACACCTATATTAAAATAAGACACGGCATATATATATATATATATATATATATATATATATATATATATATATATGTTGTTAGCCACCTTTAGCTAACTGCCTTTAGCCAACCACTTTTAATAAAGAAAGCATGATATATCATATATATCTTTAGAGATAGAGATCTGGATGATGTATTTTAATATAATTGACTAAGTCAGCTACTTAGTTAATTTATATTAAACTAGTATCAATTCTTAATTATGAATTTAAATAAGCCAATTGTATTTACTTATTTAAAATCTAATATTCGAATTAATTCTCCTTTTAAACTCTTAGTGTGCCACCCTATAAGTTATTATTACGTTGGAACTAATTTTAAAATCATATTATAAAATTATAAACAGTGAATGACATCTAGTAATACATCACTGTTACCCAAGTAATAATAAGGTTGGTGATTCAACGTAACATTTTCTTGTGACTAATGTTTCAATATAATATAATCCTTTTTGTCATTAATATCCTAGATTAAACTCAAGACATGTAGTGTGTCATCCTCTTTATAATTTAATCTTTGTTTTCTTGATCGATGAGTATATCATAATAGATAAATCACTATTTGAGCATAACCATGCATTTCACAGTTTTACTCAATCAAGAGGCCCATGGATATCACTCGTAATATATATAGGAAGTTTAAATCCTTTCTAGATCATTCACATTCCTCACACTACTCATAATATAGCCAACAATCACCATTATGGTCCACCTTGTTAAAGATAACTTTTGGTTATATCAAACTATATGATTCCTTGTGTAGAAATATAATGACTTTAGGTCAAAGGATCATTACATCATTGTCATTATGAGAATATCTTATGACATTTCACATACACGTAGAATTCTTATGGTGGTTCAATTTAGTACACTTAATATCTCACATATCTATGGCCAATGAGATTTGGTCATCAACTGTTAGATATAAATGTTGATGATAATAATTCTATTTTAAAGGAATAAATGTGCATCTGTAAATACTCAAGGTATTCTATAAACCTTACTATACTTGCACAAGTTTTGCATTCACTAATGGACAATCCAGTCATCAGTTGATGGACTAAACTGCAGGCAAGTCATTAGTGAATACTTCAAAAGGACTTGATAGTGTCAAGGGATGTCTGCTGTTACTTAAACATTCAAGTATTCTGCATATCAGACACTCTTGAAAAAGCCAAGAAAGTATCAATGATTAAGAGTGCAAGTATTTTAATAAGGAATCAGTGAAAAACCCGTCAGGGGAACCCATCAAGGGAAGCCTAAAATATTGCATCAGGGGATGACCTCATCAGGGGAACCTGTCAGGGTATGAACTCATCAGGGGATGAACCCGTTAGGGGATGAACCCGTCAGGAGAATCTATCAGGGGATGACATCAAAGGACCAACCCATCAGGGGAAACCATCAAGGGAAGTTCAAATACTGTATCAGTGAATGTCATTAGTGGACACAAGAAGGGCTTAACATCAGTGGATAGTGAAGCACTAATCAAGTCAACATTAGGGCTTGTCTTTAGTGGATGGTTATGACCTAGTCAACTCGTCATCAGATCTTACAAACAAATCATTAATACTTGGCACGAAAGCAAGAGGTATAACTGGAAAGATATTCCTTGAAGTTTGGTTGTCCAATAACAACTCTCAAGCAATAAATGCATGAAGATCAGGGGATGAAAAAGAAACAACACCAGCCAATAGCAGTCTGACACATTACTCTGAAAGGACAATGATGTGCTATGTTGAAAAAGCAGCACGTCTAGCATTTGGATTCTACAACTGATCTGCTACATATACAGAAAGAGTTGTTACATGAAACAACCAAGAAGCCACAACACTTACACACTAGAAGGAAGCTTTGTAATAGATATTGAGAGAAATATTAAAAAAAAAAAATTTGTCGCTAGTGTGTGAGAAAAAATAGCTATAATTTATTATAGAATTGTAGCTGTCAATCATCGTGTGATTAAACAGATTTCCAAAAAAATATCAAATTATAATACAACTATTTTAACTTGAATGCTTATGTATTCATTTTAATTTCAGTAAAGTTTTTCTGATCCTTGTAGATATTCCAGTCGTTGTGGATTAAGTTTTCAAAAGCGATAAGTTTGTAATGTTTGTATTCAACCCCTTTTCTACAAATACTTGAGCTACCCACACAAGATTTTGTGGAAGTGCCTAATGATACTGAACTTCTCAACTTCTTGAGGGAACTAGGCTACAACTCTCCAAACAATGCAGTGTTGAAGTTCAAGGACCTCAAGAGGGTGAATGTGAGAGATTTCTTATCTCTTTGATACAATCACAAATGTGATTTCAAGTAAGTCCTCTAACTTTGAGGTAATAACATCTTTAACTTTTGAAATAGCTTTTGCCATTATCAAAAATGTAAATATAAATATAGGTAAATTGATTTTTGATGAACTTGTAAATAAATTGGGTGGTCATATTTCTAGGAAATCAGAAGTTTACTATCTTAAATTTTTGTCTATGCTTATTAAGATCAATGTCCTAACTTTACTCATAGTTTTACGCAAACAAAGAAATTGTTTATTGAGATAGTAAGGAAATCATGTACAGCAGAACCCTTTATACTTCCATCATATATGGAACAGGTAATTTGAGAACCCGAAAATTTTAAATGTATTTTATGGTAAGAAATAATTTTATTATTCTTTTTTTATGGAGTTAGCCTTTTTAAATATGAATGATAAATTCATATCTACAATGAAAATTTTGATGATGATGTGATATCCATGATGATGAGGTTAAGTTCCTTAAAAGGTATCAAAAAGGGGATTAGCAAATCTCATATAAGATTATATTGAACAACATGGAGGAAGAGGAGAGAGTTACGTAACATTTGTGATTACGTGTTTGATTAGAAACTGTTTAGGTGGCTAAGTTTTCATGCATGTAGGACAACAGCTGTTTGTTGTCAAGAAGTCATGATGAACAGCCGTTTTACCGTCAAAATTAACCAATCGTTTTATTCCAATGCGTAACCTTAGTTTACTGCTCTTGAACTCTATAAATACCTCATTCGAGATGAAATTTTAATTCCTTTACCAAAATTTCTCTTTTCAGAGTTTCGTTTAAACTTATTATCTCTATAAATTTCCAAGTTCTTCTTTCGGAAAATTATTTTCAGACCAGCTTTGATTTCACCCTTGAGAACAAAGAGGTAAGAACCTGGAACCCTACTCAGTTTCTTTCGTTCATAGCATCAAGATTTATGCTAAGTTCTTATTCTTTTGCATCTTCATAAGAAATCATAAGCTGGGTTTGAGCATGATAGGTCTCCCATTGTAGCAGAATCAAGAGATGTTGTTAATCTCTGATGAGATATTTTTAGTCTCTGACGAGATATTCTTAGTCTCTGACGAGATAATCTTAGTCTCTGATGAGATGTTGTTAGTCTCTGATGATGACGTCACCCTTAGTCTCCGATGAGTTAAGATGACATCATCAGTCTCTGATAAATTATTTAGTCTCTGATGACGTCAGCCGTAGTCTCCGACAGGCTAAAGTTTAGTCCCCGATGACGTCATTAGTCTCCGACGGGTTATTTACTCTCGGATGACGTCAGCTTTAGTCCCCGACAAGCTAAAGTTTAGTCCCTGATGAGAAGTTAGTCTCCGATGACGTCACTCTTAGTCTCCGATAGAATTAAGATGACGTCATCAGTCCCTGATGAGAAGTTAGTCTCCGATGACGTCACTCTTAGTCTCCGATAAAATTAAGATGATGTCATCAGTCCCTGATGAGTTGTTAGTCCCTGATGACGTCATTCCTTAGTCTCCGATGGGCTAAGTTCAGTCCTTGATGACGTCATTCATAGTCTCTGATGAAGGAAATTTCGTAGTCTCTGATGAAGGAAATTCTACAGTCTCTGATGAAGGAGATATCTTAGTCTCCGATAGAGGAAATTCCTAGTCTCTGATGGCTAAGGATATCAGTCCCTGACGAGTTTGTTAATGAGAAAATTATTCTCCGATGCATAGTCTGTTATCAAGACTATAAAACATTATTTTCTTAAAATTATTTATGATGTTATTCTTTAAAACAGTAAAAGTTTAAGGACATCACATACACATTTTCTTTCATAAATTCCTATTAAGGTATTAAAATATTACTTGCATAATTTACAGAATCTCTCTCTCACAAGTAAATTGATTTAAATTTTGTGCAAAGGACTGAGGCAAGTATATTTACACTCTTATATTTATTTCAGGTTGAAGTAAGTATATTTTCATTCTTATGCTTGATTCTTGTTGATGCAAGTATATTCTTACTCTTATGCTTATTTCAGTTAAGCGCATGATCAATTGATTCGACATGCGTACAAAATTATGATATTTATATTTAAATTTCCTTGTGAAACAGAATGCTATGCTTTAAATTTCCGCTAGCATGATATGAATAAAAATGCATGGATATAAAGAAGCTTTGCTCTTTCAGCTATTTTTCAATGTTATATCTGTGCAATAAATGAGAACGCTATGTTCCTTGAATGATGATGCCACATGGATGGTTAAAGGAAAGGAAAGGTGCTGATTTGTTCTTCACCTGACCTAGAGGAATTTTATGTGACTACGTACGTTCACACAAGGAGGGATCATATGGGCACAGTTAGGCCAGCTGTATACCGTATGGTTAGCAGATCCAGCGGTTTAAGCCCCCGATGGATATTTTTACTTCAAGGAAGTTATGTTTTGTTTTAAGAAGGATTACACAATTGTTTATCATCAATAGTCCTAAAGATTCCCTAAAGATTTCTGAGGCATTAGTATTGATTCACTAAGCCTCTTAGCAGAATTGAATTTTTTTGAAACATTCCAGAATTGTTTTTTTCCAAATTGTTTATATACTTGCTGGGCGTGAACCGCTCATTCTTGTAGAATTTTAATGTTTTGCTGGACAGAATATAAAGGTTGAGCCCTCAGACAAGGGAAAGGAAAAAATGATCGGTTACTGAGGTTGGCTAGCCTTTGTAATGCCAATAAGGAGGGAAGAAAGGAAGATGATCTGAGAAGTGATGTTTTGTATTATAGTATAGAAACAGTATAGCTTCCGCTGACAATGTAGGTTGTAATAACTCTTTATATGGTTTCTTTCAGTAATTATTATATGTATGGATGTGATCCTGAATGTTTGGTTTGATTGACGGCGCCCGGATCCAGTGAGGGAATTTCGAGGTCGTCACAGGTAATCTCAACACACCCTTCTATTTCTCACATTCCTATTTCTTCTAGTTCAACTGCTATGACTGAAATTACTACCTCTTCTCAACCTACCCAAGCAGTATCACCAGTTTCTACACAAAACTCTCAATAGTTCAACCCTCAGTCTCGCAAAAGACTAGGGGTACTAAAAGAAAACCCTTTGAAATAACCTCATCAATCGAAGGGGAGCAAAGAGAGAGAGTAATTGACTTGAGGAGAACGAAGAAGAAGAAGAGGACAACCTGTGTTGACCCTAAACCAAACCAAGCAGTATCCTCCCAAAAGGATACTAACCTTAATAAGGAATCAAACACATCACTAATTGCCTCCTCCTAAAAGAATTCAATTATTGAACAAAGTCCCCAACCAGGGAAACAGTTGAGTGAGGCACATACACTGACCATAGCCCCTGATGAAACTAATTTAAGGGTCTCTAAGAGCCACTTGCAGATATCTTACATAGTGAGTGCACACACAACTTATTTTGATGAATCACCTCCTCACTCTATGATTCATCCAACACTTTTTTCTACACCTCTCCCTTCTTTTTCCTTACCTCAAATTTTTTCAGATGTCATGACACAAACATTAAGTGTTATGACATCAGATCCTCCACTTTCTCACTTCATGGAGGAGTCAATTCTCACTAACACAGTGATTGGCAATCAAGACTCTCAAATGATTGATTCCTTTTTAAACGATTCAATCACTGATGATCACATAAGAGAAATAAATAAACTTGTATATAATACTGCAATATACTTCCCCCATTGTACATACTTTTTCAATAAATACTTATACTTCTCCTATTGTACATACACATATATCCTCCACTCCTCCTCAAATCACTTATGTGAACACAATAGTTGTAGATACTCTACTTACTTTGTCCACAGTTGCTAAAAACACAGCCCATAGGAGCCCAATTAGGACAATTTTGAGTGAGAATGTGAGAATATCTAGTGAAGAGAGGCAAACTCAACTCAATGAGAGATCTTTGGCAAAAAGAGAGGAAGAAAGTACTGCCTTAAAAGGCAATGAAAAAGGAGAGGTTGAGGGAGATAAGGATGAGATCCTTCTAAATAAAGAATATAGAGAAATTTTTGATACTGTACATACACCATCCTCTTCAAGTAATGATAAAGATGACACTCCTATGAATGATTTTGCACCACTCCTAGGAGTTGATTTATACTATCAAAAGAACCAAATGTCAGATATAATAACATTGCCAAAGCATGAGCTCTCACGTGCCACAGACCCTGTCCTTATCAAGATTCTCAAGTCCCAAATTATGAGAGGACAGTCTATGGACATTGAATCTCACAAATTGCAAACATTAGTTCAAGAAAAGATACACAATGTACAAAATGTTGTAGATTCTTTTGCCACTAGCCACTCATTGCTCAAGATCAAGAAGCTTATTAACAATGTTGATCAACAACTTGTTGTATTCAACACCAAACTCACAAAAATGGAATCTCTGCAACAGTTTGTGGTTGACACTCTTAAACATCACTTCCTAGTCACATCCCATCTCTCAACTTCCACTGATGATGCTGTCAAAAAGGGAAAAGAAATCTTTAAGGCCATCGTCAAGGGTTGTTGCAGAGAATCCATCAAGCAATCAACCATGAGGGGATATGACTATTCCTAAAGCCAAGGACAAAGGCAAGGGTATCCTGATTGAAGAACCTAAAAAGAAATCACTTACTCAATCAGAGCCCAAGCTACTTAGAGATGCCATGAAGACAGCTCACTTTCCAACACCCATTGAACTAGTAATTGATGGGAAAGTGGAGCTTGTCTTTCTTCAGGACAAGAAGCTTGTGGAAGTTGATGCACTGTATGCACAACAACTTCAACAGGAGGAGGAGATGGCTATGGCAAAGGAAAAGGAAGAAGAAGAAAAGAAGAAAAAAAGTGTCAAACCAAAACCTCCAGGAAAACTTAGCCCAAGCAGTCACAGCCCCCACAAGGTGTATCAAGGGATCAGAGCAAAAAAGATCAAACATCCCCTAATGTTACCAAAACCAAGTCATCTAGATCAATAACTCAAGCACCTACTCTTGCAACATTTGGACCACCCACACTCGCAGAATTTGTAAGTGATGACATACACAAAAACCTGACATTTATACAATCAATCAAGAGCCTAAGTATCAGGGTAAGGAACAATGAGAAAATAATTGTCATCCTAAGGAAGAATGAGTCAGAGTTCATAGTCACTTTAGACTAGTTTAGGAGGATGGATGCTGAGCAACTAGAACTAATCAAGAAAATAGTGTCAGACTCAACAGTGTACTTCAATCGCATACTGCAGAGCCATTTGCACTTCCATCGCATATGGATCAGGTATCACGAACTCTTCCTTCCTCTTCTCAACTTACTAATTTTTCTCCTTTAACTACTATGGATGAGATCTCTACCACTTCTCAGCCTACCCAAGTAATACAACAAGACTTAACACTACCACTCTCAACATCCCAACCCTTAGTCTCCCAAAAGACTAAGGGAACCAAAAGAAAACCCTCTGAAACAGATGCAACAAGTGAGGGGGAGCAAGGAGAGAGAGTGATTGCCTACAGGAGATTAAGAAAGAAGGTGGCAACGAGCATTACCCAACAGCCAAACCAGGCAGTATCCTCTCAAAAGGATACTACTTTTGAAAAGGAAATAAACACATTTCTAACTAGTTCCTCTCAAAAGGAATTAGTTATTAAAAATAGTCCCCAACCAGGCACACAATTGAGTGAGGCACATACACTGATCATTTCCCCTGATGAAATTTGTATCAGGGTCTTTGAGAGCCACTTGCAGATATTTAACACAGTGAGTGCACACACAACCTCTCTTGATGAATCACCTCCTCATTCGGTAATTCAGCCAACACTCCCTTCTACACCTCTTCCCTCTCTTACCAATCCTCAAATTTCTTTAGATATCATGACACAAACATTAAGTGTTAAGAGATTAGATTCTCCAATTTCTCATTTCATGGAGGAGCCAACACTCCCTGACACAGTGATTAAAAGTCAACATTTTCAAATGGTTGACTCCATTTTAAATGATTCAGTCACTGATGATCAGTCAAGGGACATAAACATACATGTATATACAAATGCAATAACTCTTTATGTCCCCCCACATGTATATTCTTCTCCCATTGTACATATATCTCAACCATCCTCTCTATTTCCTATCACTTCGGTGGGGCCAGGAATTATAAATAATACACTTTAACTGGCCATAATTGATGATCTCACAGCACATAGGAGCCCTACTAGGACTATTGTGAGTGAGGATGTGAGAATACTTAGTGAAGAGAGGCAAAGTCAAACCCCTGAGAGGACTTTAACAAAAGGAGAGGATGAGAGTACTGCCTTAGAAGGAAAAGAAAAAGGAGAGCCCTCGAAAGATGCCTTAGAAGGCACAGAAAAAAGAGAGAATGAGGGAGATAAGGATGAGATCCTTGTAAATAAAGAAAATAGAGAAAATATAGATACTATAGATTCTGCCAACTCTTCTGAGAGTGATAAAGATGACACTCCAATGGATGACTTACCTCAATTCATTGGAGTTGATTTATAATTTCAAAAGAATCAAATGGCTGATACTGTACAGTTATTAAAACAAGAGCTTTCAAGGACCACAGATCCTATTTTGTCCAAAGTACTCAAATCCCAAATTATAGTTGGGCAATCTGTAGATATAGAAAATCAAAAGCTCTATACACATTTCACCACCAAAATAAATAATGTACATCAAGTTGTTGATTCCCTGATCACCAGCCAGACTCTAATCTGGATGAAGAAACAAGCTGACAATGTTGACAAAAAGTTTGCTGATCTCACCACTTAAATGGCAATCATGGAAATTCTGCAACTGTCAATGGCTGACACTCTAAAACAAGTTCTTCAAGTCACATCCTGACTCTTAACTTCCACTGATGATGCTGTCAAAAAGGGGGAGAAATCTTCAGGACCATCATCGTGAGGGGTTGTTGCTGAGAAAGTCACAAACACTCAACCATCAGGGGATGTGACTGCTCCTGCTCCAAAACCCAAGGATAAGGGCAAAGGCATCCTGATTGAGGAACCAAAGAAGATATCAAATACTCAATCATGGTCTAAGCTACTTGGAAATGCCATGAAGGCAGCCCATTTTCCAACACCCGTTGAAGTTGTAATTGATGGGAAAGTGGAGCTGGTCTTTCCTCAAGACAAGAAACTTGTGGAAGCTGATGCACTATACACACAACAACTTCAAAAGGAGGAGGAGATGGAAGGCAAAGGAGAAGGAAGAAGAAGAAAAAGAGTGTTAGGCCAAGATCCTCCAGGAAACCTTAGCCAAGGAAATCTCAAAATCCCAAGGGTAGATCAGGGGTAAAAACCAAGAAAAACCTGTGTTGCTGTAAAGACCCAACTCGAATAACAAATAAACAGCAATTACATTTCAA
>CM025786.1:45923209-45957866 GCA_014636745.2 Centella asiatica | reverse complement strand
GGGAAATTGCTCAATGCCCCCCCCCCCCCCCCCAAGTAAGTCACACTTCCCACATCAGTTGTATGATAAAAGTACCAAATTGCCCTTATTAATTACATATCAGGCGCCTTTTTTTTTTCTTTTCCCCCCTTTTTTCCCGCTTTTTTCTATTCCTTGTAAACCCTCTTTGCTACCCTAATTACATATATGACGACCCTCCACTTCCTCCATCCATATGCTCTCAAATAATCTCTTTCGCCTCCTCTCCCAAAATACAATCAAAGGTATCTCTAGCAACTGAACAAGTATTTTTCATCGGTAAGTACATATCTTTGTCCTCTTTTACTTTTCTTTTTTTTTTTTGGTTTATTTGGTTGTACAATTTTCTTCTCTTTGTTTCTTCGAGTAATTTGTCTTTTGATCTCTCTTCCGTGAATCTGTATACGTTCCTCAATTTCTATTTTTGCCTTCTCTCGGTATGAAGTATACCTTGTCAAATAGGTATGACCTGTGAGGCAAATATAAGTTACGTAGGTACAAAAAGAAAAAAAAATATGATAAAAGGAAAGGTAAACTATGACAATACCAATTATTAATGATTAAAATAGTTAAAAATTGTAAAGGGTATATTAGTCAAAACATATATAATGCATGGAAAATAGAACTGCTGAACCAAATAAAACATAGGGAGTTAATTTATGTGAAGTCCAAATTCTCTAATGTTAACTAAACATGTTAATGTCATTTCCTGTGAAGTGTATATGGGAATTAAGTTCCTGGAAAGTGCAACTTTCCACAGGAAGTTACTTCCCATGTGAACCAAACGACCACTAATAGAATTTATTAATCTCTAGGTTTTGCTACAACGTGATTTTTCAATTGACTTCCTTTTTTGAAACAAAAGTTTCAGTTTCTATTACAAAGGAAAAATCTATCTATTGAGTATGTATCTTGTCTATGTATTTTCCTCTCTATGTATTATATTTTTTTATATCTACTTTGATAGAAAGAGGTTGTCTATTTATATACATATTTCTTATTCAGCACTCTTTCTTTACATTAAAGCGTGTAAGAATACATAATCAAGATTTATTGCAATAAAGATATGGAAAGAATACTTTCCTACAATTCCAATTTTTCTTCAAAACTTTTTCATCTCTCTCTCTTGCCTTTCATGTTGCAGACTTGCCATGATTAAAAAAATAGCCGAAAAAAGTCCAATCATTTTTCTTTCCTGTTTCTGTAACTCTATCATGTTGTACGAAGTCATCTTTCCTTTTGGTGCACGAAATCGGTGGACTTTGGCGATGGTTAAGAATAGACTTTGGCGCTAAGTTCATTATTTCTTAATGGTAATCACTTTGGCACTAAATCTTTTTGTCTACTGATGCCAAGTACTTTGGCGATAGTCATTTTATCCTGTGATGTCGAGTACTTTGGCGATAGTCATTTTATCCCCTGTTGCAGAGTACTTTGGCGCAAGTGCAAATTTTCTGACAACTTTGGCGATGAGTAATATTGAGCTTCACTTGACTTCAGCGATAGAGAGACTTCCTGATGACTTTGGTAATAGTCATTTGACTTTGGTGACAGTCAAATGACTTTGGCATTGAAATTATTTGTACAAACTTTGGCGACAGTCAAATAACTTTGGCATTGAATGTTTTTTGCACAGATTTTGGCAACAGTCAACTGACTTTGGCATTGAATGTTCTTTGCACAGATTTTGTCGACAGTCTTTGGCGTTGAAGTTCTTTGTACAGTTTTTGACAACAGTCAAATGACTTTGGTGCACCTTGAAGAATTGTAACTCTTTTTGCCTGATTTTCAACTTTAATGGCATATCAAAAGCACAGCAATTGCACAGTTGTACTTCCAAATTTGACAAGGCTCATTATGTTAAGTTATTTATTCTTAATTTACAAATAGACAATCAACTAGACCCAACACTGTCTTTGATCATGTTTAAAGATTTTATTGTTAAAAAAAATGATTAGTAGTTCTTTTGTTAAAAAATGAAAAGTTCATGGGTTTTTTGAGGATTAAGTCTTGCTTTAATTAGCCTAACATATTTGTTTAGTCTTTAAATGTTTAATCTAGGTATTTAATTATTTTGTGTTAGTTAATGCAATGATTATTAATTGATTTAAAATGAGTTGTCAATTCAACTGCCAAATAATCTTTTTTAAATTTTTTTTCTCTATATCAATGTCACATCAGTATTGAGTTAACGAATTATGTTAAACCTTAACGGAATGGTGCAACTACAAAATTTTAAAAATTTAATGGTTTAATTGTAATTTTTTAAAGTTGGGTAACTTAATGGATAAAAATGATCAAATACAATGACTAATTTGCTATTTTTGCCTTTTATTTATTACATCTACACCAAATTCTCTATTTTTACTTATATAACAATAAAATAATAATATTTCAAACTATTTTCTTTTCATTATCTATATTATTTTAATCCATCATAATACAATCTAAAAAACACAATTTCATTATTGTGGCTAATTATAATAATAAAATAAAAAATAATAAACAATATAATTTCTTTTATTATATAAACAATTTTTTTAACTAATTAACTAATTATAAATATTAAATTTCAAAGTAATAGAATTTCAACTAAATTCATCAGTGTTCTTAAAATATTCTTAAGAAGCGCGATTGAGAAGCACGACTACTGCTTTCTACGAAAGAAAAGTAGGGGTGAGAGTTTCGCTCAAATAAAATAAAGTAGAATACTATTACGGTATTACCTACGTTTAAAAAAAAAAGCTAATATTTAAAAATAAATTATTTTTCAGAAAAAAGGTAAAATTTGCATATATTTTTTATTATAATGCATAATTTTTTAAAATTTATCATTAAAACCTTCTAAATTTATCTTTGATTTAATATTTATAACAAATTTTATAATAAAATCTTATTATTTGTACATTTAATTATCAGTTAAATATATAAAATTAATATTTTTTAAAAATCTAAATGTTATTTTTGTGAAATTGATAAGTATATATTTGATGTCTTGTAAACAGTGAGGTATCAGGGCCACAAATTTACTGTTCATAAACCTCGTATTAAATCAAAATTTTAAAAAAAAAGAAACTGCTAGAATTGATTTTTTTTCTCTCTTTTTAATCGGACCTAAAAATAGAAATTTTGAGTTTTTTTTACTGTTACTGGTGTGATTGCTCTTACTTTAACATTTTGTGGACCACAATCCCACAACAACAATATAACACGTGAACACTGTTACAAAAACATGAAGCAATGCAAGTCGTAACAACAAAGTGAAGATTACAATTCCAAGTAATTTTATTTTATTGAATTACTTGATTGTTTTTATCTGCCTAATGTAGTCTTACGTGTTTGTCTTTGTGATATGGAAAATGTGGAGAGATATTTTCTATATTCGTAATATGTGTTAATTTTAGAAGGGGTCTATACATGTGGATGTTTTTGATTTATTTTTGTTTAATCTCATTTTTAGATATCAATAAAATATTATCTCTTCTATGTAACAATATACCGTCGACTAGAATTATAAGTCATTTTTTTAACTCTCGGTCCTAAAATAGATGCATCCAAAATGGTATCTTGATATTTAAAAGTAAAAGTTTTTTCTTGAATAATTGAAGTGTAATCTTCCTTTTTGTTTACTCATTCCATTTTTTTTTTTTCACATTTTGCACCGCACGTTCAAAAATCTTCGATAAAAAAGAGGTAAATATATAATTATTTCTTCTCTTTTATTTGTATTTGGGTGTCTTTCAAACACCTCTTTGAGTCGACTTATCTTCTCTTTATGTTATCATTTCTTTAATTTTCTTCAATACACTTCATAATTTTAAATATAATTTGTTTTGTGAATTTCAATCATACAGATAGATACAACAAAAAAAACAAAAAGTATATCCATTTCTTTTTCATAACTTATCTATCTATACTATTAAAATTTCATAATATAAATTATATTTAAAACTTTGAAGAGCGTATACAAAAATTGGAGGAATTATATAATAGAGAGGAGTCGAAACAAGATAATTTTATTTTTGGTGCTCGTACAAGTATATCAGTAATAAATTAGTTCCTGAAGTGAAAATTTTAATAAATTGGTGCCCAAACTAATAACAATTAATATTTTGTTAAATATTAGCTTTTGTTTAACATTTTTAGGTTTGCTAACTTAATTTTGGTACATATACATATATTCGAAGTAACAAATATATTCCTAAAAATGAAAAAAAAAATAACAATTTGATACTTGAAGTAGAATTGTTTTATATAAAATTTGACTAAATCCTAAAATTCAACAAAATGTTAAACTTTTTTAATTTGGGTACTGATTTGTTAAAATTTTTATTTCGGGTACCAAATTATTATCGAGATATTTATACAGACACCATAAGTTGATTTAACCCGAGTCAAATTTAGGGGGGAGAATTATACATAATAAGAAATTAAATTACTAGTTTATATTATTTCATGTTATTAATTGGATTTTAATTTTATTTATGTAATTAATTAGTAGTTATATATAATTATTCAAAATATTTTAGAATATAAAATAATACCTTAATATTTATTAATAGCAAATATATATTAGAATTTTGTGAGAAATTTTGAGAATTTACTTGATAGTTGAATCGCAAGAGTCTATTGTGTTTTTGAATTTTAACCTTAGTTGTGTTAGATGTTGGAGTGTATGCCCTAGTGACCAATTATGTAATGATTGTGACACTATATTCATGTTATCTTTTGGTTAAATGATAATTTCTTTTATTATGTTTTATTTACTGCGTTATATGAATGTTAACATAATAAATGTCTTTAGAAGAATGATATTAATTATATGGATTTTAAGTATGTGACTTGAATATGAGATCATATAAGTATGTTATATATATCATCATTCTTAAATGTCCCTAGTCGAGTATTATTGTTAGTGGGACAACAATAATACATTAAAACTAGTATATGGATGGACTGATGACCATATCTCATTGGTCATAATAAATATATACGAGATATATTAAGTTGATGCATAGATACTATGTTAGAGAACAGTGTACTGGACAAACCCATCATGAGAATTCTACATGAAGCATTATGCTATGTGTCATAAGTAATTCTCATAGTGACAATGATGTAATCGTCCTTCGACCTGAGATCATGACATTTCTACATAAGGAGTTATGTGTTTTGAAATTGCTAAAAGTCATCTTTAACCGGGTGGATGATAAAGGTGATTGTTGGATGCATCATGAGTTATGTGAGAAATAGGAATGATGTAGATGGAATTTAACCCTCCTATAAATTAGGGGTGATATCTATAGGACTCTTGATTGACTGAGACTATGAAATGCATGGTCATTCTCAAATAGAGATTTGTTTCATATAGTCTACTCATTGATCAAGAAAACTGAAATTAAATTGTGAAGAGGATGACACATCCATTTCTTGAATTTAATCTTAGATATCAAGGTTAAAAGAATTAAATTACATTGAAACATTGGTCACGAAAAGGTTGTGTCAAATCAACGACTTTATTATTACTTGGGTAACAGTGATGTATTACTAGATGTCACTCACTGTTTATAATTTTATAATATGATTTAAAATTATTGCCAACGTAATAATAACCTACATGGTCGCACAATAAGAGCATTCATTAAGGAGATATAATTTTAATATCAGTGATTTTAATATATCAATAAGATTGATTTTATTTAAATCATGGCTTTAAATTATATATATGTAATTTGTATATATATTAGAGTCCTTTTGAAGAAATACGAATATATATTTATTTGATATATATATATATATATATATATATATATATATATATTAATTAAGTGAGACTTGATTAAAATATATAATAAATATAAAATTCGGATTTTATTCTCCTAATTAGATTAGGGTTTGAAATTACTCTATACACAGCTATATATAGGATATATCAGTTGT
Organism: Centella asiatica; assembly: GCA_014636745.2. Taxonomy (NCBI): domain Eukaryota; kingdom Viridiplantae; phylum Streptophyta; class Magnoliopsida; order Apiales; family Apiaceae; genus Centella; species Centella asiatica. The sequence continues at coordinate 45,951,908 of CM025786.1, read as the reverse complement.
TCTCTCTAAAATACGTTTTCTGAAAAACCCTAGCCGCTCATAAGAGAAAGACTAAAGTTGAGAGAGAGAGAGAGAGAGAGAGAAAAACAAATTTAACAGCTAGTACTGCAATTCTTCTTCCTTCAGATCGTGAAACGATTTGTGGGGTGTTCGTGTGGATACCGTAGAGGTGTCATCCAATTAGATTGCGTTAAAGATTCGGAGACATTCAACACCCTCATCAAATCTTTGGATTCTGCAGGTTTAATCAGTAAAATCTTAAACCATCTATATTAAATTATTTCGCAAGGATCATCGGGTTAGGGTTTTGTTTTGTTTTTTTTTTTGTTTTAAATCATTTTTTCGTTGCGTTTATTTGTCGAAACCCTAAAGTGGTATCAAAGCTATTTGCGGAACATTAATATGGATTTATGTGTTTAATTGTATTCGATATATTTGATATATGTTGTTAATACATGTTTACCGATTCTAATATTGAATATATGATATTCTGCATGTATGGATATTCTAAAATTACGAATTCTGATTATATTTGATGCATGCTTATTGGGTATTCTAAATATTGGATATGTAAGTTGGGTGATGGGATTTGGGAATAATGATACACTTTCTGTTTCGATTGGATCGGAATTATGAAGGCTCGATTAATATAATCAGAACGTATATGATATGATTTGCCCCCTGTAAGACCCCTGCTCGCTGATCGGTTAGCAAGACCACCGCCAGAGGCGATGCCCCTTGGACCCCTCTAGGGGCCTCCCGACCCCTAGGACCCCGGCAAGGGGGGGTGCCCCCTTGACCCCCCGCCATCACGCACGATTGTCGTGTCCCCAATATGATTAATGGTTTAAAAATTAATTAGAAATATATATATATATATATATATATATATATATATATGTATGTATGTATTTTAAATTGTTTAAATCATGTTATTATGTGCTTATTATGATAGGCATGGTGCACAGGTATGGCCTTATGACCCATAGGTTAGTGATTTTGGTTTTGAAATACGGCTTGCATGTCGTGCCTTCTCTCTTATTTCTGGATGTATTATTCTCTTCTCATCTTACTCCCCTCGAATGTAACTCGAGGTTTCTTTCTATAATATAATGTACAACATAAAATAGTTTTAGTATAGTTTTCATTATTATGTAATCTATCAAGATGACCAACAGAAAATGGAGATGAGTAAAAGTAGGCATACAAAAGGAGCTTCAAGGGAGCTTCCAAGTTTGAAGATCATTTACCACTTTAGATTGACCTTCAATCTTTTCATTAGCTTGGAAAGATTGGCATAGGATTGGGCCATAACTGTGTCACATTTAATTTTGCACTTTATTTATGCTTATATATGATATAATGAATAAATGTGCATGCTTAAAAGTTATAATTGGTGAGATCTAAATTAATTAATAAAATCCTTCATAAAATCATTAAGTCTAAAACAGATGTCTTCCTATGATTAACACTCATCAAGGCCTTGATCGATGGGTGTAGGTTTGCCAAAGTAAAGTACCCCGTTTATCTTGGTATGGTGCGATAGGGTAATTGTGATATCCAAAATGTTAAAATTGGACTCGACTTAACTAGGCTATTACAATAGGATTGTGGGCTTAGAGGCATAGAGTTTGTATAAGTTCATTAGTTGGGCTTGAACAAACTTTGTTCGACAAGCTATCCAAAGAGTTATATATGATATAATTGACAAAGTGTTGTTTACCTAAATAATTATGTTTTGAGACATTAGCCAAAGTGTTAGAGATAAATAATGATGATGATGTTTAGAGAATAATTGTGCATCTATAAATACTTAAGGTATTCTATAAACCTTAATATATCTACACAAGTTCTGCATCCACTGATGATCAATTTAATCTTCAGGGGATGAACTGCACAACACTATGCAAGTCATCAGTGAAAACCTCTAAAAGACTTGATAGTGAAAAAGGAATGTCTGTTACTACTTAAAAGCAACCAAGAATTTCGCACATCAGATATTCCAGAAGAAATAGACAAAGCTTCAGTGATTGAAATCAATCAGGGGAATCCATCAGGGGATGACAATGGCAGACCAACCCATCAGGGGAACGCGTTAGGGCATGACATCGTCAAATCAACCCAACAAGGGAACGCTTCAGGGCATGACATTGTTAAAACAACCCATCAGGGGAACGCGTCAGGACATAACAATGGCATGTCAACCTGTCAGGGGAATCTATCAGGGCATGACAGTGACAAGGCAACCCGTCAGGGGAAATGCTCAACACTGCTCAATGGAAGCCATCAATGGATACTGTAAGTCTTAACATCAAGGGATCAAGAAGCACTTGGGCAACTCTACAACAATAGGTTAACTTGAGTGAAGCATGAAGCACTGATCAAGTCTTAAACAGGATTTTGTCATCAGGGGATCCAGAAGCACTAATCAAGTCCACATCAGGGTTTGTTATTAGGGGATAGTTATTACTGCATACATTTGCCATCAGGTGTTACACACAAATCATTGAAGCTTGTCAGAAAAGCAAGAGATATAACTGGAAAGATATTTCTTGAAGTTTAGTGATCAAATGACAACTCTCGATCATTAAATGCTCGAAGATCAGGGGATGAAAAAGAAGTAACAAAAGTCATCAGTAGTCTGACACATCATTCCAAAAAGGACAATGATGTGACATATATGCGGCCAAGTTGAAAAAGCAGCACGTCTAAGCACGTGGGTTCAACAGTACAAGTGGTTCACAATGAAAAATGGTGAAACACTCACTGAAATGTTTGACATATTTAACAAGTTGATAAATGACCTGAGGATGTATGGGAAGAACTATGCCAACAAAGACATTAATAGAAAATTCATGAAGGCACTTCCTATAACGTGGGATCTAAAGATTACAGCCATCAGGGAATCCAAGGACATGAATCTCCTAGACTTGGATAGGCTTTATGGTATCCTAAAGACATATGAACTGGAGGTTCAACAAATATCTAAAACGTCAGGGGATACCAGAAAGCTTAAATATGTAGCCCTGATGGCTGCTAGAAAGAACAAAGAAGAAGCAAGACCAAGTGTCTTGATGAAGCAGCAATCATGGGATGCTGAAGAAAGTTTGGAAGAAGAAGAAGAAGCTGACTCAAAGGAGACTGAGTACACTCCTGAAGAGTTAGAAGAACTGGATGAAACCATGGCCTTTCTTGCAAAAAAATTTTCTAAGCTGAAATTTCAAAAACCATCAAGGTCAAAAAGATTTTCAGCAAGGAAACCTAGTAGCACCAAAAGCTTTATTTATAAATCAAGAATAAAGTGCTACAAATGCAATGAGATGGGCCACTTTGCAAATGAGTGTCACAAGGCCACAAAAGTAGGTGAATCCAAGGGAAAAGAAACTGATGTGGACTACAAGAAGAAATACTTTGACCTTCTTAATGCCACCAACAAGGGAAAATCCTATGTTGTAGAGGGAAAGGACTGGGCTGACTCAAACGAAGAAGACACTAAGGAATATGTCAACCTAGCTCTTATGGCCTCATCTACTGACAGTGGCAGCTCACAAGTAAGTCTTGTAATTTACTCTAACATGTCTAGAAATGATTGTGTTAAAACTGTTAAGGAATTGACTTCTGAGATAAAAGATCTTTGTGACACTTTAAGGAGTGTTGTAGCTAAGACTGAGAGGGTACAAAAAATAAATGAACATTTGACTGCTAGAAATACTCTTTTAGAATCAGAACTTACCAGACATGAGATCCTTGAACAAGAACTCTCAAGGACTAAAAATCTCCTTGACTATGTTGTCAAAAGAGAGGAATGGACCTCCAATCTTTTGCAACAAGAAAGGGAAGTCATAAATAAATGGAACGAGTCAAGCAAGAAACTGGATGATCAATTAAACTGTCAGAAATCTTATCACAAATCTGGTTTAGACTATGAAGAGACTCTAGTGAAGTAACCTCCTATTGAGGTTGAAAATGCAGCTAGCTTTGGAAAAAGGCCTATACAACCTATCAAAATTGTAAAGGCTGTGACAAAGTTAGAAAAAGGGAATGTTTTCCCAATGTGTGGAACTTCCTTAAGTGGTGGGAGTGGCAAGAAACATGTTCTTGCTAAAGCACTCAAATTCCCAGTCAAGAATGAACTAGACTATGCATCAGTGGATACACAATCATCAGGGGATAAGAGTGCATCAGGCGTTCGCAGCCTTTCAAGAGATAAAGGCCTATCAAGGGATAAGAAAAAAAATAGAAATGGAAAGTTAGGTGTAAGCAAAGCTAGTAACTACACCCCTATTCAAGAAGCCCCTAGGAAAGTGTATTGGAATTGTGGTAATAATAATCATTTATCTTTTCAGTGTTAGGAAAAACCACAGATTTTAACTGGCACTATCTTATATGCTGATGATTTACCTTTCAAGCTTGCATGCACCCTTAAGGGTAAAGAAAAGAAAAATGCTGGTAAATCTATAACTGTTATTGAAGCTCCTAGAAAGGAGAAAGTGTGTACTTTGCCAAAACCAAAAGTCACAAATAATGAAAAAGATGTATTAACTGTGACTAAACCTAAAGGACCCAAAACCACTTGGGTACCAAAAATAACTTAAATGTTATTTGTGTGCAGGGAAAAGTCAAATGCAATCAAATCTGGTTTCTAGACAATGGCTGCTCAAGGCACATGACATGAAACAAAGTCCTATTCACAGAGTTCCAAGAAAAGTTTGGTCCAGTGATCTCTTTTGGTGACAATAGCAAATGATTGACTTTTGGTTATGGCAAAGCAACAAATAGGGATGTCTCATTTAAAGATGTAACACTAGTTGATGGGCTGAAGCACAATCTATTAAGCATAAGTCAACTATATGATAAAGGTTACATCATTTCTTTCAAAGGGGATCAGTGCTTAATCTCAAAAGAAAGTGATGGGAAGCAAGTCTTATCAGGGATAAGGAAAGGAGATCTCTACATTGCTGATTTTAAGTCAGTGGATGGAGAGTCATGTTTCTACAGCAAGGTTACCCCTGATGTGAGCAGATTTTGGCACAAGAAGCTCTCTCACTTGAACTACAAAACTATCAATGATTTGGTGAAGAGAGAACTAGTAACTGGACTACCTCAAGTGAAATTTATTCAAGAAGGATTATGTTCAGCCTGCCAACAAGGGAAGCAAAGGAAATCATCCTTTGTCAGCAAGGAAGCCACAATGATCAAAGATCCAATTCAATTGCTACATATGGATCTCTTTGGTCATGTCAACATAATGTCAGTATCAAAGAAAAGATTTGCAATGGTCATTGTGGATGACTACACTAGATATACTTGGGTCAAGTTTCAAAATGTCAAATCTAAAGTACCTCAACAAATCATTGACCATATAAAGAAAGTAGAGACTGAGTCAGGGTCAGTGGTTAGGCTATTGAGGACAGATAATGGAACTGAATTCAAGAATGCAACTGTTGATGGATTTTGTGTGGAGAAAGACATCAATCATACATTTTCTGCTCCAAGGACTCCTCAACAGAATAGTGTAGTGGAAAGGAAAAATAGAACCCTGATAGAAGGTGCTAGAACAATGCTAGCAGAGGCAAGAATTCCTACCTATTTTTGGGTTGAGGCGATATCCACTGTTTGCTTTACTCAAAATAGGTCATTAATCAAGAAAGCTCACAACAAGACCCTATATGAGCTAATGACAGGGAGAAAACCAAACATCAAGTTTCTACATGTTTTTGGATGCAATTGCTATGTGTTAAGAAACCTTGGTGAGAACTTAGAAAAATTTGATCCAAAAGCTGATGAAGCAATTTTCCTAGGTTACTCCCTAACATCTAAGGCCTACAGGGTTTATAACAAAAGACTCCAAGTGGTGATGGAGTCTATAAATGTAGATTTTGATGATCATGAGATTTCTAGACTTGAAGACCCTGGTTTTCATGAAGAACTCAGATTTGAAAATGAAGATGATTTTGATTGTCAAGAGTATGAAGCTGATGAGTGCAGACAAATGGAGAATTTATCGATCCCTGATGTTAATCCAAACAACATAAAAGCCCCTACAGCAGATGAAGTTAACTTCCTGGAAAACAGATCAGGGAATACTCCATCAGGGGATAATCCATCAGGGAATGCACCATCAAGTGATCACTTTAACCTTGATTTAAGCACAAATTCAAGGGGAGTTTTCTCAGAAACTGGTATCACAGACTTAGGGGGAGGAGATGATAATCAGGCAAGCTCATCAAAATATATCTCTAAGCCCAAATGGTTTAGAAGTCACACAACAAAATTGATCATTGGTGATCCAAATAAGAGAGTTCAAACCAGAAAAGCAACATCTAATGAATGCCTATATGCTTGCTTTGTTTCCCAAAAGAGCCAAAGAAATTTGAAAAAGCCATTCAAGATGCAGATTAGATCATGGCTAAGAAGAGCTAAATCAATTTGAAAAAAATCAAGTATGGAAGTTGGTGTCTAAACCCAAAGAAAGAATGATAATAGGTACCAAGTGGGTATTCAGAAACAAGATGGATGAAGCTGACATTGTTATAAGGAACAAAGCAAGACTGGCTGCAAAGGGATATCTTCAAGAGGAAGGGATTGACTTTGATGAAACTTTTGCACCAGTAGCCAGACTTGAGGCTATAAGGATTTTCTTAGCCTATGCAGCACATTCAAACTTTAATGTTTTTCAAATGGATGTGAAACGTGTCTTTCTCAATGGGAAACTGGAATAGGAGGTGTATGTTCAACAACCACCAGGGTTTGAAAGTTCAAAATTCTCAAATCATGTCTACAAACTAGAGAAAGCACTTTATGGATTGAAGCAAGCTCCTAGAGCTTGGTATGATACACTATCAAAGTTTCTAGTGGACAACAAGTTCACAGAGGTATCATTAACAAAATATTGTTCTTTAGACAACACCAAGGTCATCTAATCCTGGTTCAAATATATGTTGATGATATCATCTTTGGATCCACAGACACTAGATTGTGTGAAAAGTTCTCCAAGCTCATGCAAAGCAAATATGAAATGAGTTTGATCAGTGAATTGTCTTATTTCTTGGGGCTACAAATCAAATAGGTCACTAATGGGATTTATATTCATCAGACAAAGTATGCCAAAGAGCTACTCAAGAAATTTGACATGGAGGACTCAAAAGTAGCAAAGACACATATGGCCACAACAACCAAGATTGACCCTAATAAGAATGGAAAGAAAGTTGATCTAAAGACTTATAGGGGAATGATTGGTTCTCTGCTTTATCTGACAGCAAGCAGGCCTGACATCCTGTTTGTAACATGTCTTTGTGCAAGGTATCAAGCTAATCCAAGGGCGTCCCATCTAATGGCAGTAAAAAAGATCTTGAGGTATATCAAGTGCACTGCAGAATTGGGACTTTGGTATCCAAAGGAGTCTGGAGTTGAATTACTAGGGTACTATGATGTTGACTTTGGAGGATGCAAAATTGACAAAAAGAGTACAATAGGAAGCTGTCAGTTTCTGGGAGGAAGGCTTGTATCTTGGTTCAGTAAAAAGCAGCACTAAATATCAACATCTACTGCTGAAGCTGAATATATTGCAGCTGGAAGTTGCTGTGCACAAATATTGTGGATGAAAAATCAGTTAATGGACTATGGCCTGAATTTCAACAAAATTCAAAACTTGTGTGATAACACTAGTGTCATTGTCATTGCTGAAAATCCTGTGCAGCACTCCAGAACTAAGCATATAGAAATCAGATATCATTTTATCAGGGAACATGTTATGAATGGAACAATTGAACTACATTTTGTACCAACAAACAAGCAGCTGGCAGACATTTTCACCAAGGCTCTTGATGAAGCCACCTTTATCAATCTAGTGGGAGAACTGGGTATGGTGAATTATGCAAAATGAAGTCTAATTAACTTGCTAAAGACATGTCAGAAAGATTGTTGGAATAACTCAAGCTATCAAGTGCTTAAGTTCTGGTATTCCTAACTCATCTCATAAATTCCTGATAAATGTAGTTGATATGTGAATATATATGTTATATATGTAAATATGTACATATACTTATGTGTTTTTTTTTGTTTTTGTCTGATGCATCAGGGTCAGGGTATCCTTCCCACGCATCAGGGTCAGGGTATCTGTCTCGCACATCAAGATCAAGGTATCCATCTCAGGCTTCAGGGTCAGGGTATCTGTTCCGAGCATCAAGGTCAGGGTGTGTATAATCATCGAACATCAGGGTCAGGTAAAAGGCTTTTGACTGCATCAGAGGATTGTGTCGAGTCTGTGATAATAATTCATCAGGGAATTCTCTTGTCCCTAATGATGTGTCACCATAGAATTGATGCGACACCCTGATAGCATGTTTTTAGGAACGGTTATCAAAAGTCAAAAAGGCAGGTATTTAAACTCCCTTTCTCTCTCTCTCTTTCTGAAATACCTCAAAACATTTAACTTGTCTTTGATATTTGCTCGAGTTTTCTTTCTCTATCTTCTTATTCACAGAATTTTCAACTCATCAACAGTATCAATGGCACCAAGCACTGCTCAACAACTACCAAGAGATCTAGTGGTTCCACAAACCAACTTTGTGGGTTTTTCAGACATCGAAGAGGTAAATGCTTGCTTTAAACCAATGATGCACTATCTACTCAACTTAGAGTACAGCAAAGCCATTTTTACCGATGACGAGATGTCTGGGGAAGCACTAGCACAACTATGGACAAGTGCCAAATTCATGTACTCTGCAACCAGACCTGAGTTTGTCAAGGGAATCTCATTCAAAATTCTTCTGAAAAGGGAAATATAATTCCTTTCAGAATTAATTCTGCTCTGGGACTACCTACACAAAAGTTCGTGGAAGTGCCAAGTGATGCTAAACTGCGTGACTTCTTGAGGAAACTGGGCTACAACTCACCAAATAATGTAGCTTTGAAGTTCAAAGATCTCAAGAGGTTCAATGTGAAAAGAGAGATCTGATATCTCTTTGACATAATCACAAAGGTGTTTTCAGGTAAGTCCTCTAACTATGAGGTGATAACATCTTTAACTCTAAAAATTGTTTTTGCCATGATTAGGAATGTAAAAATTAATATAGGAAAATTAATTTTTCATGATCTTGTAGATAAAATGGGTAGTTTTACTTCTAGAAAATAGGAAGTTTACTATGTTAGATTCTTGTCAATGATTATTAAGGATCAAATTACTAATCTTTCTTTTGAGAATGACATTGTTGTATAGAGTTATAAACAAATAAAGAAATTATTTGTAGAAATAATAAAGAAATCTTATACCGCGGAACATTTATACTTCCATCACATATAGAACAGGTATCTCGAACTCTCCTTTCTTCTTCTCAACCTATTACTTCTTCTCCTTCAACTACTATGGCAGAAAACACTACCATTTCTCTACCTACCCAAGTAGTACCACCAATTTCAACACAACCACTCTCATTAAACCCGCCCTTAGTCTCCCAAAAGACTAAAAGTACCAAAAGAAAACCCACTGAAGAAACCGCAACAAGTGAGGGGGAGCAAGGAGAGAGAGTGATTGGCTTAAGGAGATTGAAGAAGAAGAAAGTAGCCAAGAGAGTAACCCTATAGCCAGCCCAAGCAGTATCCTCTCAAAAGGATACTGCTTTTGATAAGGAATTATACACATTTCTAACTAGTTCCTTTCAAAAGAAATTAGTTATTGAAAATAGTCCCCAACCAGGGATACAGTTGAGTGAGGCACAAACAGTGACCATAGCCCCTGATGAAATTAACATCAGGGTCTTTGAGAGCCACTTGCAGATAACTGGCACAGTGAGTGCACACACAACTTCTTTTGATGGATCACCTCCTCATTCGATGATCCAGCCAACACTCCCTTCTACACCTCTCTCATCTTTCTCAATTCCTCAAATTTCTTCAGATATCATGACACAAACTCTGAGTGTCATGACATCAGATTCTCCATTTTCTCATTTCTTGGAGGAGCCAACACTCACTGACACAGTGATTGATAATCAACATGTTCAAATGGTTGATTCCTTTTTAAATGATTCAATCACTGTGACACAGTCTGGGGACAACAATGCACCTGTACATACTACTGCAATAAGCATTTATGTTCCCCCACATGTAAATACTTCTTCTATAGAAACATATACTTCTCCAATTTTACATACACAATTGACCTCCACTCCTTCCCCTATCACTTTTGTGAAACTAGAAATTGTACATAATGTACTTGAACTGGCCACAATTGCTAATCTCACAGGCCATAGGAGCCCTTCTAGGATAATTTTGAGTGAGAATGTGAGAATACTTAGTGAAGAGAGGAAAAGTCAATCCCCTGAGAGGACTTTGGCAAAAGGAGAGAATGAGACTACTGCCTTAGAAGGCAAAGAAAAAAGAGAGTCTTCGAGAGATGCCTTAGAAGGCACAAAAAAAGGAGAGATTGAGGGAGATAAGGATGAGATCCTTGTAAATAAAGAAAATAGAGAAAATATAGATACTGTATATACTTTTAGTTCTTTTGAGAGTGATAAAGATGACACTCCAATTGATGACTTACCTTAGTTCATTGGAGTTGATTTATACTTTCAAAAGAATCAAATGGCTGATACTGTACAGTTACTCAAACAAAAGCAATTAGTGGATGTGGAATCTCAGAAACTCTATACACACTTTACAAACAAAATAAATAATGTACAGCAAGTTGTGGACTCCCTTGTCACCAGCCAAACCATGCTCAAAATGAAAAAACTTGTTGACAATGTTGACAAACAACTCTCTATATTCTCTACCAAAATAGCAAGCATGGAGTCTCTGCAACTATCAATGGCCGACACTCTGCAAAAAGTTCTTCAAGTCACATCCCTACTCTCCACTTCCACTGATAATGTTGTCAAAAAGGGGAAGAAATCTTCAGGGCCATCATTAGGGGTTGTTGTTGAAACTCAAACAAGTCAACCATCAGGGGATGTGACTATTGTTGCTCCTGCTCCAAAAGCCAAGGACAAAGGTAAGGGTATCCTGATTAAAGAACCTAAAAAGAATACCAATAGTCAATCAAGACCCAAACTACTTGGAGATGCGATGAAGATAACTCATTTTCCAACTCCTGTCGAAATATTAATAGACGGAAAAATGGAGCTTGTCTATCCTCAAGACAAGAAGTTGGTGGAAGCTAATGCACTCTATGCACAGCAACTCCAACAAGAGGAGGAAAGGGCTGCGGAGGAGGAGAAACAAGAAGAAGAACCTAAAAAGAAGAGTGTCAGGCCAAAATCCTCCAAGAAAACTTAGCAAAAGAAATCTCATTCCCCCAAAGGTACATCAGGGGATAAAGATAATGAAAAACCAAAATCCCCTGATGTCACCATATCCAAGTCATCTAAAGTCAAGGATCAAGCACCTTTTCCTATACCATATGGACCACCCACACTAGCTAAATACCTAAGAGAAGAAAGGCGCAAGAACCTGACATTTATGTTCTCAATAAAAGGCATAAATGTTAGGACCAACAGTAAGAGGGAAAAGCTAATCACTATACAACTGAAAAATTGGTCTGAGTTCACAGTCACGTCTGACTAGTTTAGGAGAATGGATGTTGAGAAATTAGGGTTGATCCTGAACCTGATTTCCAAATCAACATTGCTGAATAGAGACTTGAGGGGGATGATCGATAAGCTGAGGAAAGCCATCAACGATGAAAGAAGCTTGCCCGCAGCCTTGGAAAGACCATTAAAGCTTTTCTACAAAACAGTTGATGGGCAAGACAAAAGCATAAGAATCAAAGAAGTTGATGGGCTTGACCTAGAGAAAGCGATGCATGGTCTAAGACAAATTGCTTATCACAAGAATGAACATGTCATCCAGTTCAGAATCCTACTACTACAAAGAGTGCTAAAGGAGATTGAAGAAACCAGAGCTGATGATGGGAATGCAGCAGTAGTAAGGGATGTGCCACCAGTAAAAGGATTTAAAGAATATCCAAAGATGATCACAAGCCCCATGGGTATAGGGCGTTGAATTCAAAAATGTAAAAGGGGAGATCATCACCTTTTATTGGTCACAACTTGCTGCAGCTAATCTATCAGAGATTGAATCTGTCCTTGAAACTCTGGAATCCAGCAAGAATGTCAACATTGTCAACATTAGAAGACTTCTTCAAAAAGAGCTGGAACAACTAGTGGCAGGAGGTGAAGACAACAGGCTCAGGATTCCAGATCAAAACCCAAATCAAAGGAGACAAGGCCTTGAAGTGATTCACAACCTATTGAATCAAGTAAACCATTGCCCTTTGTTTCTGCCAAACATAGAAGAAATCCTGATGTCTAAAATGTATCTTTCTTTTGTAATAGTTATAGAAATACTTGGACATTTAGTTTATCTGTTCATACAAATAGATTAAATATATACAATTTTGGTTTTGACATCATCATTAGTACATGTGTTAGATTTATGGTTATCAAACTGATAAACATAAATAGGGGGAGATTATTAGAGATAAATAATGATGATGATGTTTAGAGAATAATTGTGCATCTATAAATACTTAAGGTATTCTATAAACCTTAATATATCTGCACAAGTTCTGCATCCACTAATGATCAATTTAATCTTCAAGGGATGAACTGCACAACACTATGCAAGTCAACAGTGAAAACCTCTAAAAGATTTGATAGTGAAAAAGGAATGTCTGTTACTACTTAAAAGCAACCAAGAATTCCGCACATCAGACATTCCAGATGAAATCGGCAAAGCTTCAGTGATTGAAACCAATCAGGGGAACCCATCAGGGGATGACAATGGCAGACCAACCCATCAGGGGATGACAATGGCAGACCAACCCATCAGGAAATGACAATGGCAGACCAACCCATCAGAGGAACACGTCAGGGCATGACATCATCAAATCAACCCATCAGGGGAACGCGTCAGGGAATGACATTGTCAAAACAACCCATCAGGGGAATGCGTCAAGACATGACAATGGCAGGCCAACTTGTTAGGGGAATCTATCAGGGCATGACAGTGACAAGGCAACCAGTCAGGGGAAATGCTCAACACTGCTCAGTGGAAGCCATCAATGGATGTCGTAAGTCTTAACATCAGGGGATCAATAAGCACTTGGGTAACTCTACAACAATAGATTAACTTGAGTGAAGCATGAAGAACTGATCAAGTCTTAAATAGGATTTTGTCATCAGGGAATCCAGAAGCACTAATCAAGTCCACATCAGGGTTTGTTATCAGGGATAGTTATGACTGCATACACTAGCCATTAGGTCTTACACGCAAATCATTGAAACTTGTCAAAAAAGCAAGAGATATAACTAGAAAGATATTTCTTAAAGTTTGGTGATCAAATGATAAGTCTCGATCATTAAATGCTCGAAGATCAGGGGATGAAAAAGAAGCAACAAAAGTCATCAGCAGTCTGACACATCATTCCAAAAAGGATAACGATGTGACATATATGCGGCCAAGTTGAAAAAGCAGCACGTCTAAGCACGTGGGTTCAACAACTGATCTTCTATATATGCAAAAGAGTTCTCATTACAGAAAAAGTTTGGATATCCAACGGATCAACCAACAGAGAGAAGCACACAAACACTAGAGAGAAGTTTTGTAATATATCTTGAGAGAAATATTCAAAGAAAATTAGAAACTAGTGATTGTGAACTTGAAGCTGTAATTTATTACAGATTGTAGCTGATTAATCACATTTGTGATTAAATAGATTTCCAGAAAAACATCAAATTTTAATACAACAATTTTAACTTGAATGCTTGTGTGTTCATCTTAATATTCACTGTAGTTTTTCTGATCTTGTAGCTATTTCCGACAGTGCTTAACAAGTTTTTAAAGAGCAAAAAGTTTTGAGTGTTTGTATTCAACACCCCCCCCCCCCCCCTCTACAAACACTTGAGCTTATTTAGTTCTAACACAAAACTAACTTAAGGCATAACGAAATATGGATCTTGGCTTAGTAGAAATATTTAAAAGAAATAATTTCTGAATTAATGGTGATCGAAGGCTATTAATTTGAATAAAATAGTGGGAGGTATATTTTGAATGTGCCATTACCAAATACATAATATTAAAATTTCTGCAAATTTACTTATTATTTCTGCATTTATGAATTGTAGATATCAATGGCAAACAACAACAATAATAGTAGTCTTTCACTGCGAACAGTCCTTGAGAAGGAAAAACTGAATGGGATTAATTTCCTAAACTGGCATAGGAATTTGAGGATTGTCCTCAAGCAAGAGCGCAAGCTCTATGTCCTAGATGGACCAATTCCTACTACACCAGCTACCACTGCACCACGTTCAGAGCAGAATGCTTACAAAAAGCATCTAGATGATGCTCTGGATGTGGGTTGCCTTATGTTAGCAACCATGAACCCTGAACTTCAGAAGCAACATGAGTTAATGGATGCTTATGACATGATTTAACATCTTAAGAAGTTGTTCGAGGGGCATGCTCTGCCGTAGAGGTATGATACGAGCAAGGCATTATATCATTACAAGCAGGGTGAACGTGATCCAGACAATCCACATGTTCTGAATATGATTGGGTATATTGAGTACCTAGATAGGTTGGTCTTTCCAATTACTCAGGAGGCTCAAACTGATCTTGTGACGGCCCCAAAAATCATAAAACAGATTTCGGGCACCATCAAAAATTGACAAAAGATAATTGATACATTCAAGCATGCATAACGTTAAATAAGAGATAAATAACGAATCTCTATTACATTATCCATTAAAGAGTATTTAATACAGCGGAAGTCTTAAAATAGGGCCCACACAGGCCTTAAAGTCTAAACATTTCTATAATTTTCTCCCTCTTCACCCTACCCTTGAAAGCTATCCACAGGAGGGATATCAGGAAGCTCTCAGAATTCCATCTTTTCTTTTCCCTTATGAGACGCATCGGTCGTCTCGCCATAGCCTGCAAAAATTATAATCATAGCAACATGAGCGATTTACGCTCAGCAAGTATATATTCGATAGTATTTGGGTAAGCTTGAACGATGGAAAATAATGGTTTAAGTGTTTATGAGGTTGGACGAAAACAATGTCCAACACCTCCGAATAATATAGAAGAAAATAGTTTCTAGGGTCCCAGAGTGATAGCGAGGGATTTGACCCTTTTCTTAGAAGAATCTTGAATAACCACATGCGCCTTATAACACTGTCTGTTTGGCGCACGTGCCCTTAAGAACTCTTAATACCGTCTGTTTGGCGCAAGTGCCCTTAAGAACTATCTTAAATCAAACGTTATATCAGATGGCCAACCTGATCGTCTGACTTAACCATAATGACATACGTAGTCAATGCAGAAAAAATTTGTCTGCAAGGGTTCGGTTACCGATGCCTCGGTTGCCGTTCCCTATCCATAATAGGCACGGGATGCCAGGCATATGCATCCACGTGACCGTTAGTTTACCCACACGGATATACTTTTCAAGTAAGGGGTAAAGAACAAGGCTTCTATATCCGTATGGGGTTTACTTTGACGTATTAGCGAACTTAAACAGCTAATAACCGCCCAAGAAGTACTTGTATCTAGTACAATATTTTTCACGTACATCGGATCGAATGATCATACGTTACTTAACTTTGAATAAATATCAACATAATATCAATATCATGTACGTATATCGAAGAATTGATTATACGCATTAGTTTGAAATATAAATCATTTGGAAACATATTTGTCATGAATATAAAAGAGATATGTACATGCATATCATTTCATAACATATCATACGCATATCGAAACAAGTGATCATGCGTTATCTTGAAATAAACATAAGATTGAATGTATACTTGCCTTTGGTCCTTAGAATTCTCACGTTTAACAACTCGTGAAAGCAGAAAATTCTGTAAAACATGTACAGATAATAATATGAGAAATCTCCACTTAAATACACATGATAAATGTTCATGTGAAGTGTTAATGAAATTCTCAAGTCTATACTTAACTACTTATGTCGTCACTCGTAAGTCCTCGATAATTTAAATTAATTATAGGAGGCCTTAGATTATTTAATAACTATTAACTAATCAACTTCAGCTTTAAATGATTATTATTAATCATTTAGAAATTATTCATTAATTATTATTTAATTGCTTTAATTAAATAATAATTGATCTTTAATTAATTAAGAATTACTTCTTAATTAATCTACACTTAAATAATTTATTTAGTTATTTAAAAACCATTCATTAATTATTATTTAATCACTTTAATTAAATAATAATTAATCTTTAATCATTTAAAAAAAACGTTTATTAATTATTATTTAATTACTCAAATTAAATAATAATTAATATTTAATTATTTAAAAATCATTTATAAATATTATTTTTTTTTTTTTAAAAAAAATAAAAAAAAATGTAAGTGTTTATTTTATTTTTGAAAACTTGGATTGTGTCAAAAATAAATTTTTTTTTTTTTTTTTTTAAAGTGGGTTGAAATTTTAAAACTAAGTGGGTAAAATTTATTGGATCAAAGTCCAAAATTTTATTTTGAAATCCGGGTCAAAATTCGGGTCAAAACAATGGGTCGAACCGGGTCAAAATAGTGGGTCGGATCTGGGTCAACCGGGTCAAACCGGGTCAACCCATCACCTTCAACAAACTGCAGAATCCGGCCAGCAGCTAGCACCGGCCGGCGAAAATTTGCAGAAACCGGCGAGTCCTACACTCACTGCCCGCGACCCACGCACACACACACACACTGATTCGAGGAAAGGCCATTACCGTGACTTTTAGCATAGGTAAATACCCCCCTACGCTTGATGCCACCGCCTGAAACTTACTGAAACAGAGATCGAAGCTCGCCGGAAAGCTCTCGCCATTAACGTCGGCGAGAAGCTTCGGCCGAGCTTCCAAATCTCATTCCTTCACCATTTTTGACGAATAAAACATGAAAATGATTCTAGAGATCACAAGAAACTCGTACATGCAATTAATTTCAATTTTCATCAACTACATCGCATGCTAGATCGATTTAAAGTTTCGGACATAAATGAAAATTTCATATGAACACGAAATCATAAATACTTAACTATTTCTCAAATTGTTTAAGGCAAAATGATCCTTACAAGTGCAGAAACATATTGATATAAATTATTTGAATTACCACGAACTACATCGGCCAAAATCTCGATTCAAAGTTTCGGGTTCTAGGGTTCTAAGTATTATGAATAAACCGTAGCTAAAGATTTAACAGCCGTCGCTAAAGGGTTTTTTTTTTTTTTTTATTTAGATTTTGATTAAACTTCAAAAATTAATATCTCTCAATATATAGATGATATGAACAAGTGCAATATATGAAAATCATACTGAAAAATATCATCTACAACATGGTATAATTAGAAAAAATCTTTAGCGTAAAAATAAAAGTGCAGAAATTTTTTTTTTACATTTAAAAGCTTCAAATGAAAATTCCAAAACCTTGCTAGAGAGGAAGAATAATGCTCCGAATTTGAGAGAGAGTTTGTGAAATATGTTTAGTGAAAATGCTGTAATGAGATTACTAATCATGCAAGGAAGGAAATTAAGGAGTAATTTACTACCTAATAAATGCACCATTTAAATTTTGAATTTCAAATTTAAATCCCTAATTAATTGCATCCTAATTGCATGGTAATTATTATTGTAACAGATGTAAATTAATCATTCACCATGGGAGTACTTAGTAAAAAAAAAAATTTATTTACACACAATTTACATTTTTAATGGTTATGCATTTATTTATTGCATTAACCGAAAAAAATTTTAATCGGCCTCGGCGAAATAATAATAAAAAAAATGCGTTTATAAAATTATTATCAAAATTAACATCTAGTAGTTTAAAATAAATATCTTGTCACAATTTATCGTCTCGCAATAATAAAAAAATATAGCATTCGTTATAAATATTAATGAACGTGTGCGTAATGAATTACGTAATCGTTACGTACACGTAACCGTAAAAAAAAATAAAAATAATAAAAAAAAAATAATAATTACTGGATGATAAATTCATAAATAATCCTCAAAATTTTACTTTTGAATTATTGGGTTCTCACAGATCTTGTTTTGCAATCTCTGAACAACAGTTATTCTCAATTTGTTATGAATTACCTCATGAACGAGATTGAGAAACCACTTACTGAGTTATTGAGCATGTTGAGAACTACTGAAAACAACATGAATAAGGCAGGACCCACTCCCATGTTGATGGTGCAAAAGGGGAATGCCAATGGAAATAGAAGGGGTAAGAAGAAAAAGATGGGATCTAAATCTACTGCCAAATCCAAATCCAATAAGGCTTTGAAGCCTAAAGGTGGGATAGCTAAAGAAGGTAATTGTCACTTATGTGGAAATCCTGGACACTGGAAAAGGAATTGTCATGCTTACCTAGAAGATATAAAGAAGAAGAAAGGAAGTGGGACTTCCGATTCAGGTATATATGTTATAGAAGTCAATTTATCTACTTCTACATCTTGGATATTTGATACTGGATGTGGTTCTCACATTTGTGTTAATGTGCAGGAACTACGAAGGAGTAGACCGTTGGCTAAAGGCGAGGTGAACCTACGCGTTGGGAATGGAGCAAGAGTTGCTGCATTAGCTGTAGGAACTTACCATTTATCTTTGCCCACTGGGCTAGTATTAGAACTTGAAAACTGTTATTATGTGTCTGCTATAAGTAGGAATATTATCTCTGTTTCTTGTTTGGACAAGAAGGGTTTTTCGTTTATAATAAAGAACAACAATTGCTCCTTCAATTTAAATGAAGTGTGTTATGGAGTAGTACAATTGTTTAATGGTCTTTATGTTCTTGATTTACATATGTTCATCTATAATATAAATACTAAACGGCTAAAATCAAAAGATTCTAATCCGACTTATCTTTGGCATTGTCGTTTAGGCCATATCAGTGAGAAACGCATATCCAAACTCCATAAAGATGGGTATTTGGACTCATTTGATTTTGAATCATATGATGTATGCGAGTTTTGTTTGTTAGGCAAAATGACTAAAGCACATTTCACTGGACATAGTGAACGGGCCAGCGATGTATTAGGCCTCATAAATACCGATGTATGTGGACCCATGAGTTCGCTAGCTAGATCTGGGTTTTGCTACTTTATTGCATTTACTGATAATTTCAGTAGATATGGATATGTGTATCTTATAAAACACAAATCCAAATCTTTTGAAAACTTCAAAGAATTCAAGAATGAAGTACAAAACCAATTTGGCAAAAGCAAAAAAGCCATTCGATCAGATCAAGGTGGAGAATACTTGAGCCAGGAATTTGATAATCTTCTTAAAGAGTGTGGTATAATATCACAACTCACTCCACCCGGAACACCACAATGGAATGGTATGTCTGAAAGGAGGAATTGTACCTTGTTAGACATGGTACGATTCATGATGAATCATGCAGATCTTTCAATAAGCTTCTAGGGCCATGCCCTAGAAACTGCTGCCTGTACACTTAACCGTGTTCCTACAAAGACGGTTCAAAAGACACCATATGAGATGTGGACTGGGAAACGCCCTAGTATGCATTTTATGAAGATTTGGGAATGTGAAGCGTATGTACAGCGTCTAGCTTCCGACAAGGTTAGACCTAAATCAGATAAGTGTAATTTTGTGGGATACCCTAAAGAAACAAAGGGGTATTATTTCTACAAACCTTCAGAGAACAAAGTGTTTGTTGCTCGCACTGGAGTTTAACTAGAAAGGGAATTTTTCTCTAAAGAAAATAGTGGGAGGGATGTAGAACTCGAAGAAATTCGAGAACCACAAAATATCAACGAACCTGAGCTAGAACATGAGCAAGAACCACAAGTTGTTGCGAAAACTGAACTTGCTCAAGTAACACAAACCCCTCGTAGATCTAGTAGGACTCGCCATGAGCCTGAGAGATATTATGGATATCTTGTTACTCAAAGTGGCGATGTGATGCTCATGGATAATGATGAGTCTGCTTCCTACCAAGAAACTATGAATGGATCTTAGTCTAAGAAATGGCTTGAAACCATGAAATCTGAGATGGACTTCATGTATGCCAACCAAGTATGGACTTTGGTTGACCCACCTGAAGGGGTAAAATCAATTGGGTGCAAGTGGGTTTTCAAGAAGAAAACTGGCATGGATGATAATGTACAAACCTATAAAGGTCGACTGGTAGCAAAATGTTTAACCGGGTGGACGATAAAGGTGATTGTTGGATGCATCATGAGTTATGTGATAAATGAGAATGATGTAGATGGAATTTAACCCTCCTATAAATTAGGAGTGATATCTATAGGCCTCTTGATTGACTGAGACTATGAAATGCATGGTCATGCTCAAATAGAGATTTGTTTCATATAGTCTACTCATTGATCAAGAAAATTGAGATTAAATTGTGAAGAGGATGACACATTCATCCCTTGAATTTAATCTTAGATATCAAGGTTAAAAGGATTAAATTACATTGAAATATTGGTCACG
Organism: Centella asiatica; assembly: GCA_014636745.2. Classification (NCBI taxonomy): domain Eukaryota; kingdom Viridiplantae; phylum Streptophyta; class Magnoliopsida; order Apiales; family Apiaceae; genus Centella; species Centella asiatica. Next base: position 45,931,419 of record CM025786.1, on the reverse strand, counting down.
AAAAGGTTGCGTCGAATCAACGACTTTATTATTACTTGGGTAACAGTAATGTATTACTAGATGTCACTCACTGTTTATAATTTTATAATATGATTTAAAATTATTGTCAACATAATAATAACCTACAGGGTCGCACAATAAGAACATTCATTAAGGAGATATAATTTAAATGTCAGTGATTTTAATATATCAATAAGATTGATTTTATTTAAATCATGGATTTAAATTATATGTATGTAATTTGTATATATATTAGAGTCCCTTGGAAGAAAATACGAATATATATTTATTTGACATATATATTAATTAAGTGAGACTTGATTAAAATATATAATAAATATAAAATTCGGATTTTATTCTCCTAATTAGATTAGGGTTTGGAATTACTCTATACACGGCTATATATAGGATATATCAGTTGTTCTCTCTAATATATGTTTTCTGAAAAATCCTACCTGCTCATAAGAGAGAGACTAAAGTTGAGAGAGAGAGAGAGAAACAGATTCAACAGCTAGTACTGCAATTCTTCTTGCTTCGGATCGTGAGATGATTCGTGGGGTATTTGCGTGGATACCGTAGAGGCGCCGTCCAGTTGGATTGCGTTATAGATTCGGAGACGTTCAACACCCTCATCAAAACTTCAGATTCTGCAAGTTTAATCGGTAAAATCTTAAACCATCTATATTAAATTGTTTCGCATGGATCCTCGAGTGAGGGTTTCGTTTTTTTTGTTTTAAATCAGTTTTCTTTTCCGCTGCATTTTATTTGTCGAAACCCTACATTAAATATCTTTCTTTCCTATTTGGAATTGAAAATACTCAATGGATAATCCTTCTTTTTGGATTTCACAAAATGATAAGAAATAGGAATCCAAAATTAAATCTGTAATAGGATGGATAATTTTACCTATAAATAAGATTGATTTGTAGACTTGTAGATACATAAAAAATCAGATATTTTGAGAGATATTTTAGGAGAGAGCAATTACCATAAAACGGAAGAAAAAGTGAAAATCGTAGTTTTTCATTAGCACGATGTAGCAGTCTTAATTTTGCGTTTTCCAGAGTTTGGACGGTTGGTTCGTTCTGATTTTTAGACAGTGGTTTCGAAATGTCTAGTTCTTGATTCTGAACGGTGGAGATCAATTTTGGGGAGTCTGGAAGTGTGTTGTTTTGGGATACAAATAGGATTTCTGTTTTAGGTGATATTCTCTGATTTTGTCTCTATTTTTATAACATACTTCTTGATGTTTATTTCAAGAAGTGTGACGATATATTTTGAATTTGTGTGTTTTTAGTTTAACTAGGAAAGACTTGGTGTATTATTCAATTATTTGTGATAGTTAAATTTTTGGTTGGACTACGGTTACGTAGTTTTTACTCCTTGTCTTTGAGGGTTTTCCACGTATAATTTTTATGTATATTATGACTTACATTTTACAAGTTTATCGTTTTATTATTTCTCTACTTAATTGTTTTCTCAAAAGGTTACAAGTTTAAAAAAAATTATTATTACATTATGGTCAATTTTTTCCAACAAGTTGTTCATTTCTAATTCTTTCTTCCGTATTCCATCCTACATAGGAATGGATAAAGTATTATGGATTTTATGGAAGTTTCAACAGATCTTCTTCCAACGAAATTTATTAAATCGGATTTCTTGATATAATATTCCATTCGAAATAAGCTTCTCTCAACGAAATAAAATTTATTTTAATGAACTTTCATCAAAATAAAACATTTTTTTTCCTGATAATGCGAGTACAATTATAATAAATGTTATTTGACGTAGTTTTACAAAGTTGGCTAAGTATTTCTTACAATATTGAACAAATATGGTTTAACTAACACAAAATATTCGTGATGAAACAATAGGCGAAAGTAACTACAAGAAAATAATGCTCAAATATAAATAGTTAAAAGATCAATTAATACTCACTCAGTTCTTAAAAAAATAACATTTAAAAATTAGATTATGATAATTTTTTTCATTATAACACTATAGTTTTTAAAAATTGTAATTACAATCTTTCTATCTTATCTTTTCATTGAATATTCATGCTCCTCTATTCCACAAAAAGAGAAACATTTAGATTTTTGACGATTATTAAATTTGCATCTTTAACCAAGATTTAAATGTACTAAGTTTTTCTCATGAAATTTATTATGAATCTTTAAATGATAACTAGATCTATAAGTTTGTAATTGAAATTTTTTTAATTTATAGTAAAATAACAACGAAAAATTACAAATGTAATTCTTTTTTGTAACAATTTTTTTTTCAAATGCAATTATTTTTTTTGAACAGAAGAAGTAACAAATTTCATGAGAAAAATTTATTACTTTTTCATTTAATTTTATATTAAACATGTAATATTAATATTTATTAAAATTTTAAATGTATCTCCTTTTATGGAAGGGATGGAGTACTAAAATTGTTATGATAAAAAAGGAGTTCGACTGAAGTTGTATATCGTAAGTACACCTATGGACGGAGTTATCACAAGAACGACAATAACGATAAACCAATAAGTTTATTTTGTAAGTGAAGAGATGACACTAAATTACTACAAATGATCACATACTGTCCAAAAGTTATACACTACTACAAAAATTCTGTTATGCGTCGCTTTATTTGCGTCGGTTTTTTAATAAAATTGTTGCATATAGTAGTGCGGTGGCATTGTCGTAAAAATAATAAAAACTATTTGCGTCGGTTTTTTTACATAACCAACGCAAATTCTCTGAAAATATTTAAAAAATAAATTAGTTCACCATTTGCGTCGCTTAGTATAAAACACCGACGCAAATAGTGTTGATTATTTGCGTCGGATTTTTTAAATAACCGACGCAAAAAATATTTAAATAAATTAAAAAGAATTTGCGACGGTTTTTTTAAAGAACCAACGCAAATGATTTGTGACATTTGCGTCGGTTGTTTAGTACAACCGAGGCCAAAGATGAGAAATAATTAAAAAAGATAAACAAATTTGCGTCACGTCGGTTAAAGAACCAACGCAAATGCTTTAAAATTTTAAAAAATAAATTATTCAAACATTTGCGTCGCTTGATTTAAATATCCGTCGCAAATGGTTATGGTATTTGCGTCAGTTTTCTTCTTTGGCCGACGCATATGCTTTAATAATATTAAAAGTGTATTTAGGTTAAAAATTTTTCTATTTTGGCCTAGTTCGTAAGAGAGGAGAGAAAGCGATATCGTCTTTGGCGGGAAACTTGGCTGAGATTTTGCAGGTTTCTTTCTTCAGTGTTTCCGTCCGAGAGCTCAGCTTTGTTGTGTAAGGTAATTGTTGATTAAAATAATACATTCATCACATGCATTATTTAAAATAGCAATATGTTTGCTTGAACTGTTGTTTGTCTGCATCTTATTTATGATAACTGTACAATCGTTGTGCTTACTTAGTTAATCGTTGTGGTTATTTAGTTAAACATGGATCGTCAAACATGGATGTACAATATATTGCGTAACGATGACGCATATGTGAGAGGGGTTAACGAGTTTATTATATGTGCGGTTCGACACCAAAAAATCAGAAAGGAACATGGAAAAGAAGACATGATTGTGTGCCCGTGCCGCCTTTGTGGTAATTTAAAAAAATATTCGAACGCAGAGACAGTGTGTGAACATTTATTTCGTCGGGGTTTTAAGAAAGGTTATACAAAGTGGATTTGGCACGGTGAGGGAATAGAGTCTGATATGACTGGTAGCTCAAGGTCGAATTATGCAACCAAGTGCGATAATTCGGTCGATAGTGACGAAGATGATGTGGACATTGATAGGGTGGAAGATATGATACAAGATCTCCAAGACCATATGATGCCACAACCAGATATATTTGAGAGTTTGGTCCGCGATTCTAAGAAACTTTTGTATCCCGGGTGCAGTGACGACTTGACAAGGTTGTCAACAACTTTGAAGTTGTGCAAGTTGAAAGTCAAGAATGGATGGAGTGACAAGAGTTTTACAGAATTGTTAAAACTTTTAGGAGAAATACTTCCGGTGAATAACGAGCTTCCCACTTCCACATACGAGGCAAAGAAGATGTTGTGTCCTATAGGTATGGACATGAAGAAGATACATGCATGTCCAAATGACTGTGTGTTGTTTCGAAATGAGAATGAACATTTACACACATGTCCTAAGTGTGGAGCATCTCGGTACAAGCGGGAGGATAATGATTCTTCTAAGGATGATAAAAAAAGGGCTCCTAGCAAGGCGGTTTGGTATTTACCCATAGTGCAACGATTCAAACGCCTATTTGCAAATCCAAAAGATGCAAAACATTTGAGGTGGCATGCGGAAGGGAGGAAATCAGATGGGATGCTTAGACACCCGAGTGACTCTCCACAATGGAGAACCATTGATTATAAGTTTCCTGAATTTGGTGGAGAAGTTAGGAATCTATGACTTGGACTTTGTACGGATGGGATGAATCCTTATGGCACTCTAAGCTGTCAACATAGCACATGGCCAGTTCTTTTGGTGATTTATAATTTTCCTCCGTGGTTGTGTATGAAGCGCAAGTATATTATGTTGTCCTTGTTAATCTCAGGGCCTAAACAACCGGGGAATAACATAGATGTTTATCTTGAGCCGCTTGTCGAAGATTTAAAACTTTTGTGGGATGAAGGTGTGACGGTGTTTGATGCAAATACTCAAATGAATTTCACATTACGTGCGATGTTATTTTGCACCATAAATGATTTTCCGGCTTATGGAAACTTGTCAGGGTACACTGTCAAAGGAGCTAAAGCATGTCCAATTTGTGAAGATGCTACTATTGACCATCGTCTAAATAATTGCAACAAAAATGTCTTTATGAGTCACCGAACATTTCTTCCCCGTGATCACCCTTATCGTAAGATGAAAAAGGCTTTTGATGGGCATATTGAGACTCGAGAAGCCCGTTTGCCTTTAACTGGGAAAGAAGTCTTTGAGCGGGTTAAGGATATTGATGTTGTATTTGGAAAGTTGTATCAACCTCCGAAGCCGAAGAATCTATGGAAGAAGAGATCCATATTTTGGGATCTTCCGTATTGGGAATACATACAAGTTAGACATTGTCTTGATTTTATGCATATTGAGAAAAATGTTTGTGACAGTATTGTTGGGACATTGTTGAATATACCGGGAAAGACAAAGGACGGGATCAAAGTCAGAAAAGATATGAAAGAAATGGGTATACGACTAGAGTTAGCACCGCAAGAATCGGAGAAGCATACATATCTACCTCCAGCTTGTTATTCTTTGTGTAAAAAAGAGAAAATTGCATTTTGTCAGTGTTTGTTTGGTGTGAAAGTTCCATATGGATATTCTTCAAACATCAAAAGGTTTGTGTCGATGAAGGAATTGAAACTCGTGGGTATGAAGTCACACGATTGTCATGGGTTAATGCAACAGCTACTTCCAATTGCAATTCGAGGGATATTGCCAAATCACGTGAGACTTGTTGTGATGAAGCTTTGTTTTTTCTTCAATGCCATCTGCAGCAAGGTGATTGAACCCATCACGTTGGATAAATTACAAGCTGATATTGTTGTCACACTATGTCAATTTGAAATGTATTTTTTACATTCATTTTTTGACATTATGGTACATTTGGTTATTCATTTGGTTAGAGAGATTAAGTTATGCGGCCCTGTATATTTGCGATATATGTATCCTTTTGAGAGATTCATGGGTATATTGAAAGGATATGTGAGGAACCGATATCGGCCGGAAGCTAGTATAGTTGAAGGATATTCAGTTGAGGAGGCTATTGAATTTTGCACAGAGTATTTAGCAGCTGTCAATCCTATTGGAATTCCCAAATCTCATCACGAGAGAAGACTTCATGGGCAGGGTACATTGGGATCCAAATGGATCTCTCCTGGGTGTGAACTGTGCGATAAAGCGCATCCCTTTGTCCTACAACACATGACTGAAGTTCATCCGTACTTAGATTGTCATGTCAGTTTGATTAGGAGGCAGAATCCTTCAAAAAGTGGCATTTGGGTTACAACTGAACATAATCGCTCATTTGTTGGATGGTTTAAAGACCGTGTAATGTGCCAGTTGTCAGATACACCAAATGTCGTTTCTAATACGATAAAATGGTTAGCATATGGCCCCAACACGCTTGTTCAATCTTATGAAGGTTATGATGTTAATGGATATACGTTTTACACCCAGCGTCAAGATGGTAAGAGCACTATGCAAAACAGTGGAGTTACCGTGGAAGTTTCATCAACAGAATTTTTCAGAGGCAAATCTTCAAGATCGAAAGATGTGAAAAAGTCATATTATGGGGTGATTGAAGATATTTGGGAGCTTGAGTACAGAGAATTCAAGGTTGGTCTCTTTCGTTGTAAGTGGATTGATATACGTCGTGGTGTTCAAAAGGATGACTTAGGATTTACTTTGGTAGATTTTAGTCAGTGGGGTCACATGGACGACCCATTTATACTAGCAACGCAAGTGAAACAAGTATTTTATATCGAAGACCCCGCCGATCCTAAGTTTTCAATTGTTGTTCAAGGCAAGAGAAATATTCTTGGCATTGATGATGTTGTTGACGAAGAGGAGTATAACCAATTTGATGAGAATCCTCCTTTCTCTATGGGTCTACCTACCCAATATGGTGATGATAATGGAGAAATAAACTACCTACATAATGACCATGGTGAAGGGTTATGGATTGATCATGGAAAATAAGTGCCAGACTTGAAGGTTTTAATTTGTTTTATTCCAATTGTTGTAAAATTTTAATTTATTTGTAAATTGTAAATAATTGTTAATTGTATATTTTAATTTTTTTTATTCTGATAATTGTAAATTTTAATTTATTTTTATTCCAATAGTTGTAGCTGATTGTTTACTGAAGTCCATTTTATATATATATTTCTGGTTAAGTATGAGAAATAGTTCTTGGCAACAATCATACAGCAATTAAAGTGGTCTATAAATAAAACCACATGTCAGCTTATAATATTTCATAAAGCGTGCGCACACCTTACAGCAGTCCCCTGTTTTTGAGTACTTAAGTCATCCCCTGTTTTTGAGTATTTAAGTCATGAGAATTTACGTCGGTCCTCTTAAAGAAACGACGCAAATATAAGTTTATGCGTCGGCTTTTGAAAAGAACCGACGCAAATACCCGATTTAAAAAATAAATTATTAACACATTTATAATAAGTTGGGTAATTTCGGACATTAGCCAAGGGAAAAAGGGCATCGGAGACTAGTGACGTCATCAGCGGGTAAATTTGTTCATGCGAGATGAGTGCTGACGTCATCAGAGTCTAACTTGTCTCCGACAGTTATTTTGTTCATCAGAGACTAACTAGTCTCCGACAGTCATTTTGTTCATCAAAAACTAACTAGTCTCCGACAGTCATTTTGTTCATCAGAGACTATTAGTCTTCGATAGTTTATACTATAGCATATATATTAATGATATATATATATATATATATATATATATATATATATCACATTTTTTAAATTCTTTTTACAACATTACTATCAGTTAATATTGGGATACATTGGAAGTATTTGTCAGGGGGTGCGAAAACTATCGTCAGGGTGTGCTGAGAAACTGGCATCAGGGTCAGGGGGTGTCGAGAACTGTTGTCAGGGGATGCCGTGTCTGGCATCAGGGGAAGTTCTTATGCACATCAGAGGATACGGAAGTGTAATTCTATTTGTTTGTTATCGTTTTTGTGGTTGTTTCGTATTTGTTTCCGTATCCCCTGATGTGCATAAGAACCACGAAAACAATAACAAATACGAAACAACCACGAAAACAATAAAAAACAAATCGTATATTTAAAAAAAATAATCGGGTATTTGCGTCAATTCTCTTAAAGCACCGATGCATATGTCGGGTTTATGCGTCGGTGCTTTAAAAGAACCGACGCAAAAACCCGACTAAAAAAATAAATTATTAACACAATATTTATATTTAATAGTTAATAATAATATAGTACTTATAAAATATAATAATTTCAGGTATCTTACCACGTATGATCATGTAGTTTTTACATTAACATAGAAATATTAATTTGCCTTTTAATGTATTGTATATTGTTCTATTATAGTTTATAGCATATATAATATATATATATATATATATATATATATATCACATTTTTTAATTAATCACTATAATCTTTGGTACTAATGAACTTCAATATGAGTAAAATATTAAT
>CM025786.1:45794126-45920843 GCA_014636745.2 Centella asiatica | reverse complement strand
CCCCCCCCCCCCCCCCCCCCCCTGCCAAAAATAATGAAGTTCGTAGCAAAGGGTCAACTACTCATGTTGATCCGAGCTTGAGTGAAAAATGTAAATATTTAGCACAAATGATTATGGGATTGCCTTCCTCGGACTTAATTTCAGTGCCATTGGATTATGACAACTGCATTGAGAAGGAAGATGAACAACTTATATACATCGCGTGCGAAGATATCATCTAATTCTGTAGAATGGAATGGTTGAATATAAGTGTCGTACAAATTTGGATGAGGTGAGACTATAATTTTCATACATTCTCATTTATCTTTTTTTTTAGCTGATATACAGGTTTATTTTATAAAGTAACTAATGAGTGATTTGTATATTATATTTAAGGTACTTGAACGAGATGACTAAGGGATCTAATGCATTTGGATTCCTGTGTCCTCAAGCACTGGCAAATGCAAAAAATGATCCAGATGTGTCTGCTCGATACATTGCGTCAATTTTTCTAGGTTGCCGGGGAGCCAAATTCATCTTCGCGTCGTACTTCCAAAGGTAAGAACATAAAAATGGTGGGATTAACTTATTGTAGCTAGCTTGTTCATTGATATAATTTAACATTGTTATTTAATTTGTAAAAATGTAGTGAGCATTGACTGTTGTTTCTCATATCTTGTGAGCAAAGCACAATATATATGTACGACTCATTGAAGAATGAAAGGAATATGCCGATAAAGAACGTAATGGCAGTGTAATTAAATAATATTTTAGTTCCTAAGTTTTTAATATAAGTTAAACGTGTAAAACTCTTTTAACATATTTATTTACTCATATTATAATATATATAATTTTGTAGGGCATTTAAATCATATGTTGCTCAAGGTGGCAAGCACAAAAAGAACAAGTTGCAATGGTGTACGAAAGAGGTTAAGGTATAAAATACTTGCTAACTTATCCAAACAAAGTTGATTTTGTTGGTTCTTAATATAATTTCTTATTAAAATTTTAATCAACTTGACTATTTATATAGTGTCCTCAACAAAAAGGAAGTGTTGAATGCAGCTACTATGTCATGAGGTACATGTATGACATCGTCAAGTTGCATCAACGGGCTCCCTTTACAAAATGGACTGAGGTATATTGTTTTTAATTATATGCATGCAATTAACTATTTCAATCTATTAACAAATTAATTACCTTGTATATTGCTTTTAATTATATGCAAAATTGTTTCTTTTTTATTCTTCAAGGTTTGAGTGCACAAGAGTCGTATACTCAGTCTGATCTTGATGAAATTAAAGACCTGTGTGCAAATTTTTTTATGAGTTATTATATGTGACCTAATATATTTTGACAGTTTGTACATTTGGACATGCAATTTGAACAGTTTGTAAATATGTATGTTTTGAACTGTTAGTAAATTTGGATTTGTATATATTTCTGTTTTGCAAATACTGAAATGGTTGAATTTTCTACTATTTTGGCTTGGTGTGGCATATCGAGTATCCTTTTTTATGTACAGGTTGGATATTTTATTTTTTAAAAAAAAAATTTAAAAAAAAACAATAATTTGCGTCGGTTATTCTAAAAGAACCGACGCAAATAGATTGAATTATTTAAAATATGAATTTTTATAAAACAATAATTTGCGTCAGTTATTTTAAAATAACAGACGCAAATATATTAAATTATTTTTAAAATGAATTTTTATTAAACAATCATTTGCGTCGGTTATTTTAAAACAACCGACGCAAATAGATGAAATTATTTTTAAAAATTTTTTATTAAACAATTATTTGCGTCGGTTATTTTAAAATACCCGACGCAAATAGATGAAATTATTTTTAAAAATAATTTTTATTAAACAATCATTTGTGTCGGTTATTTTATAATAACCGACGCAAATTACACTATTATTTGCGTCGGGTTTATAAAGGTCCGACGCATATTCTTCTTTTTTGCGTCGTGTCTTTAACCGACGCAAAATATGTAAGTTTTTGCGTCTTCTGCATATGCGTCTCCTCATAACCGACACAAAATGTGTTAATTAACCGACGCATATGATCAGTTTTGTACTAGTGATAATTTGTAAATATAAAAATCACATATATAACCTCAATATTTAAAAAAAAATGTAAATATGACTCTTTTTTGGACCGCAGAAACAATATCATATAAAGCCTTTCATTAAAAACATTCTTTATTCGTTTCAAAAAGGCAAAAATGATCATTTGGTCATTGAACTATAATATTTTTAAAAATTAGGTCACTGAATTTTAAAAAACATTAATTCAATCATTGAACTAAATATAATTTTAACTTTCGATCATTCCATTACATTTAATAGACGGACATTATTTTTTGATGACGTGACATATCACTTTTAAAATTTAGCCCACTGAACTTTTTTAAAAAAATTATTTGACCACTAAACTTATTATAATTTATAAATAAGTCATTCTGTCTATAATTTATTAAAAACATTTAAAAAATAATATATTATTATGATATTCAAAGAAGATAAAATAATTAAAGAATCATAGTGAAATCTTCATTATATATCTAAAATTAAAGTTATAGAGAATCAACTTTTGCTAAATTATAAAAGCTAAAATATTGTTGACAAAAATAAAATTTATTTATAAAAATAATAAAATTATTGGAATAATACATGCGTACGTAACCTAATTTTTACAAGAAATTCAAAAAATAATCTAAACTTCTTAAATTTATAAATAAATTTATTATTTTCAACAATGTTTTAGCTCTTTTATTCCAATAATTTTATTATTTTTATAAATAAATTTTATTTTTTTCAACAATATTTTAGCTTTTTATATTTTTCTTATTTTTTAAAGTTGATTCTCTATAACTTTAATTTTAGATATATAATGAAAATTTTATTATGATTCTTTAATGGGTTTATCTTGTTTGAATTTAATAATAATATATTATTTTTTTATATTTTTTAATAAATTATAGACACATTTTATAAATATAATAAGTTTTACAGTCAAATAAATTATTTTTTAAAATTCAATGGAATAAATTTTAAAAATGATATGTCACATCATTAAAAAGATAACATTCGTCTATTAAATCTAACAGAATAGTCAAAAGTCAAAATTATATTTAGTTCAGTTGATAAATTAATATTTTTAAAAATTCAATAGCCTAATCTTTAAAAGTGGTATAGTTGAATAGCCAAATGACCATTTTTTCTAATTCAAAAAGTATCCTTCATATTTTTCTAATTCAAAAAGTATCCTTCATAGCTACAGGTATGCTACACTCTTACTAGGTATCAATGCCTTCCAATAAAAGAACAACGAACAGTCAGTAAGAACAAAGAACAGTGAGTACCAACAACAAATAATGGATGTCCAACTTCCATCTAACATATAACTTCCAAACCTTTTTCATGTCAATTGTGGTCCATCTATAATTAAAAAAGAATTGACAACTAACACATAAGTCGCTAGAAAAGCTAACCTGTTACAAGCTAAAGGACCAAAAGATCAATGTAAAAGAAAAAAAATTGCTGTTCAAGAGTTACCAACCTATTTACAGTCTTCTAATCATCTCTTACTCCTTTTACTAGGCCTCTTAGCAGCCACCTCCCGCTCACCACTTTCTTTCCCACGCTTCACCGGAGTAACCTCCCTCCCTCTCTTCGGCGGCCTTCCCACACTTCGTTTCGACGGACTGACCTCCTCCTTCACCTTTTTCCCTCCACCTCCTCCGCGGCCGCCGCCGCCACTCTTTTGGCGGGTCGTGACTTCTTTCCGATCATCCACTCTCTTCTTTTGCTGATCTCTTGTCTCCCTTTTGCTGCTTCCGTGACTATCATCCGTAGAACTACTCTTCAATGTCTCGAGCAATGACCCTTTTGCTGGAGAATTCTTTATTCTCTTCAAAAAGTCTGCAGCACCGCGCTTTTTTACAATGTCCAGTGCTTCAGATTTCTTCTTCTCTACTTTTGGTGCTTCTCCTTTGGAACCAGGGTTCGAACTAGAGCTGTTTGTGATCGGATTTTTCGTCGTCGTTGTTGTTGTGCCATTTGTGCGAGTATTACTGCTTCTTCTCATGCTCCTTGCACCTGTTGTTACTGGCTTTTCCTTCAACTTCAATTTTATTGAACTCTCATCTTCATTTGAGGAAGATTTGACAGCTTGTTTTGGATTAACAGCAGGTTTAACATCTGGTAGTTTCTCTGTCTTGTTAGAAGTGGAAGGTTTGGTTGAAATGGAACTTCTCTTGCGGCAGGCTACAAATGGAGCTGAAGACTTGTGTTTTGCTAGTAATGGATCGGATCTATCTGGGTCTGGTTTGGGTTTTAGAACAACTGGGTCGGGTCCAGTTTCTGGGTCGAGCTCGGGTTTTGGGTCGGGTTGCCGTCCAGAACGCTTTTTCTTTAAGTCTTTCAAGACAAGCTTGCGAAGCTCAAAGGCGGCAGCTGATTCGGCAGATGCTTTGGGGAAGAAAACAATTGCATTGTTGCAAAGGACTAAGAGATCCAAGTAGAATTTGTTTGTGCAAGAGGAATAGGATCCGTTTTCAATCCGGGTCTGCAATATCTCAAGATCCACGTGTTGTCTGATTATAGCTTTGTATTTTTCTGTTTTCTGCAGTACATTGAAAGTTTTATATATTTATTAGTATTATTCAATTTCCAAAAGTTCACATACCAATACTGAAATGAGCCAATGAGAAATATCAGTCATATTCACGCATATATATTATCATAATCAACAAGTGCATATTCCAAACCCCCACTTTCAAAATAAAAAATAATTACTTTAAATAATAAAATAATCACTCTCAAAATTTTGAAACGTATTTAAATAACTCCAAACTATACACAGTTATCGACTTATCGCACGGTGTTGGTATTTATTAAAATAAGAGGTGTCCCACAAGTTATGTTCTCACAGATCTACCGTGCACCAAGAGCTGTACCTTTCGTGGGTCAACGTAAAGAGAGACATATAGATGATCGGATACAGTGAATTGTCTTATAAGCCCTTGTGTACATAATTATTTTCTATTGAAAAGCATCAACATCCTTGCTTACTTCAATATATTTGTATCTTGACTAAGAAGTTAACACATATATTCAAGAAATAACTAAGTATTTTTTAATGTTGAGCAGAATTATCGTAGGATGCATTTGTAACATATTTCACAACGTGGGTAGCATAAATTTTAAGACATCTATATATTTTAATATAATTATAATAAACTTCAAAGTATAAAATCTTAATGCATCAAAATCTATGGAAAACTATTTAATATAGATATATTTTTTAATTCCTTAAATTCGTGCTACGCAATATATATATATATATATATATATATATATATATATGGAAAAGGGAGTATAATTTAATGTTGTGATAAAGTTAATAAACTTTGTATTTCGAGGGAAAAAATGTAAAATACAAATTATATAATAAGAACAAAGAATGGTAAAAATAAAAATAAACAATTTTTAAAATAAAAAAGAGCATTTAAATGCAAAAACACAAAAGAAAATATTCGTGTGTAAAACAGGTCCACGTCGTGGTTCAATTTAATTATGCACCGCCTGTTTTGGATAGCGTATTGCGAATAATAGGCAAATAGCTCGAGCAATTTTTCAGACTCCCAACGACTTAACAACCTCTTTTGAAAATTATTATGATCTTATAACAATTTCGCGTCTCAAATTTGAGTTTATTCAGGTTGCTTATAACATATACGTAACGAAATGATATCTAAATTATAGTCACCTATAAAAAAGTAAAAATATTTACTAATCAATTTTATGAAAATAATTACTAAGATTAATCAATCACCTATATATTAATGTTATTAATTTTGTGCATCGATGTTATGATACCAATATTTGTATAATCATTTAAACTATATTAATGTTTTTCATTAATCTGATACAAACTGTGATAAAAAATTAAAAAAAAATTATTCAACACTAAATAATCGTATAAGAGTATTAAGCTTTTTCTCTATTAAATTAGAAATACTAATGAAATTAATATTCACATTTTTTAAATAAATACAAACATGTTTTTTTATTCTTTCCTTCACTTAAAGTCAAACTAGTACAGATTTTTACCTCTTTTTTATCTTAATTACATAAGAAGCATTAGCCAGAGAAAGAAACTAAACACTACAGTATCTATCAAAACTAAACAATTACATATCGTTCTCATGTTTTCACAAATTTTCTGCCAATTATCTTTCTCTCTCTCCATTATTACTTATTTGATATATTAATAAATTTATTTCTTTGATTTATATTCTTTACTAGTACGGAGTACTCAATTATTATTACAGACATAATTTACATATATAAACCAATAACAATGTTCCTCACGACATATATTTGACCATTTAAGTACGGGCCACTCATCTGAGTAGTTTATGTGGCCATCTTTCTGTATTTATTAGGTGTTTCTTATAACAATAAAACATTACGAAATATATATATTCACATTTATTTAGAAAACATGTAACACGTAATTATTTCCTTCCTCCCATAATAAAATCAACTTGGAAAGTATTAAAGTCGGGTCAATATATGAAAGATAAACTAAACTTTTTCCCACAAACAAATAAATAATTTCAACTCATAAGTAATAAAAATTGAAAGAGATTATAACTATATTCCACTAAATAAGAAAAAAATCAACAATTTTGTTGACATATTAAATTGTTGTTGACTTCTTTCTTTATAAAATAATACTTCCTCCGTCCCAAATTATATGTCCTAATTTGATTTTGATAGTCAAATTGACCAAACTTTAATTTTAAAATTTAACAAATATATTTATATTTTCATAATTATAAAAATTAAGTCTTGTAACTAATTGTATGAACTTTTATTTGATATAAATATTATCATTTATATCTTTATAAAATATTAGTAATTGCAATATTAAAATTGGTCAGTTTGATCTCCAAAATCAAACTAAAATACTTATTATAGAACGGAGAGAGTAATAACTTGTACGATAAAAATTTAATCCTAAAGACCACTGAATAAATGTACTCATTCTTTTCATTCGTAAATTACACATTTACTCGTATATACGAAGAATTAATAGATTAAATATTTTTATGCTCCGTTGGCACACGTTGTTATCTCAACATCCCTTTTATCTTACCACACTGCGACGACCTACCTCACCGATTTGATTTCTTCCGTTTCTTAATGTGGGTCCCTTCTTTATTATTTAATTTACATATTTTAATATTTTATACGGTAAAGAATAACAAAAAAAAATATTGGTGACAACCATCTCGTTTAATTATTACTTAAAAAGGAAATAAATTATATGTTACGGCTCGTGCTCTCAGAGTCTGCAAATCCTAGCAATTAAAACACTCCCTAAAGCTGAGAGACTAAAGCTGAGAGACAGGTCAAATGAATATATTACAGTTCTCTTCATAATAACATGGCGGAGTATCGGCTCCGATAAATTACGTGATTTACCCACCTTAATTAATAAAAAAAAAAATACAGTAGTGGGTATTTTGAGAGGGAGTCATTTTACTCTCATTGATAGTTTTTTTTCCTATTTTATTTTTTTAAGAAAATTTATGACCTAAATTTATCCTAATTTTTAAAAGCTCTAAATCTTTAATAATATAGATAAAAAAATATAACACATCCAAAACAAGGAGAATTATAATTTTTATAACAATTTTTATCCATTAACCCACGATCTTCCCATTATATCCTCGATCGATGATACCTACTCTCTCAAAATTAAATATAATATATATTATCCTTTTCTAATTTCGAATATTGTATGAACTTTTTATCTTCTTCTATATTCCAATATCAACAACCATAACTTTATGATAATATTAAAAATATAAATAAAAAACGAAGTACTAAATAACGTTATTTAATAAGATAATTGAGCTATTACTGATCATACATATCGATTTCTAAGTAAAAAGTTTATTCTCTATAATAAAAATAATTATTTAACTTAATCTATGATCAAAACGACAAATTCTTTATATAAAACGATATATGTGAATATACAGGGGTCTTTATTTAAATGAGAAATATTTTTTTGGTTATAACAGAGGTAGGAAATTTGGACCACTAGATGCCTAGATCTGTTACGGCTAACCTGTTGAATTAGGGCATATTCATGAATAACTTTTTTTCTCAACTTTTAAATTTTAAGTTAAAATGTAAATATAAAGTGTTTGTGAGCTATTTATTTCTTTAGCTTAAAATCTCATTTAAGTTATTTTACAAAAATAAATATAAGTTGTTCCCGCAGGGACCCTTAAACATCCTAATATTCACATTTTCATTATTTAAGCGCCACCTTTTTGCAAAGAAAACGGTATTTCAGTATTTGCATTATATCTGTGTTGTGGAACCCACAAATCCTACGGTTAATCGTTTACCACCAAAATTAATCCGACGGCAGATATTAGATTATGATTGTGCGATTCAATTGTCAATTTTGAATGTTAGAAGGCACAGAAACACGCACCTGGCTTTCGAGCCGGATCTCAAAAACCGACCCGTATTTATGCGATCTGATCATTTCCAGAAGCCCAATCAACGGCTCTGATTTCTTCCCAGAGTCCTCCCTCACAGTTGCTTTAGACACCACAGGGTCTTCTCCTCCACCGCCGCCGCTCTTCTTTGTTAAACTTGCCGTACTCTGCACATCGCTACTATCTTTCGTTCCTTCCTTCGACTCCGCTGCCGCCGAGTCACGTAACTCGGCTGACTCGACACTGGCTTTCTTGTCCTCACTCGGTTTTGAGCTATCGTTCCACGAGTCGGCTTGAACCGTTTTTGTCTCTGGCTCCTCATTTTCCAAACTAGTTTGAACCGGATCCGGTTCCTTCTCCTGGACCTTTTCTCCGGTTTTTCGATTCTCCGTCGAGTTCGACTCGTTAATTGACTGGTTATCCCTCTCCGACCGTTCGCCGGAAACAGAAACTCTACCTGCATCTTCCGCCGGCGTCGGTATTCCTCCGGCGACATGGTTTTTGTCGTTTTCTGATCTCTCCTCTCCGGATTCCTTCTCCAGATCTGGTTTTCGGTCGCCGTTTTCATTGTCTTCTCTCATGCTCCGTTCTCTCTCTTCCTCTAATCTCTTCACTTTCGAGTTCAAACTTCTGTTCAAATCCACAGATCAGATCTAGAATAAGACTCAACAATGATTTTCTTCACGTAAATTTCTCAAAAAATAAAACAAAATCAATCAAAACAGAAAGATTCAATTATTAACTGGATCGACAGATTGCTTCCACGAACTACATCTCTGAGCTCCGCCATACGAAGCTTCCTCAAATCCTCAAGCCACGGGACACTGTCCTCACCACCGTCAGCGCCGTCGTCAACCACCGCGTCTCCGCCCCCGCCGCCGTCGTCGTCACGTTCGGTGAACCGCCGTTTAAGGTCGTGAAATTTGTTCTGGCAGATTTGCGCAGTGAGGAGATGAATAGGAAGGGAGGAGGCGCGGGACTGGAGTTCGACGGCGACGGTGGACCAGTCTCCGACACCGTAACGCTTCACGGCGCTGGTTAACAACAGCTCCTCCCAAGTAGTCCATGCGAGACCGCCCTGATTCTTCTCCATCTGAGATTGTTCTCGTTTCTTGTTAATCACAGAGTTGGTTTCATCTCCATTTGTATAATCAATAAACGCTAGGGTTTTGTTTTTTGTTTAGGTACGTTCAAGTCCGTCGTCTTGTTCTTGTTCTTGTTCTTCTTCTTCTTCTTCTTCTTCTTCTTCGTCTATATATATTGTTGTTATGTTTTGTTATACACTTTTTATCTTTTTAGTTTTAATTTTATGGTGGTGGTGGTAAGTAGTAGTAATGGTGTGTTTGTTAATTTTGGTTTGAATAATAAAGAGGAGAAAGAAGAAACAGAGGAATTTTCAATTTTTGGATTTTTTGTTTTTGGTGTTGTATGGACTTTTTTATATATAATTATTGGGCTCCCTCTCTGCCTCCGGTACGAATATCCATTTTGATGCATTTTCATTTTCCTAATATGTCAATGCCAAATTTTAAGAACTATGTATGACTGATTTTTAAAAAGCTTAGAACTATTTCATTTTAAGAAATTAAAAATTAAAATTACATATATTTCAAATATAAAGATATGTTTCAATTAAATCAAAAGAAAATAGATGATACAGAAATAATTTTAAGAAAAATTGTCGCACAAAACCTCGTGTTTGTAAGAGATTCAATGGTTAATTTAAAAAAATATTAGAATGATCGGTAAACAATTAGTAATTTTAGTGAATATTATATTCTTCCTTCTAAAACCAAATATTTGTTTTTATTTTGTTTACTTCAAATTATATATATATATATATATATATATATATATATATATATATAGATATATATTATAATTTTAAAACAATCATCATGGATTCAATAATAAATACAATATTAAAGTTATATTAGTAATTCATATTTATCTTTAAAATTATCCTTTAAAGTTACCATTTTAAGATATTTTTTTTCTACTTTTAAAAGAAATAGAGTAAATAACGGATAGGTTTTTTTCATATTTTAAGTACCGAGTAAAAATCACAAACTGTTTGTTACATGAACATATATAATAATCTTTAGCGCAAGGTTTGGTGTAAAGTACCCGTTTTCTAGTATGAAAACAGTTGTATATTCTTAATTTTGGTCCGATCAATCATTTGTGTTACATCATATATTTAGATTATGTTACAATTCATTTTTCAAATTTATACACTAGTTTTATATTTATATATATACAACTTATTTAAAAAATTCACCCATATGCATTGAAAGTATATAAAAAAAATAGAAATGTATATAAATTTGTTTATATTTTTGTGGTGTATAATATGTTTTTATAACAATGTAAAATTAGTATATTTTCAAGTGTTAAGATTTATTAATTTTTCAAGATTATGAAGTTATGTAAATGAGCTTGAAATAATTCAAAAAATTTAAATTTAGCATTCTTTTTGTAAGTTTATTTAATACGTACGGTTAATTTTTCTCCTCATATATTATAGAAACTGAAGCGTAAGAGTGGATAATATTATAAAAGTAAATTATTAGTCAATTCCCTTTTTCGCTAACTAAATTTATATTTGTGATTTTTGTTTTTATCTGTTAAAGCGGAACTGTGAATAGAATTTATATTTGTGATTTTTGTTTTTATCCGTTAACGTGGGTGGAGTTGTGAATAGAAATAACAATTTTACCTAAACCCATTAATACTTCGTCCAATATGATAGGGTATGAGATTTACTATCTCATCTCATTTAACCCTGACTTCAACTCGCTTATATATAAAACATATTTTCTAATGATTTTAAAAAATTTTGTAATAGAAAAATATAAAAAAACAAAGACAAAAAAAAAATAAATCAAATTTAAAAAAAATATTCAAAGTAACAGGGCGAAGGTAAAGTAAATTTGATAAAAATATTAATGTGACGAATTTAGAATATTATACATATTTAACATGTAGAATTTATGAACTGCTCTATCATTCCATACCCATTAACATGCCTTTCGCATCATTCTAGGCAACTCAAACATTGGTAAGTATTTTCTTTTCCTTTTCTATGTCTTTAACAAAAACAATCTACACCTCTAGTAGATTACAATTTATTTTAAATGCTAACTAGAAGAAGAAATATCGTTAACGCCTTTTGGGTTAGAAATAATATAGCATAGATTTTTTGTTCTTTTGTTTGTATTATTGTTTTAATTGTGTGTGTATTTTGCGTAGAGATAATACAGCATAGAAAATACAAGGCTAAACCATCACCCTCTTATAATAACTCATCCAAAACCTTTAGATATTACTAAACCACTTTTGATTAAAATAATAATAATAATAATTATTATTATTATTATTTACTATAAAATTAATTTTGAGAAGAGACTCTGGACATACCACAGATGTTTCTAAAACTTATAATTCTTGTATTCATTCCTAAATGATCGCGATTTTATTAAGAGAAAAACCTAACGTTTAGTTGTAGTTACGATTTTTAATTTCAATTCATTAATATTCTCCCTCCAAAACTTAACTGTCAGTTTATAAAATATGTTCGTTATTAATTTTTATTTGTCATTAATATGAGTGCGCATGCACTCTCTCTCTCACACACAAAAAATTTAATATAACATTACTTACTTAAAATTCAATGTCTTGTCTTTCATTCTCACTTCTAATACATTTTATTCAAGTGATGTACTTTTTTCTTATCCGCAGATCTTTAATAAATGTGACGGTCCATAGTATATTATATTCAAATTAATTACATAAATAAATATACACATAGTCATTGACTAATGTATGAACGGATGGATGTATTTTTAGACGGTAATTTTTTAAAACGAAAAAAATATTATCATAAAAAAAATGTGTTGTCGTAATAGACTTGTTTTATAATTTTTTTTCTTTTAAAAACCTAAAAAAAAACTTATGAATGATGTGGTAATGAAAGAATGAGATTCAAATCCAACACTGAAAGGAATAAGAAATTTTAAATCGGCACAATAAGTATTGCTAAAGAAAATTTCTCATAAAACGAATTATAAACATGTCGCTAAAAGTATTAACTAATGAGAACGTTTCTTGTGTTATCTATCTTTTCTTAACAATTTTAAGGAATCTATTTTAATACATAAATTATTTATTCTTTTCTCTTTTATTCGACTTTTCATAGAAGGGCTTCGTATTGCAACGCCAAATAAAGTGTCTGTGGTATAGTTAATAGGAATTGTATGATTTGATTTGGCTCAATTATTATACGACTGTGCACTACATGCTTTAGGCACAATTTTTAAGTTTTATAAATAAATAAATATCATGATAAGTATCTCAATAAAATCATAGTAACTTAAAATTTTAATAACAAGTCAATAAATGATTTTTCTGCTGATGAAACTTAGCAAACGTTTTGTTAAATTGAGAGTTCAAATTTTATTAATTATTTTTATTTATGGATAATTTATAAATAATGTGGTAAGCCCTCAAAAATTTATTCTTTTAATCTTTTTTTCGTTAACCCTTGATCTTAATTGTCAACTTTAAAAAAATATGTTCGTTAGTACTTTTTATTTATAATCATGTACACACCCAAACATATATTTCATTCATCCCAGAAAGGTTGATCTAAGTACATATAAAATACATAAATTAAGAAGTAACAAAAATAATATATTTATCTATTTTTTGCCCATGATGTGAATTTTGAATTTATGGTTTAGAATTTAAGAGATTATGAGGTCTATCGGTTAAAATAAGAAAGAGAAAATATAAAAGAATGATGTATTTGTCTTTTAATGATAAAATATGTATTTTTAAACATGATTTTGAAGATAACTTTTGGATATATTTATTATACCCTTTCAAGGACGGATGTAGTATATACCAACCTAGTTGGCACATATAAATGTCTATGCAAATAATTTTTTAAATTTAAATTTTCAAAGATATCAAATTTAAATTGTTTGAAAAAATATTAAAAGTATGATAATGTGTATATATTTGTATATGTGTGTATATATACATAAATATATTGATAGATAGATAGATAGAAAGTATGCAAAAGAAATATTTTTTTTATAAACTAAATTGAATTTACTAATGGAGAAATTGTGGAGAAATTATTCATGTAAGTGGGTAGTTTTGGATTTGTTGATAATTTTTTAATTTTTAATTTTTTTAAAGATGACACAAAATGTCCATTAGTAATTGTTCTAAAAGTCGTATATTTAATTTAAGATTATGTGTATGTGTGTATATATATGTGTGTGTGTGCGCACACATAAATTTAAATTACTTAAAATTCAATGGCATATCAACTTTCATTATCACTTCTAATCAATATTATCAAAATCGGATTGGATTGACTGATTTAACCGTGAATCGATCATGAGTCCGATCGATTTGATTAAAATTAGCGATTTAGGAGAAAACTAGAAAAAAATCGGTCGAACTGATGAACTGGTTAGAACAAAGGTTTTTTTCTTTTATTCCTTAAAACTGTGTATTTTGTCATTTTGTGAATCGATTTAAAGAATTTTTAGAATATTTGATGAAATTATTTTAATTATTAAAAATTTAAGATTTATATTTGATGAATTTATAATAATATTTAAGATTTATATAATATTTTTTCTAAAAAAATAATAATCCGATTGAACCATCAACCAATAACTTTATCGGTTCGATATTCAATCTGATTATGATAAAATTTGCTCGTGATGCATTTTACCCAAGTAATAACACCTTTTCTTTTCCTCTGTATATCTCTAATAACTGTGAGGGTCCGCAGTATGTTATATTCAATTTAATTACATAAATAAATATATATGTAGTCCATAACTAGTGTACGAACGGATGCATGTATTTTTAGAATGAAATCTTTTATAAACAAAAAAATATTATCATACAAAAATGTGTTGCCTGAACAGAATTCAAATTTTTTTGTCACATATAATATTTTATTTTATATTTCATTTTTTTCTCTTAACTGATATGTAATCTTTTAACTTTTTTCTTTTAAAAATCCAAAATACCTTATGAATGATGTGGTAATGAAAAAATGAGATTCAAAATCCAATACTAAAAGGGATAAGAAATTTTAAATCGGCATAACAACTATTGCTAAGGGAAAGTTATTCCAAAAGGAATTACGGAAATGTCACTAAAAGTATAATTATTAACTAATGACGACGTTTCTTGTGTTATCTTTCTTTTCTTAACTACTTTAAATAATCAATTTTAATAAATAAATTATTTATTCCTTTCTCTTATTCAACTTTTCATAGAAGAGTTTCGTATTGCAACGCCAAATAAGGATGTTTATGGTGTAGTTAAGAGGAATTGTATGATTTGATTTGGTTAAATTGGTATACGATTGTGCACTACATGCTTTAGGCATAATTTTTAAGTTTTATAAATAAATAAATATCATCATAAGTATCTCAATAAAATTAGAGTAACTTAAAATCAGTCGACGGTATACGGTTATCTCTTATTTTTAGTAAAGTATCGGATCTTTTGATACGAGATTTAAATTAGCTTTTGGGTCTTCCGAATTTGTAACATCTAAATTTTATGAGGCTTGTAAATGGGTAAAAATATTCATTCATCAATTTTTACAATAATTAATTTCTTTCATTATTCCTTGCGTTCATTCCCATCCATTTCTCTCCGCGGAAAGCGTCATCCATTCACATCCTCTTACAAATAGTTTCTTCTATGAAATGGTTTCCTAATCCATTCCAATCACTCACATCTTTACTTCTTTTGTTGGTGTATGTGTATGGATAAACTATGATTTTTCTGTAATAGCCAATATAAATGAAAGAGTATTCTTAGGTGCATCACCTCTCCAGGTGATGAGTTGATGACGAAAGCTTTATTATTCTTCTTCTCTCTATTCATTTCCTTCTTTTTTTAAAGTTTGGTGGTAACTTTATTTTTGAGAATATAAATAATTTTCATAAAATTCCAACAATCTTGAGTATGAACAACTCATGTTATAAACATATCAAGATTATGTAACCTCAAATAGTCAAATATCCTTAGATTTGGAGAAATATAATTTTCTATCATGTCTGGTAATTACGTGTTCGAAAATTTGCCAATATGAAATTATGAATGATTGTTATTCTCTTACATAATTGTTAAAATTATCGTGCTCATTATTACAAGATTGAAAGATCATAATCATCTACGATATGCTTTGCTCTAACCATTTCTGACCCAATATTATTGGTGTTAGTAAGAACATGTTGATAAAATCTTGATTAAACTATGGTCATGCAGCTTGGTTTATGATTGATTAAATGTTGCAATTAAAAAACATGTTTGAGAAGGAATTCAAATTAATTATTAAACGGGGGAAACGTTTTTTTAAATAAAAAAAATTGTAATCTAAAATTCACAAACAACACGTATACTAAAATCAAGAATATATCTTAGTTCTTGTCATGATAATTTCGAATCATTGTATCTGTATTACGCGTCAATCGTCGCGTCTCTACTGGTATCCACACACGAACTGAGCTGCCTAGTCCACACGTGCTAGCGAAATTCACCTGAAGGTTCTCTCTCTCAAACTCGTTAGAAAGAAAAGTGACGACTACCTTAGTTGTCTTAATATATATATCCTAATTAGAATTATACTTGATTTAGTAATAACCAATTTCTTTGTGTGCGACTATGTAAGTTCATTTAAATTAGTTGTGAGTTCAAATTATTTCAACCACACAAGTTATAATTAATTTCTAGCAAAACATTATAACTACCTAATTTAAATGAATATATATTATTTCAAAACAACTTTTATTTGACAATTGATTAACTTGACTATTTATATAATTATTCGTAAGCATAATTCCAACATTTATGCCTTGGAATATCGTTTCAATATTACTATTGTTCCTTCCTCCCTAGGTTCTTTTTCTCTGTATCTATTTATACATATACCCAAACGAATTTCGATGCCATCTTTTAACACATCCTTTAAAACAAGGTCAGCTCATTTGCTTTATAAAACGACATCTTGCTATGTGATTTTCATTTTTCCCTCCTACATCACATAGTTTTTTTAACAAATAAATTTCAGTGAACTTATTAGCTGATAATAATAAAATAAAAAAGTAAGGCTATTGTTGATGTTGTGTATAATGATGGTCAAATTAACAAAATTCTTTTAAGATATATATTTGTTGTTCAAGAGATTGCAGCTAATATGAATGACATCTCTGTATTAAATAGGTACCATATGGATAGACAATGCAATTTTTTAGTAGGTACTTATGAGTGAAAGTTATTTCGTTTCACACTTAAATATATAACCGAAAAGGAAAAGCACAAATTATTTATGAAGTCTCTTCTTCGTCATCATTACACTCCTAATTTCTTTCACTCAAGTATAATATATTTAGCGCCATCAAATATAGTCTAAATTGCTCCCACCGATATTTAAATAAAAACACTTTCTTACGATTTTAGATTAATGGATCAAACAATGTAAGGTGAGAACTGAATTAATATTATGTTCCATGATAAAAAAGAAAGTATAGAAGTAGTGTGAGTTCAATGAAAAGTATCAGTGGTGGACTACAAATGCATGGCATTCATAGTGAAAGGTGAGTGCAAAAATGAAAATAATATTTGGTCATTTGCATTAAAAATATCCTTTGCAGATTAAATTATACATTTTCATATTTTATAGAATTTTTATTTTTTTTAAACTCTATCAATACATTATTTTTATTATACAGATTACTCTATTAAAATAATAATATCAAAACATATTATTTATATTGAAAAGTTTTCAATGTTCACTGGATTATAGACTTAGTTTTGATTATAAACATATATGAACTTCTTTTTTTATCTTTATAAAAATAATTTAATTAAAAGTTGGAGACAAACTGCAACTCGTGCCTTGCACGGGTTCTAAAACTAGTTTTAATAACAAACCAACGGAATCTTACTAATCGTCCTTATTGATAAATAATTTATAAGTTTCATGATAAACCATCAAAGAGGCCGATAACATGTTTCTCACCTAAACTTCTATCTAAAAATTAATAACAATAACTTTTAATAAGTTTGTAACATATATTACGATCTATAATTTTGTAGCTATCATTATATTACTTTTTTTTTTGTTACAAAAAGTTTAGGGGAGATAAGATTCTCCTAGTTCAGGATCAAGGTATGTCGTTGACCTATTTGAGAGTTTATAGTGGTATTTACATATTATCCAGCAAAAACATGGCTAATAAAATTCAAATTCCAATTTAATAAAAGTATTTGTTAAATCTTACCATTTGGACCTACCTTTATTCGCATCATTATATTATTTTAATTAATTGCTATTGGATTTGATTGTTTAAACACATTAATCAAATATTGTAATAAAAATGCGGTTTAATTTTCATTAGTTTAATTTTTTTGGTTTTTTTTTTCATTTTTTCAATTATTGTTACACACCCCTAGACTCGAAGTTACACCACAAATTTTCGGTTTTTAATTCCTTTTCCGTTATTGTTGATGTAATTTCATTATCTGATCACTCAAAATTTCTAATCGTTTCTTCTTTATTTTTGTAATGCAAGGAGGATATATAATTTTCCTTGTGGCAATGTTTAGGGGTGCACAATAGTCGATTTGGTCGAGTTTTCCCTAAAAAAGATAATTAAACGAAACACTTCGATTTTGAAACTAACAAAATCAAAACCGACCATTTCTATTCAATTTTTTCAGTTTTTCGATTTTCAATTATATATGTTAGAACAAGCAGATGAGTTTGCATATCACCCATCATGTAAAGTAAAGGCTTATTCCACTCATCAGAAATCAGAATTGTCATGTGAGACTTCCTTTTCGTCCCAAACCAACCTAAAACAGAGTAACAATTCCATTACCATATCAATCAAAGTCGTTCTATTGGAACAGAAGTCACCCACTTTCATTGGCGGGGAGCTGACTGACGTCTCCCTAGTTGACGACAATGGTCAACCTGTCAAGACCGTAGGTTCCCATTAGAGTTGCAACGAATAGTCGTAGAGAGGTTGTTTAATACAACTATGACTCAGGCCTGGGGTACTTCGGGGCTAGGCGCCAACGTATTTGTTGTGTCTGGTTCCCGTCGTCCCCACCTTGCGGGACCTAAGTTGTTCATCAGGTTTGAAGTAGGAGAACTGGAAAGCAAATTTTCATCAATCTCCTAAAAAAAAGGAGATGAAATAATGAATGGAAGAGTGCCCCCTTTAATAGCTGCCCGGGGATCTCTTTCCTACCGAGGCACACAAACTCCCATCGTGTCCCAGATCACATTCCGTGAATTGAAAGGGGAAGCCTACTCAGTGCGCTTGACTAATAGAATAGAAAGTCAAGGATCTAAGCTCCGCTCCTTCGACTGATTGTTCACATCGGATCTCAAGTTCTGTATTACACTCCCTAAATAGGGTAAGTTAAAGTGTTTGTAGAAGGGGAATGAATACAAACACCACAAATTTTTCGAACTTTAAAAACTTAATAAGCACACTAGAATAATTTCAATATCCAAAAAAACAATAAAAATATTTAATATGAATACACAAGAGATCAAGTTAAAATAGTTATATTATAACTTGTGTTTTTCTGGGAATCAGTATAATCACAAAGTGATTAAACAACTACAAATCTGTAAAGGTTTACAGCTTCTTTTCTCACACAATAGTTACGTTTTTCTCTTTGAATATTTCTCTTAAGAACTATTACAAAGTTTCTCTCTGGTGTGTGTTGTGTATAGATTTCGTGTAGCAACTCTTACATATATAAGAGAACAGATTTAGAATCCATGTGCAAGACATGCTTCTTTTTCAACGTAGTCACAGTATGTCCCATTATGTCTTTTCGAAGATGCATGTGTCACATTGATATAGGCTATTGTTGCTTCTGTTTCTGTTCCTGTTCTCCATGCATTTCTGGTGTAAAGGTTGTTATTGGACCACCATATTTTAAGGTGTATCTTCCCAGTTATACCCCTTACTTCTTTGCCAAGTATTAATGATTGTCTTTTAATCCCTGATGACATGTGGTTTAGGTCTTTATTATCCCCTGATGACAAGCCTTGATGTTGACTTGATCAATGCTTCTAGATCCCCTGATAACAAGCCCTGATTCAAACTTGATCAGTGCTTCACTATCCACTAATGACAAGCCCTGATGTAGACTTGATCAATTCTTCCCTTTCCACTGATGACAAGCCTTGATTCAGACTTGATCATTGCTTTTTGATCCCCTGATGTTAAGACCCAATGTTGTTCACTGATGTTACTCACTGATGTAGTGTATAGGCTATTTCCTGATAGTTTCCCTTAACAGTCAGATTATTCCCTGATGGAATCTCCTAACATTTAAGGTACCCCTAATAACTTCCCCCTGATGGTCAAGGTTTCCCCTAACAGTTTCCGCTGATGATTAGGTTATTCCCTGACGAGTTCCCCTCATAGTCAGCCTATCCCCTAAAGGTCAATCTGTTCCCTGATGCCTTTTTGTACACTAACATTTTTGATAACTGATACTTTGTTGGATTTTTACTTGAGCGCTTGATGTGCAAAATACTTGAATAGTTAAGTATAACAGACATTCCCTGACTTTATCAAGTTCTTTTTAGTTATTCACTGAAAACTTGCCTAGTACAGTTAAGACCATCTCCTGATATACTAAGTTGTCCATCAGTGAATGTTTATTTATGCAAATATATAAAGGTTTATATAACACCTTAAGTATTTACAAATGTACATTTATTTACTAACATCTAAATCATCATTAATATCATTTAGACCTAACAATATATAGTAATAAAGTCGGTTTTAAGATCGATTTTTCTTACTATTAACAAATTTATAAGATTATAATTCTAATATTAGTGTATAAAACTTGTATAATTATATTTTCATTAACACTTAAAACTTTGTAATTTTTGTCATGTGTAGTATGAGTTTATTATTTACATAAAAGAATAAGTAGTGATAATAAGAAAAATATTGTTATTATTTTACAAACTTATATTATTAATGATATTGCATAAAATTACTCTAAAATTATAGTACATGTATATATAAATACATATAACCTTACATTTATTAAATTTAAAATGGTCGGTTTGGTCAGTTTCGATTTTTAAAAACTTAATATCAAAACCGATCAATCCTATATCGGTTTTCTTTAATTACATACCATTAGTCTTCATTTTTTTCGGTTTCAGTTTTTTTTATTTGGTTTTATTTAGTTTGATCGGTTTCTTCGGTTTTTTCGATTTTGCATACACCCCAAGTAATGTTATAGGGTTTTTGTTTTTTTTTTTTAAATTTCTTAACTTTGTTTGAATACATTGTTGACATAATTTCTGTTTGTGTGTTATACAAGAGAACTTACTTCCTTCTACTTCAGAATAATGGTGTTTTTTTTTTACTTAAAATACACAAAGTAGCTTCATAACAATTATGTCGAAATAAAAAATATTAATTTAAATATTATTGTACTTATTTTACCTTCAGTAGAAAATAAATGAGAGACTTTAAAATTAATGTCATTAATAGAAGTTCGATGGAATGATGAGAGAATCAGTAGAAGTGGACGCCGTTCTTCAACACAAAAAAAAAAACCCTCTATCTAAACACTGCACTCTCTCCTTTTAAGAAATCATGCGGCCCCCCTTTTCCCCCTCTATTACATTCATATATATACCCTTGAGTACGGTTTATTATAATATTTAATCTAGACAATCTACTTGATCTTTAATCTAATGGCTCTCATTATTAGGACTCTATCTTCTTTTCCTTTTGAATTTGGGCTTTTCATTTAATTCTCCATTTTCTTTTGAATTTTCTCTTAAACTTCTTGTTGGACTCCTCCGGCCTGTAATTAATTTAACATAACAAATTAGTCCATTTTTATTGTTATAAAATTTTAGCAGTAATCGCGACATATTAATAAAAATGCTAAATTTATTAAAATCATATGTAAAATAAAAGTACCGATAATAGATAATATTTGATAGATTTAGTATGTAATAAAGTCATTAATAAATATTACTAATTAACGTTGAGAATAGATAACACATAAAACTAAAACAATCATAACGATACTGTAATTAAATTGAACATTCATACCAAAGAATAATAACAATAATAAAATCAAATAAAGCTATAATTATAATTTATTCTATTATTATCATTTTTATTAATTTCACCACTATATTATTTAGAGAAAAATAAAAATGAGGTATCTACACAAATAAAAATAAAATACTCCACAAATAATTTTCAAAATATTCATAATTTCAACACATAATTATAAATACTCCAAATAGGTTGTAATAAATTCATAATAAAGTAAATTAAATCATTATGGATGTCTTCTAGCATTCATTCAACTAACAAAAAGCTTGAGATATAGGAATTCAATTTTGTGAATGTAATCTTGACAGAAGTTCTAAATTAAATATATAATAAATATCTTACACAACGAGTTGGGTATCCATGGGCTAGGCTTCAACGGGTTGAGCTAAAATGGGCTAGGCTAAAAAGACTCAATTTTATTGAGAGCTCAAATTAAAGACCCAAAACACTTAAAATTTATGTGTGGGCTGGGACACCCATGAGCTTAGGCTTTGTAAATTTTATTGTTTTAAAGAATATAAGAAGAAAAAGTAATGAAAAAACTAAAAATTAAAAGAACGGTAAGAGAGAAAAAAATTAAAATAAGAGTAAGAGAGAGAAGATGTTTAGTGTTGATGACGTGAGTGGTAACCGTAGGTTGAAAGTGGCTTTTGTTGAAGGCAACTTTTTTTTTTTGATGATGACACAAAATGTCTATGACAGTTTTTCTAAGTGTCAAATTTTTAATGAATAGAGATTATTTGCGATTCTTATAATTTCATTTATGATATTAATTTGTTGAAAAATAAAAGTTTAAAAGTTTGTATTTAAGAACCCTCTTCATGTTCTCCATGATATTATATTTTAAAATTATTAAAATTAAAATTTTGATTTTGAATTATAAAATTTCATAAACCTATTTGCTCTGAAATGAGATTTTGGAACAGAGTAATTTGAAAATTCTTAAAACTTAAACTCGCCAAGCAACTAATAAGGTCTTTTGAAGGTTTGTAAACTTTAGGTCTTAGGTATGCTGTCATGTTATTTAATATAAAACACTACAAGCTTCTTATTACGGAAACTGTTTCTCCTTTTACATGAGATGTTTGGTGCTATAAAATTCAGATGCTCTTTTATGTGAGACTTGATTCCGCATTTGATTTTTTTTAACTATGTAATATAAGAAGTTTTTATTTAGAACTCACGTATTCAATTATATATATATAGTGTAAAAAGAATTTCAATTATATATATATACGCGTTGATACGTCAAATTAACGTACCTAAGATTAGGGCTGCAAGCTCCCCAGATGTTGATGTACCTTAACCACGAATTTAATGCTCTTACTAACCTGCAAAAGAAAATATTCCAAGAACCGTGGGGTTCAGCCCTTTGAAAAACCCTCGGGTGTGTCTATTAGCAAAAGGTTTTACTGTGATATGTGAATATTGTATTGCAATATTATGTACCTGGTAACGTATTATCTACCCTGTATTTATACATACCTAGGACATAAGAGTCCTTCTCAGATTATGATGTGGAGTCCTGCTCGGATTATGATGTGGTCTGGGAGGTTACCACCTCTGTTTCTATTATCCTTCAAATAAAGGTTGAAGAAAGTTCTCTATCCATTTATTATCTCTGTCTTATCTTAGGTTCATTGAATGTTGACCCATTAGCAACTATGGGCCTCTTCGATGCCATTATGATAGTCCATTAATACCCAACTAGCATTTATTAAATTCAAGGCTATTTCCTTGTCCCATATCACTTGCCCTCAAATTTTTGCTTATCAATCTTTGAAGCCAAAATCTACTAGCATCTCAATTAAACATAATAATTAAATTATTTTTTTGACGGGGACGCAGCCTCCTTGTTAACTTCGAAACTTCGGGGTACCTCCAAAGTTAACAACAAAAAATGGTCCTTACCCCGAAAAGTTTTACCCCGTTAACTTTCACAATTTAACGGGGCAAACTCAAGCTTGCTACATTTATTTTCTACCCCGTTAACTACAGTAAGTTAACGGGGCAAACATTCGATTGCCTCGTTAGTTTTCACCCCGTCAAATTTTGTAAGTTATCAGGGCAAATCAGAGAGTGCCTCACTTACTTTTACATCCTTAATTTTGCTAAGTTATCGAGGAAAATAAGAGAGTGCCTTGATAACTTTTACATCGTTAATTTCGCTAAGTTATCGAAGCAAATAGGTGATTACTTAGCTAGTTTTTACCCCATTAACTTTATTAAGTTTTTGGAGCAAACATACACGCATACACTGGGCTTTAGGATTCAAATTGTTATTATATATATATATATATATATATATATATATATTCGTTTCATGGGCTTCTAATTTTTATAGTCTATTCATGGGCTTTTTATCTCCATTGCCCATCCATGGGCTTCCGAATACCATTAGTCGAATAATCTTGAACATTGGATCAAATTGATTTCGACGGTTACACTTCTTTCATTTGTGGCTATATATTTCCTTTGAGAGGTAAGTAAGTTTTACTTTTTACTCCGAAAATTTCTCTATCATAAGTTACTACTAACTTTTCTTCTCGTGGCGATTTTTGACATACTTTTGCCACCACAAGGCGATTTCCAGTGAGTATTTACCACCACAAGGAGATTCCCGGCGAGTGTTTGCCACCACAAGGTGATTTTCGGCGTGCCTTTGCTACCCTCATTCAAGCGGTGTTCTTCGGGTTCTTCACTTTGTTCATCAAGTTCATCATAACCTACCTTTTTCAATCAACATGGATTCAGGTAACTCTACTAAATTTGTTTATTCACCTATTTCCACTTCTGATATTCCATTTGTTCTCCCCTTAGACATGATTCCCCCTACTTGGGCCTTAGGAGACCCATCTTCAACCCATGAGGAGAGAGAAACACCTGTAACCTAATCTACCTCTTCTAGGCCCAGTAGGCTTAACATTGATCATGTTATCAATGACCAACGTCATGGGTCCACGATGTTGTGGACACTGCTAGGGATGAAATTCCAAACAATTACAATTTTGATGCCTATAAGAATATTTCTTCCAAAACTCCATAAATATGCCATCTGCCGCTGTATATATGCCCCTTATTCCTTTAGATTAGCGATCAATGCTGACAGGGCCTGTAATGTTAACACGTTAACACATACTTGTGCATTTTTTATGACTCCATGGAAGCCGGACTCAGATTCCCCCTTCATGAGTTTATTCCCCGCCTACTTAGGAGTTACCCTATCCACTTGAGACAAGTTGCCCCCAACATATGGTGGGTGATCTATGCCTTCTTGCTTAGGTGTGTACAAAAGAATATGCCTCCATCAGTCCGTGTGTTCTGATATATGTTCCAACTAAAGGACACGGGGTGTAATAATGTTGGTTGGGTGTATTTTCAACACCGCAACTTAGTTTCTAAACTGTACGATACCTCTACTTTAAAAGACTCTATCCCTAGTTGGAAAACCAAATTTTACTATCTTCACTGGGACGGGGGGAATTGGAGTGACATTCTTCCCCCAAGGTGGAACATTTTGTATAGTGATAAGGTGAATTGGGAGTGTCAAAGGCAAAGAAAGAAACGGCCAAAGAAAGAAACGACCAAAGAGTTGGCGGTGGACGAGGCCGATGAAGATAACGTGCAAGATCTCCTTTTGGAGAAGAACATCATTAGATGTGATCTCAACCTTGCAAAAGGCCAAAGTATTTTCTAAACTATTACTTAACTTATGTTTTTATTTTTACCATCGAACTTAACCAACCCTTCTATTTTTCTCAGGTTTGGAGCAAGTTAAAGTTGTGTCTTCGAAGAAGGCGAAGAGCAGAAAATCTGCTCACAAGGGGCATAAGGGTGAGGACTATACTCTTTCTTCTGAACAACAAGGGAACACAATTCCTCCATTTGAGCCAATTAATGTTAATGTGGAGATGGAGGGTGCCCCCTCTCATGCCTCCAATCCCATGGATGATTTTTCACCTCTCTCAAAGAAACACAAGGGAGTTACTGCTGGCCCCAGGAGGGAGGTTCCCATTTTCACCCATCCACAAGATCCTTTTCTACTGGGATGGCCTCTTACTTAAGGTGACACTATCCTTAGCGAGCATGGTCTCGCTAAGGAATTTCTGATTGGGTCGGTGCCCTCGATGGACAAGGAGATTTCTAAGGAAGCTTCACTTCCGATCCTCGTCTCTAGCTTTGCTCATGCCTATGCTAGGGTAAGTGCTTCTCTTTTGAATTTTGAACCATCATTGGTTTTACTGTTACTAACTTTTAAATTATTCTTTTGAATTACAGCATCACGTGGATGCCGTTGAGCTTACCACCCGTGCTAAAAAGCAATGGGAGAAGCTCAGAAAGTTAGAGAATGACCTTGCGGAGAAGGAGCGCCAGTTAAAGTTTGCTCAAGAGGAGGTGCATTCTTACTGCTCCGTGAAAAAGAGTTTGGAGAAAGAGATAAAAAGTTCTAAAGAATTTAATGATACTTTCATTGCTGAGAATCTCTTTCTTAAATCCCAAGTTCGTGGGCTAAATGACAAGCTTGAGAGGGCCCCTGCTGACGCGGTCAAGGAATACAAAGCCTTGACTCAGTTTCAGACAGATGCAGAGGAAGCCTGTCTTGACTCAGAGTACAATATAATGTTGGGTGGCTACCACCTCTGCACTGAAAAGGTGTTTTCCCTCTATCCTGACGTAGACTGCGAGGCTATATTAATGGAGAAGGGAGAGAAAAAGATGTTACTGGCATGCCGTCGTCATACAGAGAGGCTCGGGGTCCCTCTTGAGCAAGTTCCTTTAGAGGTCACAGACAGCGAGGATAACAAGGAGGAGGAAGGGGAGGACCCCTATAAGAATATGATCAGGGGCAACAAACTCCTTAGTTGGTTTTTATTTTATATTCAGTTGTGTTTATCGTTATGTAAAACTTTATAGGCCACTGGGCTTTATTTATAACATTCAACTTTCTTGAACTCTCACATTATTTTTCTTACTCATTTATCTCTATTGCAAATAGATTCAAAAGCTAACATTTTCTTCTTTAATTCATGTTGGCTAAAATAAAGAGGGAAATCCCTTTGTAAAACTAAGAATTGTAAATCATTGATAATAAATCTTAAGATTGTTTACATGCCATGACCTCGGTACTTCCTGGCCTTCTATAGTCTCGAGCTGGTATGACTCTGGCCTTAGTATCTTCTTGACTCGGTATGGCCCCTCCCAGTTAGGGGTTAATTTGCCAATGGTAGCCCTTGGATTTGATACTTCAATTTTCCTAAGCACTAGGTCCTTTGCTTGAAGGCTCTTCCCTTCACCCTTAGATTGTAAAATTTGGCCACCATTTTTTATGTTCCTCAATTTTTCGCTGAGCTTTATCTTTGACATACTCCACCAAGTCCAATCCGACCCGTAAACCTTCACCATTCTCTTGCTCATTGAACCCTACAATCCTTATTGAAGGTAATCCTGCTTCCAAGGAGATGATGACTTTTGTACCATACACAGGGTTAAACGGGGTCTCAACTATTGCAACCTTACAAGTGGTCTGATAAGCCCATAAAATAGTATTCAACTCCTCCACCCAGATTCCTTTAGCTTCTTCGAGCCTCTTCTTTATCCCATCAATGATGATCCGATTTGTTACATCTACTTGACCATTCTCTTGTGGGTGTCCAATAGAGGTAAACCCTCTGCTCAATGTTCACGTTCTGGCAGAAGGCCTTGAATTTTCTTTCTTCGAATTGTGTTCCATTGTCCGTGACAATAACCTGGGGTAAACCAAAACGACATATGATTGACTCCCATAAAAATTTCTCTACTTTTTGGGCAGTTTGGGTTGCTAGAGCCTAAGCCTTGACTCACTTCGAGAAGTAATCTATGGCCACTATTAAGTACTTTCATTGGCCTGCCCCAACGAGGAGTGGCCCAACGAAATTAATTCCCCACATTGCAAAAAGAATGGGAACACTAATTGAAGAGAGGAGTTTTGCGGGTTGTTTAACTATTGGTGCGAATTTCTAACACCTGTCGCACCTTTTTACAAATTCGATTGCTTTTTGCTGCATTCCTAGCCAATAGTATCCCTGTCACATTATTTTACAGCTAAAGCTCTTCCACCCAAATATTGTCCACATACCCCGAAGTGAACTTCCTGAAGAGAGCTGACAAAGCTTCTAGTGTTGTGAGGCACCTAAGATATGGTAGAACAAATGACCGTTTATACAGCGTATCGTTAATCAGGGTATACTGAGCTGATCTTATACAAACTTTTCTTGTCACATTGGGGTCTTCTGGCAAGACACCTTTAAGATATTGAAGGATAGGGGTCATCCAATAAATCTTCTGCTCGATTAGTGCAACCAACTTTGCGTCTATGATAGGTGTCTCTACTTTTTCCGCATAAATCTTGTTTACATATTCTTCTAGGTTCCCACTAGCCAATTTTAATAGGGCATCCACCTTTTCATTTTGTCCTCTCCGAACATGGTGGATACCACATTTTTTTGAAAGTGGTTATCATAACTCTCACTAAGATTAGATATTTAGCCATCTTCACATCTTTGGCTTCAGACTCCTCTTTCACCTATTTAACCACTAACTGAGAGTCAGTAAATACTTGTATATTCTATAGCCCCAAAGCTTTTACCAAGTTCAGTCCGGTCATCAACGCTTTATATTCTGCTTCATTATTAGTAGCATGAAACCTAAAAGAGAAGACATGTTTCACTTTAAAACCTTCATGGCTAATAAGGATTACCTCTGCACCACTTCCCTTTACGTTAGAGGCTCCATCTACATACAACTGCCATTCTTCCAGCTGCTCATTTCTATCTTTCTCAGCATCCCTCTCTTTATCAACTGGGAAGGTACATTTGACAATAAAATCTGCTAAAACCTGGGCTTTAATGGTTGGACGCGGCTTGTAGGTAACGTCGAACTCTCCCAGCTCCATAGCCCAATTAATCATTCTGTCACTTGCTCAAGGACCATGCATTACTTTTCTCAAGGGTTGGTCCGTGAGCACAATTATCGAATGGGATCGAAAGTAGGGTCTCAATTTGTGGGCAACTATTATCAAGGCCAACGCAAATTTTTCCACCTTCTGATGCTTGATTTCAGCCCCATGTAAGACCTTACTTATGTAGTATACAGGTCTTTGAACATCTTTTCTTTCACTTATTAACACTGCATTAACCGCCACCTCTGAGACAACCAGGTATATATACAAAGCGTACCCTTCTTCTGGTTTTAATTAAAAGTGGAGGGGAAGTGAGGTAGACCTTGAGCTTGTCGAACAACTTTTGACAATTTGGTGTCCACTGGAAGTCCTTGGCTCTTTTAAGGGCATTAAAAAAGGGATGACACCTATCTCCTGATCGCGACATGAATCTTCATAATGGAGCTATCATTCCTGTTAGCTTTTGAATGTCTTTTATAGTCTTTAGGGGACTCATGTCTAAGACTGCTCTCATTTTATCTAGATTGTCTTCTATCTTCCTTTGCGAGACCATCAGTCTCAAGAACTTACCGGAAGCCACACTAAAGGTACACTTTGAGGGATTCAACTTCACCTTATATTTTTTTAGGATGTTGAAGGACATGTCTAAGTCTGTCAGATGATCATCCTATTTCAGACTTGTGACCAACATGTCATCCACATAGATCTCCATGTTCTTCCCTATGAGGGGTTTAAATATCTTGTTGACTAGCCTATGATAGGCTGCACCATCATTTTTTAGGCCAAAAGGCATCACAACATATAAATATAATCCTTGATCCGTGACGAAAGATACCTTCGGGACGTCATCTAGGTCCATAGGTATATTGTATCCGCTGAATGCATCCATAAAGCTAAAGAGCTCGTGCCCTGCTGTAGCGTCTATCAAAAGATCAATCATTAGAAGTGGATAACAATCCTTTGGGCATGTATCATTGAGATCTGTAAAATCAATATAGATCCTCCATTTTCGGTTGGCTTTCTTGACCATCACTAGTTTAGCAAGCCATTCAGGATATAAGATCTCCATTATAAATTTCGCCTCCAATAGCTTTTCCACCTCGTTTTTGACTACTTCTTATCTTTCTGGGGCAAACACTATTTTCTTCTGTTTGATAGGCTTCCTACGGGGGTCTATGTTTAAATTGTGAGTGATGACCTTCGGGTCTATTCCAGGCATGTCTAGTGCCAACCACACAAAGATATCTATGTTTTCCCTTATGAAGGAAATAAGTTTCTTCTTTATCCCCAGATGTAGCTAAGAACCGACGTAGGTCACTTTTTCTGGATCAGTATCACTGAATGATACTTTCTCTAGTTCTTCCACAGGCTCAACCTTTTGCTCTCGCATCTTATCTCTTGAGTCAAGAGTTTCTATAGGTATCACTTGTTTCCCATCTCCACCAATTTTCAATGCCATCAAATAGCAGGTGCGGGCTTGCTTTTGATCTGTCTTGATTACTGCCACTCCCTTTGGGGTTGGAAATTTCACTTTTAAATGGAAAGTGGATGGGATGACTTTAAACTAGTTTAACGTTGTGTTGGTGCAAAATAGGCTCAAGTGTTTGTGGAGGGGGGGGGGGGGGGTGAATACAAACACTACAAACTTTTCGCTCTTTTTATCTTTTAAAAGAACTTACCAGAAACAGCTACACAGATCAGAAAAACTATGTAATATGAACACACAGATTCAAGTTAAAATAGTTATATTAAAACTTGGGGTTTTTCTGGAAATCTGTATAATCACAAATGTGATTTACAGCTACAAATTTTATAAATAAAATTCACAGCTTCTCACACTCACTAGCTACGAAAACTCTTCTCTGAAAAATAAATCTCTCAAGAAATATATTACAGAGCTTCCTAGTGTTGTGTGCTTCTATGTTTGTTTTTTTTCCTGTTGGATTAATTCAATCTCTCTGTCTTCTTTTTTTGTAATGAGAACTCCTTTGCTTATATATCGAATCAGTGGTTGAAATCACGTGCTTGAGACGTGCTGCTTCTCTCAACTTAGCCACAACTATGTCACATCGTATCCCTATGTGTCAGACTGCTGCATGCTTTGTTGCTACTTTTTCTTCCCCTGATCTTTGTGCATTTAATGCGAGAGAGTTCTCATTGGATCAAAAACAAACTTCAAGAAATATCTTTCCAGTTGATATTTCTTACTTCTGTAACACGTTACGTTGATTTTCGTGTAAGTACTGATGACGGGTGTATGCTGTCATAACGATCCACTGACTACCAACCTTGATGGACTTTGATCAGTGCTTTTGAATCCCCTGATGCTTATTGACTGGATCAAGGCTTCAACCTTCACTTGAGTTTAACTCAGTGCTTCTTGATCCTGATGGTTATGATTGACGGTATATACTGATGCCATGTTGGTCATTCCCCCTGATGGGTTGGCCTGACACTGACATGTCCTGAAGTGTTTCCCTGATGGGTTGGTCTGCCTTTGTCATCCCCTGATAGGTTTCCCTAATGAGTTCCCCTGATGGGTTCCCTTGATGGGTTCCCCCTGATGGGCTCCCCCTGATGGGTTTAATCAACATAACTTGTTTAGAATATCTGATGTGTGGAATACTTTGACTGTTTAGCAAGTAACATCAGACATTCTTCTTCACTTTGTCAAGTCCTTTGAATGTTTCTGTTTTCTGACTTGTCTTGTGAAGAGATCGACCATCCACTGATTAATAAGATTATTATCAGTGGATGCAAAACATGTGCTTATCTTAAGGTCTATAAAATACCTCAAGTATTTACAGTTGCACAATTTATTACATAAGCATCATCATCATCATTTAACTCTAACAATCTCCCCCTATTTATGTTTATCAATTGGATAACCATAAATCTCTAGATGCACTGATGATGATGCCAAAACCAATACTAAGTACAAGAAAGAATTTTGAATGAACTAATAAAAGAATTTCTATACAAGTATTTTCCTATAACTATTACAAAAAGAATGTTGTATTAGACATAGGATCCCTTTTCCTTTTTGTTGAGACAAAGGGCAATGGATGACTTGATTCAATCGGTTGAGAGTCACTTCCAAGGCCTTGTCTTCTTTGATCTGGGTTTTGATCAGGAATCCTTAGTCTGTTGTCTTCTCCACCTGCTTCCAGTTGCTCCAGCTCCTTTTGAAAAAGTTTTCTGAAGTTGACAATGTTGACATTGCTGCTGGATTCCAAAGCTTCAAGGACAGATTTTATTTCTTGAACATTGGCTGCAGCAAGTTGTGACTAGTAGAAGGTAATGATCTCCCGCTTTTTATTTTTGAATTGAACACCCATGGGGCTAGTGATCATTTTTGGATATTATTTGAATCCCTTCATTGGTGGCACATCCCTTACTGCAGTGTTCCCATTATCAGCTTTAGTTTCTTCAATCTCCTTCAATACTTTCTGAGTCAGCAGGAATCTGAACTGGATGACATGTTCATTTTTGTGATAAGCTATTTGGCTTAGAACATGCATCGCTTCCTCCAGGTCGAGACCATCAACGTCTTTGATTTTAATGTTTTTCTCCTGCCCATCAGTGGATTTGTAAAACAGCTTCAAAGGTCTTTCCAAGGCTGTGGGCAGACTCCTATCATCGTTGATGGCTCTCCTCAGCTTATCAATCAATCCCCTCAAGTCTCTGTTAGCCACTGACGATTTTGAAATTAAATTCAGAACTAATCCCAGCTGTTCAGCATCCATTCTCCTAAACCAGTCAATTGTGACATTGAATTGCGACCCACTTTTAAGTTGCACTGTTATCAACTGATCCCTTATGTTGTTGAACTTGACATAAATGCTTTTTATGGAGAACGTAAATGACAGGTTTTTGCGCCTTTCTTCTCTGAGGGATTCAACTAGAGTGGGTGGACCAAATGCTGTGGTAATAGGAGAAGGTGCTTGAACCTTGGCTTCAGATGACTTGGATTTGGTGGCATCAGGGTCTTCGGATTTGTCTTGATTTTTATCCCTTGATGCACCTTTAGGGTTCTGAGATCTTCTTTGCTGAAGATTCCTGAAGGTCCTGGGCCTGACACTTTTCTTCTTCTTTGCTTCCTCCTGTTCCTTTGCCATTTCCCTCTCTTCATCTTCTTGAAGTTGCTGTGCAAATAGTGCATCAGCTTCCACTAGCTTTTTATCTTGAAGGTAAACCAGCTCCACTTTCCCATCAATTACTGCTTCAACAGGTGTTGGAAAGTGGGTTGTCTTCATGGCATCTCCAAGTAGTTTAGGCCCTGATTGAGTGTTGGATTTCTTCTTTGGTTCCTCAATCAGGATACCCTTGCCTTTATCCTTGGATTTTGGAGCAGGAACAAGAGCAGTCACATCCCCTGATGGTTGACTTGAATTCTCAGCAACATCCCTTGACGACTGCTTGGTTGATTTCTCCCCCTTTTTGACAGCATCATTAGTGGGAGTTGAGAGTCGGGATGTGACTTGAAGAACTTGTTGCAAAGTGCCAGCCATGGAATGTTGCAGAGTTTCCATGCTGGTCAGTTGGGAAGTGAGATCAGCAAGCTTCTTGTCTATAGTGTCAGCTTGTTTCTTCATTCTGAGCAGGGTCTGGCTGGAGACTAGGGAATTGACAACTTGTTGTACATTTTGTATCTTTGAAGAAAAATGTGTATACAATTTTTGATTTTCTATAACTATTGACTGACCAATCATGATCTGTGACTTTAACACTTTGATCAAGATGGGATAAGTGGTCCTAGCTAACTCTTGCTTTAACAACTGTACAGTGTCCGACATTTGATTCTGCTAAAAGTACAAATCAACTCCGATGAACTGGGAAAAATCATCTTGTGGAGCATCATCTTCATCACTTTCAGAGCTTGAAGTTGTATTTACAGTAACTGTGAGTTCTCTCTGTTCTTTATTTACAAGGATCTCATCCTTATCTCTCTCATCCTCTCCTTTTTCTTTGCCTTCTAAGGCATCACTCATATTCCCTCCTTTTTCTTATTACTAAGAATCGTGATTTACTCGTGCTGGGCCCTGGTGAACCGTCATAATTAGTGAACAAGTGTAGGTTAGCTGCATCTCGTAAGGTGTATTGCCCGAATTCCAACCATGGAACTACCCCCGCTCTTCCCGGGTCTCTCATTGGATGGTGCAAATCAATAGCTATGAAACCCATCTGGGGCTAGACAGATAAGATACGATGTGCTTCAAGGCGTCATAAACGTTGGAGTTCGAAAACCGAACGAACAGTGGGTTGTTCCTGGGCATAGTTATGAACAAAGAACTATCGAGGGTTCGGTAGCAAGCTACCTTAGTCTCTTTTGGAAGGTACTCCCAACGCGTCGACCACACGCCCTAGCATAGCCTTTCCCGCAGGAACATAGCTTGACTTTACTAAACTAATAAAATAAGGCTCGCGCTGGGGCGCTCACATTTTTTGGGCTCCGAAAGACCATAAATGCGACCGATATCTGTTGGGGTCCTTGATCGCGGGTCGTAAGGCGGCGAGGGAAGGAGGGGGACACTGGGCGAGATCGAATGTACAAGGATAGAGCACACAAACTTGGGTAGCAGGCAACTTTGATTATGTTGTTTGTCTTGCTCTATTCACAACCATTCTCATTATGCTAGTAGTATTGTCAGAGCAATGTTCAAGAATAGAGGCATCAGAAGTCATATGATGACAAGATTACGACGATGAGCAATAAGGTCTGAAACTCGGTCTGCTTGCTCCTACAAAAGCGTCAAGCCACTTAAGTTAGAGGAGCGGTTTTCCACTATTAAGTGTTGCACACGAAAGAGGATCGGAGATCTGGTCTTATTGATTCATACGATTATCATACGTCTCAAAGTTTATGTTTTTATGTGATCGCAGCATCAAAAAGAAAGTCTGAATTATTTTCCTCTCCAGCCTCAAATCGCTATCGGAATGACTTCCCCTTTGCCAATCGGAGATCCATGGATCACAGACGGTATCTCCCCATGGCCTTTTGCCTCTGAAAGCGTCCTTCCTTCTCAATGCCCGGGCATCCATCCAATGCATTCTTCTTTCGTTTCAGTTGTATGCCACGAGGTCCCAACTCTTTGTTTGCGATTCTTTCAATCAAGGAAGGCTCAGATCCCAGGTAGCGGAAGAATTAGACTTGTGTAAGCCTGAGAGATGGCCCGGACCAGAAAGCTTTAATGGCGGGGGTGTTAACCGCAACCTATATATATTATATTCTATTCTAGTAATTCCATAGAACGATTCCACGTTCAAGAAAGACCCGGCCCATTCAAATCAAAATAGAACGTTTTCAATATGATTCTTTTCATGTTCGATGAGAAATGCAAGTGACCCTGCTTGCCTCGCTCCTGTCGACCGCTTTTGCCCAGCGCCCAACTCGCCTTTCAAATCAACGTAGGGACGAGGCTTTCTAGACATTTTTCTTGCTCTCCTTTTGCCAAAGTCCTCTCAAGGGTTTGACTTTGCCTCTCTGTACTATGTATTCTCTCAGTCTTACTCAAAATTGTCCTAGAGGGGCTCCTATGGGCTTGGAAATCATCAACTGTGGCCAGTTCAAGTGATGTATGTATAGATTCTGGTTCCACAGTTGTGATAGGAGTTGGAGAAGAAGTATAGTGTGTATGTATAATTAGAGAAGTGTATGTTTCTATAGAGGAAGTATATACAATTTGGGGTACATAAAGAGTTATTGCTATAGTATGTACAGTGGAGTGTATGTCCCCTGTCTGATCATCAGTGTTTGTATCAAGTAAAAATGAGTCAACCATTTGAGAGTGTTGACTACCAAACACTATGTCAGAGAATGTTGGCTTCTCCACGTATTGAGAATGTGGAGAATCTGATTGTATGACACTTAATGTTTGTGTCATTATATCTGAAGAAATTTGAGGAACAGAGAAAGAAGGAAGGGGTGTAGATGGGAGTGTTGGCTGAATCACTGAACGAGGAGGTGATTCATCAAAAGATGCTGTAGAAGAATGCTTATGACTCATGTTGATCTTATTAAGAAGCTTTTGAACTACAACATCTTGAGTGGTGTGTGCACTCACTGTGTTAGATATCTGCAAGTGGCTCTCAGAGACCCTGATGGTAGGTTCATCAGTGTCTATGGTCAGTGTATGTGCCTCACTCAACTGTGTCCCTGGTTGGGAACTATTTTCAATAACTAATTCCTTTTGAGAGGAACTAGTTAGAAATATGTTTAATTCCTTATCCTTTTGAGAGGATACTGC
Source organism: Centella asiatica (assembly GCA_014636745.2). Lineage (NCBI taxonomy): Eukaryota > Viridiplantae > Streptophyta > Magnoliopsida > Apiales > Apiaceae > Centella > Centella asiatica. Next base: position 45,884,976 of record CM025786.1, on the reverse strand, counting down.
CTGGTCAGGCTGTTGGGTAACACTCGTGGCTCCCTTCTTCTTCTTACGCCTGTAGCCAATCACTCTCTCTCCTTGCTCCCTCTCAGTTGATGTGGTAACTTTACTAAGTTTTCTTTTAATCCCAATAGTCTTTTGGGAGACTATGGTTGGGCTATTGAGAGTGGTTGGGTGGAGATTGGTTGTTCTACTTGGGTAGGCAGAGAGGTGGTTGTTTTCTCTGCCATAGTAGATGAAGGTGAAGAATGTACAGTTTGAGAAGTTGAAGGTGAAGAATTTATTACCTGTACCATATGCTGCGGAAGTGCAAATGGTTCGGCTGTATATGATTTCTTTGTTATTTCTGCAAACAATTTCTTTGTTTGCTTGTATGTCTGTACAGATATATCATTCTCAAAAGAAAAATTAGTAATTTGGTCTTTAATAATCATAAACAAAAATCTTGCATAATATACTTCAGTTTTCCTATTATTAAAATTACCTAATTTATTTACAAGGTCATCAAAAATTATTTTACCTATATTTATATTTACATTTCTAATTATTGTGTATGCTATTTTCAAAGTTAAAGAGGTAATAACCTCAAAGTTAGAACACTTACCTGAGAATGCCTTGGTGATTGTATCAAACAGGTAAGAGATCTCCCACTTAACATTCACCCTCTTGAGGTCTTTGAACTTTAACACTGCATTGGGAGCAGCGTTATAGCCCAATTCCCTCAAGAAATCTAGTAGGTCTGCATCACTGGGTGCGTCCACCAGATATTGAGTAGGTAGCCCCAAAGCAGAGTTAAGTCTGGAAGGGGTTATTTTCCTTTTCTCAGAGGAAACTTTGAATGAGATTCCCTTGACCGTATCAGGCCTAGTGGTGGAGTACATGAACTTGACACTCGTCCACAGTTGAGACATTGCTTCCCCCGACATTTCTTCATCAGTAAAGATGACTTTACTATACTCTGAGTTGAGTAGATAGTTCATTATTGGTTTAAAACATTCATTTACCTCATCAATGTCAGAGAAACTCACATAGTTCGTGGGTGGGACTGTCAAGTTCCTCAGAATCTGTTGGCGTGCCATGGATGCTTTAAAGATTTGAAGTTCTAGGGTTTCTGTTAAAATGAGAGAGAAGAAGAAGAAAACTCGAGCAAATATCAGAAAAAGATTAAAAGTTTTGAGGAGTTTTAAAAAGTAGGAGAGATAGAGTATTAATACCCGCCTATTGACGTTTGAAAACTTCTCCTAAAAACACGCCATCAGGGAGTCAGTTCAGTTTCTGTGATGACACGTCATCAGTGAGAGAAGAACTTAATGATGAGTTGTCATCACTTAACTTATCGTGAATCCCGATGCAAAAAAAAAACATTTAAACTTACCCTGATGATTTACTGTATGTACATACCCTGACCCTGATGCACAAGACGGACACCCTGATCCTGACGCACAGTTCGGACACCATGATCCTGTCGTACGAGTTGAACACCTTGACCCTGACGAGTGAGCCGAACTCCTTGACCCTGACGAGCGAGCCGGACACCCTGACCCTGATGCGTCCTTAAGGAAGCCCTGCCTCTGATGCATCAGTCAAAACATAAACAAAACAACAAAATGCAAAATATACAAGTATATACATATTTACAATTTGAACATATACAACCATATATCAATTGATTTTATCAAGAACTTATGAAATGAGTTAGAAATACCAAAACTTAGGAGTTTGACTCTAACCCTGACGCATAATTCACCATTCCTAGCTCTCCCACAAGATTTGAGAATGTGGTTTCATCAAGAGCTTTGGTGAATATGTCTGCTAGCTGCTGATTTGAAGGTGCAAACTGTAGTTCAATATTCCCATTCATAACATGTTCCCTGATAAAATGATATCTGATTTCTATATGTTTGGTTCTGGAATGTTGCACTGGATTTTCAGCAATGACAATGGCACTTGTGTTATCACACCTTATTGGAAACTTGGAATAGTTCAGACCATAATCCATTAGCTGATTTTTCATCCATAGAATTTGTGCACAATAACTTCCAGCTGCAATATATTCAGCTTCAGTAGTAGATGTAGATATTGAGTGCTGCTTTTTGCTGAACCAAGATACAAGCCTTCCTCCTAGAAATTAACAGCTTCAAGTTATCCCCTGATGGTGCATGTCCTGATGAATGATCCCCTGATGGAGTATTCCCTGATCTGTTGTCCAGAAAATTGACTTTATCTGCTGAAGGGGCTTCTACATTGTTTGGATTGACATCAGGAATGGATAAATTCTCCATTTGTCTGCACTCATCGGCTTCAATCTCTTGATAATCATTTTCATCTTCATTTTCAAACCTGAGTTCTTCATGAAAACCAGGGTCTTCAAGTCCAGAAATCTCTTGATCATCAAAAGCTACATTTATAGACTCCATCACCACCTGAAGTCTTTTGTTGTAAACCTTGTAGGCCTTGGATGACAGAGAATAACCTAGGAAAATTGCTTTATCAGCTTTTGGATCAAATTTTTCTAAGTTCTCACCAAAATTCCTCAAAATAAAACATTTGCACCCAAAGACATGGAGGAACTTGATGCTTGGCTTTCTCTCTGTCATTAGCTCATATGGTGTCTTGTTGTGAGCCTTATTGATTAGAGATCTATTCTGAGTAAAGCAAGCAGTGGAAATTGATTGACTTAAAGTTTATCCTTCTTGGATAAACTCCATTTGGGGAAGTCCAGTTACCAACTCTCTCTTCACCAGATCATTGATTGACTTAAAGTTCAGGTGAGAAAGCTTCTTGTGCCATAGTCTGCTTTCATCAGGGGTTGCCTTGCTGTAAAAACATGATTCTCCATTTATTGAATTAAAATCAGCAACATAGAGATCTCCTTTTCTTGTCCCTGACAAAACTAGCTTCCCATCACTTTCATTTGAGAATAGACACTGATCTCCTTTAAAGGAAGTGATGAATCCTTTGTCTACAAAGTTGACTTATGCTTAGCAAATTGTGCTTGAGCCCATCAACCAGTGCTACATTTTCAAATGAGACATTCCCATTTGCTGCTTTGCCATAACCAAGAGTTAGTCTTTTGCTGTTATCACCAAAAGAAATTACTAGACCATCCTTTTCTTGGAATTCTGTGAGCAGGGCTTTGTTTCCTGTCATGTGCCTTGAGCAGTCACTGTCTACAAACCAGATTTGACTGCTTTTGACCTTTCCCCGCACACAAGGAAACATTTAAATTAATTTTGGTACCCAATTGACTTTGGGTCCTCTTGGTTTAGTCACAGTAATAGGTAAAACAACTTTATCTTTATTGGTGACTTTTGGTTTTGGCAAATTTAAAACTTTCTCCTTTTTAGGAGCTTCAATATATGCTTTTGATTTCTCAACAGTTATCTTGCCTTTATCCTTGGAGGAACAGGCTTTAACAGTTAGTAAATCATCAGCATACAAAATTGTGCCAGTCAAAATTTGTGATTTTTCTTTGGATTGAAAAGATAAATGATTACAGTTACCACAATTCCAACACACTTTTCTAGGGGCTTCATGAATGGAAGAGTAATTACTAGCTTTGTTAACACCTAGCTTACCATTTCTATTCTTTTTGCTTTCCCCTGACAGGCCTTTTTTCACTTGACGGGCTACAACGGCCTGATGCACTCTTTCCCCCTGATAACTGTGTATCCACTGATGCATAGTCTAGTTCTTTCATAACTGGTGGGTTGAGTGCTTTGGCAAGAATAAGTTTCTTGCCTCTCCCACCACTAGTGGAAGCTTCACTCACTGGGAAAACATTCACTGATTCTAGCTTTGTGTTTGCCTTAACAAACTTGATAGGTTGTATTGGCCTTTTTCTAAAGCTAGCTGCCATCTCAACCATAATGGGAGGTTGCTGCACTTGAGTCTCTTCATAGCCTAAACCAGATTTTGGATCAGATTTCTGACTTTTTAAACGATCATCCAGTTTCCTGCTAGACTCACTCCATCTCTTAATGACTTCCCTTTCTTGACTAAGAAGGTTCAAGGTCCATTCCTCTCTTTTAATAGCACAGTCAAGAAGATTTTTAGTCCTTGAGAGTTCTTTTTCAAGACTCTCAAGTCTGGAGTTCTCTGATTCTAAAAGAGTGTTCCTAGCAGATAACTGATCATTTATTTTTTGCACTCTCTCAGTTTCAGCTACAGCACTCCTCAGGGTGTCATAGAGATCCTTTATCTCACCAGCCATTTCCTTAACAGTTTTAACACAATCAGTTTTAAACATGTTAGAGGAAATTTCAAGGCTTACCTGCGAGCTGCTACTGTTAGTGGATGAGGCCATCAGGGCGGCTAGGTTGACATACTCTTCATTTTCTTCTTCATCAGAGTCAGCCCAGTCCTTTCCCTCTGCAATATATATTTTTCCCTTCTTGTTTGCATTAAGAATGTCAAAGTGTTTCTTCTTGTAGTCCACAACAGCTTCTTTGTTTCTGGATTCACCATCTTTTGTGGCCTTGCGTCACTCATTTGCGAAGTGGCCCAGCTCATTGCATTTGTAGCACTTTATTCTTGATTTGTCAATAAAGTTATTCGTGCTACTATGTTTCCTTGCTGAAAATTTTTTAGATCCTTAAGGCTTTTGGAATTTCAGCTTGGAAAACCTTTTTGCAAGAAAGACCATGGTTTCATCCAGCTCCTCTAACTCTTCCGGAGTATATTCTTCCTCCTTGGAGTTAGCTTCTTTGTCCCCTTCTATGTCAGCATCTTCTAGTTGTTGCTTCATCAAGACACTTGGTCTTGCTTCTTTTTTGTCCTTCGTGGCAGCCATCAGGGCTACAGATTTAAGCTTTCTAGCATCCCCTGACATTTCAGATCTTTACTGAACCTCTAGTTCATATATCTTGAGAGTACCATATAGCCTATCCAATTCTAGAAGATTCATGTCCTTAGATTCTCTGATGGCTGTCGTCTTAGGATCCCATGATATGGGAAGGGCTCTCATGAATTTTCTGTTCACATCCTTGTTAACATATGCCTTCCCATATAATCTTAAGTCATTTACCAACTTGTTAAATCTGTCGAACATTTCAGTGAGTGTTTCACCATTTTTTATTGTGAACCACACATACTGTTGTGTCAACAGCTGCAATTTGTTCTCCCTCACTTCCTCGGTACCATGACAAAGGATTTGTATGGTATCCCATATAGATTTAGATGTGGTAAGATTCATGATACTATTCAGCATATCATCGTCTAAACCATTACACAGGATCCCAGTGACTTTAAGATCCTTTTTCACCTTTTCTCTTTCCTCTATCGTCATTTCGTCAGTTATCTTTGGGACAAGCTTTTCAGGAATACTGATTCCATTAATGACTTCTAATGGAATGAGCTTCTTGGGAACGTGAGGGCCTTCTTCTAGAATTTATAAATATTCATCATCAATAGCTCTTAGATGAACTACATTATTTGTCTCTAGAAGAAGTATTTGCCCCTTTCCAACATGGGGACTTTACTGTTTCCAGCTTTGTTGGCCATAGATAATGATCATTTTTATCAAATGAAATCTGCTAAGAGGATCTGATACCAATTGTTGGTGCAAAATAGGCTCAAGTGTTTGTAGAGGGGGGGGGGGGGGGGGGGGGTGAATACAAACACTACAAACTTTTCGCTCTTTTTATCTTTTAAAAGAACTTACCAGAAACAGCTACACAGATCAAAAAAACTATGTAATATGAACACACAGATTCAAGTTAAAATAGTTATATTAAAACTTGGGGTTTTTCTGGAAATCTGTATAATCACAAATATGATTTATAGCTACAAATTCTATAAATAAAATTCACAGCTTCTCACACTCACTAGCTACGAAAACTCTTCTCTGAAAAATAAATCTCTCAAGAAATATATTACAGAGCTTCCTAGTGTTGTGTGCTTCTATGTTTGTTTTTTTCTGTTGGATTGATTCAATCTCTCTGTCTTCTTTTTTTGTAATGAGAACTCCTTTGCTTATATATCGAATCAGTGGTTGAAATCACGTGCTTGAGACGTGCTGCTTCTCTCAACTTAGCCGCAACTATGTCACATCGTAGCCTTATGTGTCAGACTGCTGAATGCTTTGTTGCTACTTTTTCTTTCCCTGATTTGTGTGCATTTAATGCGAGAGAGTTCTCATTGGATCAAAAACAAACTTCAAGAAATATCTTTCCAGTTGATATTTCTTGCTTCTGTAACACGTTACGTTGATTTTCGTGTAAGTACTGATGACGGGTGTATGCTGTCATAACGATCCACTGACTACCAGCCCTGATGGACTTTGATCAGTGCTTCTGAATCCCCTGATGCTTATTGACTGGATCAAGGCTTCAACCTTCACTTGAGTTTAACTCAGTGCTTTTTGATCTTGATGGTTATGATTGACGGTATACACTGATGTCATGTTGGTCATTCCCCTTGATGGGTTGGCCTGACACTAACATGTCCTGAAGTGTTTCCCTGACGGGTTGGTCTGCCTTCGTCATCCCCTGACAGGTTTCCCTGATGAGTTCCCCCTGATGGGTTCCCCATGATGGGTTTCCCTGATGGGTTCCCCCTGATGGTACTTAATCAACGTAACTTTGTTTAGAATTTCTGATGTGCGGAATACTTTGACTGTTTACAAGTAACATCAGACATTCTTCTTCACTTTGTCAAGTCCTTTGAATGTTTCTGTTTTCTGACTTGTCTTGTGAAGAGATTGACCATCCACTGATGAATAAGTTTATTATTAGTGGATGCAAAACTTGTGCTGATCTTAAGGTCTATAAAATACCTCAAGTATTTACAGTTGCACAATTTATTACATAAAAATCATCATCATCATTTAACTCTAACACGTTGTCCTTCCGAGGATAACATTGTATGAAGATGATGTCTTTACCACCAAAAAGTTCACCATCATCGTTACATGTTTAGGTTCTTCCCCCATGGTGACAGGTAGGAAAATAGTATCTTCTATTTTTGTTTTCACCCCAGTGAAGCCATATAATGGGGCTAGAGAGGGAATGTGTGGGGCCTCATCGTATTCTATAACTTTGAAAGCCTGATAATATAGTACATTAACGTTACTACCATTATATATTAGGACCCTTCTCACAAGTTAATTTTCGACCGTCGCTTCAATGACTAGTGGGTCGTCGTGTGGAAACTTTACTCCTTCAAGGTCTTCATCACCGAATGTTATTGAATATCCTCCAGCTATCATTCCACCTGAAATTACATTAATCACTCCAGGTCGTGGTTGATTGTTGTGCTCCTGATTTTCTGGGTGTTCTCGCCTTTCTCTTTCCCTTTCTCTCTGAGTTTCAGGACGTTCTCTTTGTATATACCGGGCCTACCCCCTTCTTACGAGAAATTCAATTTCGTCCTTCAGCTACTTACAATCATTAGTATCATAACCATGATCTTTGTGGAATTGACAATACTAAGAAGAGTCCCTTTTTGAGGGATCGATCCTTAGTGGCTTCGACCATCGAACATATGGTTCTAAAGTAATTTCCAATAAGATTTGGCCTCTCGGCTGGGTCAATGTGATGTACTCATTGAATATTTGGCTTATGGTTTTCTTAGGGAAGGAAGTTTCCCCTTTAGTTCTTTTCCCTAATTCAGGGGCCTTTACCACTTCCATTCTTCATTTATTATCGTCCTTTTTTTCAATTTTCTTTGATGAACAACTCTTCCACCACCATATACTTACCAGTTCAACCTTGCAGCTTATTCATTGAAGTAGGGGGCTTCTTAGCCAACTCATTTTCAAGTGTTCATTAGAATTGGTTGAAAAATAACAGAGCAATTTGCGCGAAAGAACCAATCGATGCCGGGGGAAGCTGCCTATACCATTCTTGGGCTGGCCCCTTTTGGGTTTGTGAAAACGCTTTACACTTGATGGTGTCAGATGGATTCATGAGTAAAAGCGTTGCCTCAAATTGTTGTACACGACTGGTGGGATCCCACATATCGTCATATTTTTCTACAACGAGCAACTTAAAGCCATCTAGGAGTAGTTTATCCATAATAGACTTTGTAAAAGGTGGGGAGACTGCCCTGTAAATTACTTTAGATATAGTCGTGAGATGAGCGAAGATACCTGCCTTGAGAAGAACCGTGAGTTCGCAATATCCTGGGTTCACCAATCTCTGTTCCAACTGATGTTGAACCTCTCTTTCTATGACTTCTTCAACATCGTTGCCTTGTTGAGGTCAAAAATTTATTGAGGGATCTCTTTCCCTATCCCTTTCATATTCTTCTAGCCTACTTTGTAATTGCATGAGACTCGCCTGAAGATCTTCATATCTTCCTAGGGGTGGTTGGCTTCTATGTCATTCCCTTCACCGGAGCCTACCCCTTAGGTCATCCTGAGGGGTAGGGACCCGACCCGTTGACTCCCTTCTTACCAGATTATTGCGTAGATCTCGCGGATGTTTGCGTTCGTTGTCCTCGAATTCCGAATCAATGTCATAAAGACCACTATGGGTCCTCTGCGCCCCCCTTAGGGACCTTCCCTGATGTTCTATTTTTTCATATACTGGTTAATAGTTGACTCCCTCCCCACCTAGATTTAGTTGTCCCCTTTGCTCTTGGAGGGGGGCACCCCCTCTGTCTTTCTGGTAAGGACACGCCCTCTCTCTCATGGGTAATCAATTAAGTATTCACCATGACTTTTCGTTCAATTTTCCACAGACGGCGCCAAACTGATACATCAAATTAACGTACCTAAGATTAGTGTTGCAAGCTCCCTAGATGTTGATGAACCTTAACCATGAATTTAATGCTCTTACTAACCTGCAAAAGAAGAATCGTGGGGTTCAGCCCTTTGGAAAACACTCGGGTGTGCCTGTTAGTAAAAGGTTTTACTACGATGTGTGTATTGTAAGATTACGTACCTGGTAACATATTTATACATACCTGAGACATAAGAGTCTTTCTCGGAGTATGATGTGGTTTAGGAGGTTACCACCCCTCCCCTATTTTTATTATGCTTCTGATTGTTTATATTATCCTTTAGATAGAGATTAAAGAAATATCTCTATCCATTTATTATCTTTACCTTATTTTAGGTTCATTAAATGGATCTCTGTCTTATCTTAGGTTCATTGAATGTAAGATTTATCCATTTTTTACCTTTGTCTTATTTTAAGTTACATTCAGGTTCATTGAATGTAAGATCTATCCATTTATTATTTCTACCTTATTTTAGGTTTATTGAATATAAGATCTCTATTCATTTATTATCTCTTAGGTTCATTAAATGTAAACTCATTAACAACTATGAGTCTCTAATGAATGTAGACTCATTAGCAACTATGTGTTTCTTCGATGCCATTATTATGGTCCATTAATACTCAACTAACATTTATTAAATTAAAGATTATTTCCTTGACTCATATCACGTGCGCGTGGACGCACACATATATAAGGAAAGCGAATATGTGATTGTTAGGTGTAAATGAGTATAAAAATGACGTAGCTTTAAGAAAATTAATAAGAAGATATTGGGCCTGCCCGTTTCTTTTCTTTTGTAAATTGGGTTGGCCCAAAGGACCAAACCCTAGACCACTTCAACTCCTCCATCTTTAACCCGTATGCCACGGCAGTTACAGCTGCAGCAGTAGCGGCCAACGGCGCCGTCACCATACCCGGTCGTCTTCTCCGGATCGCCATCTCCGGTTGTCTTCCCTCCGTTCGACCTCTCTCTCCCCCTTCTCCTATGTCCTTCTTCTCTGTCCGTCCATGGCAGCCTTATCTCTCCCCCTTCTATGTTCGTCCACGTCCTAGATCATCGTCATCGGCTACGGAGGTAGGTGGCGATGGTGGTCATGCTGGACCAGCGAGTGGCGGCGGCGGTTTGTGGTGGTGGCAGTGGTAATGGTTATGGCGGCGGTGGTGAATTACGATGACGCCGGCTGCCGGCAATTGTGGATAGCGGTGGTAGAGATCTGTTTGTTTTTTCTAATATAGGAATTTGTAATTTTATTTTTGATATCAAAACGCGTTTTAATATTCATTTATGTCTGATGTTAGATGGGATTGTTGTGTGTGTGTTTGTATATATATATATATTTTATGTAGCATGTAAAATTTAAAATTCAAATATTATATTTTAAGATGGGGTAGTACTCGAGATATGCACATTTACTTATTCGACATTGTTGTTCAAAGAAATAAAAAAGAAAAAAGTTCAGAGTCGTTATGATCTAATTTTGGTACAATTCATTTTAAATATTGCAAAAACTAAAAGAACATTGTTACTTATCATGTAATATTATATAAACCTACTATTTGTTTTAGGCTAAAAAGTATAATTGCACACATTCATAAATTTATTGCACCTATTCATATCAAAGTTATATAGTAAATTTTTTTTTGTCAAAATAAATTTTGAATACACTAATTTCATAATACCTCAAATTTAGGCTCATTGGGTCACCAAGCATTTTCCCTACTTAATTTGTTGAAACAAAAGTAAATTTTAAATTCATATTACATAATTGGGTTAATTATTTTAACTATCCACTATACCCGTTCAAAACACGGGTTTCTTAAGAAAAATTAAGAAAAAATTTGTTCAAATTTTTATGGTATTTTTATAATTGTAATCAATAATAAATTATTAAAAAATTAACTAATAATCATACATTAAATTTTTTGAATTAAATAAACTATAATATTTTTAATTAACTTGATATCATGATTTATTAAAATTTAAAATTGATTAACACATTACATTGTATAAAAAATTTATATGTTACATTTTAATAAAATAATATTGCAAGTTGTATCAATTACTCAATAAAAGAAAAGAGTAAAACCGAGTTTATATTTTGTAATTGTAACATCTATCAAATAGTGTCTATTAATGAGAAAAAAATAAAAGATGATTTACACAAACTTAGCTAAAATTTTGTGGTTATTTGAAAGAATCTAAAAAATGTTACTTTTTTCTTGCACGGTGTTCATTAAAATTTTTAGAAAATTATTTCTAATAAATACCAATAATTATACAATGTGTTAACTTTTCATGTTTTTTGTATGTATCAAATGATCAACACAAACACAACATAATATAGAGTTGCAAATGATTCGGTCTGTTTGTGAAATCGGTTTGACTTGACTCAATTAAAACTCGTTCAGCTCGACCCGTTAAAATAAATGAGTCGATCTTGAATATCAAAATGTGTCTGATTAGTTATATGATTCGAGCCGAGTTTTGGTCTTATTCTGCTCGAGCTCGTTCGAGATCGGTTTGACTTGTTTAAATATTATAATTTTACAAATAATGTATCAATCAATCATGAGACCGTCACTAATCAAACTAAATACAAAATATTACTCATAATTTAGTTTAGATCCACCATTAGTTCATTGATTTAAATAACGTATTAACAAATAAATAATACGTCATAATATGTTTTTCTCAACTGTAATCTTCATTTAATTTAAATACTTAAGTTTTAAAGTTACTATTGTAAAAATACAAAATATTAATACAATCAGTGATGGCAAACTAAAATATGTAATATAATATCTCAGAGTTAATGTGAGAAATCACAATTTAATGTGTAATCTTCAAATAAAATTATTATTCAATGATATTAAATGTGAGTTTACAATATTCTAACATTAGATAAATGCATTACAAAGTTCATATTAACACTAATATCACCATTAACATTAATACATCGGCCATAAAAAGATTAATAAATAAAATAATGATACAAGAAAAGAAGAAAATGAAAAAAAAGCTTTCAAGAAATTTTAGAAATGAAAACTTAACACTTTAGGAAACAAATTTGGATATATATAGATTAAGATGTTGCCCTAATCAGCCTCCATAATTTCAAACAATTGAAAATTTTACAAAAATTTAGATTAAGAAGTTGAGAAAATTAAAAGTTGAATCAAGTTTGGAGTTTGTCACTAAAAAAGTTGTAAACTCAAGGCAATCAATTTATTTTGTTTATGAGTTATCTTTGCTATTCTTGCATAGTTAAATACTAAATATTAGTAGGAGCACAATACAAAAATCCTTGCATCATTTGGAGCTATTTTCGATTTATTGTGATTTTTCAACGTTTGTAAATATCTTTAGCAACACTTTCTTCATTTTAACTGCGGAACACACGTGAACACCAATAACACACATTTTGACTAGATTTGACCGAAATTTGACTATACGATTTCTTGTTCATTTTATGGCCAAATCAAAATTCTTTTTTTTTTTAAACAGAAAAATGTGTATGAAATGCATATGTTGGGTTTGGGGGTAAATGGAAGGGAGCTAGAGGAAAGGCAGTGGCCATAGCCATTGTCGTCGGCGAGCTTGACGACGAAGGAAGGTGAGGAGTTAGAAGATGGACCAACGAGGAAAGATGAAGGGAAGGGGATACGGAGGGGCTTCGGCCAGTCGGAGGAAAAATGGGAGGCGACAGTCTAATCAGTGTCACTATAGAATCGAACAGAGGACTTTTATCGTCGAAATTCATTAATTCTCTAATTAATAAATGATTAATTAGAGAATTAGTCCATATTAATTAATTTATTAAAGGTAATTACTTACTCAAAATTGTAATAAATTATAAGGTCATTACAAAATAGTTAAGGAAGGATTAATGAATTTATTTAACAGTAATTAATTTTGATTACCCTAATTAAGTTAAGTCTAATTAATAATACTTAAGTTATTATTAAAGAATAATTAATAATTAAATAATTATTCATTAAAGATAATTACCCACTTTAATTAGGAATAATTATAGGGTAATTAAAGAATGATTTAGAATTTGATTAGAGGTAATTAATTTCAATTACCTTAATTATTTATGAATAATTAATAAATAATTAAAGATAGTTATTTTCTCTAGTTAAGATTAATTAGAGAGTAGTTAAGGGACATTTTAGGGATGATTAATGGATAATTAGGGAACAACTATCTTTCTTGAATTACACTTAAGCATGATTAATTAAAGGACAACTACATTAATTAAATTCATAATAATTAAATAATAAATCAATTAATTCCCAAGTAAATTATTCCAAACTCGAATAATTAATGAACAGTTAATCCAAGCTTCCGTACAAGTCACAACTCAGTCACACCTGACCCTTGTACGTGACCCAAAGCTCGAAATCCATAGCCTAAGGCAGACTCAAATAATTTAATTAATGATCAATCATTGTAGATTGCATCGAGAGATAAAAGTTTATTTCATTAAGTTATAAGGGGACTCACATGAGACCCTAAAGGCTACTCTCAGTCTGAGATTACCTCACTTAAGTTAGTGCATGCACTTTAAGCATAACATGAGCATAATATGCATTCACATGATGACATAACTTAATCATGTCATTCCATATGATATATGACGGAAGTATTCCCATTCAAAGAGAGATTTAATAGTTAGTGAAAGTATTTATTTGTAGTTGCAAACGTGGCAAGTATATACTCAATCATCTTTCTTCATTTACGCGCATTATCTTTTACTTCAATATGCGTACAATGTGATGACATGCTTATTTTATTTATTTTCATGAAGGATTATGTTGTACTTTAGTTTTCGCTAGCATATTATAAATGATTATGTATGTATGTACTTGAGTTTTGATTATCTTACTTCTTCTTGAACGTTACATCTGTATAACGAATGAGAATGACCTATCTTGTACTGGTCATGCCACATGGTTGGCAAGAGGAAATGGAAAGTGGGGTTTCCTATCGACACCTAACCTAGATGTTTGTAGTGACTATGAATGTTCACGCACTGAGGGATCATGCTGTTATAGTTCGGCCAACTGAACATAGTATGGTTAGCAGATCCGATGGGTTTAGCCCCTGATGGATATTATTTTGAAAAAGATATACACAGGTGGAAACTTGTCTTTCTTCAAGGAGGGTTACATGTTATTTACCATAAGTTATCCTCAGAGTTCTTTGAAGATTCTGAGGCATCGGTATTGTTTCACCGAGCCTCACAAACAGAATTGAACCTCTATTAGCATTTCAAAACTACCCCTTTGTGTTTATATATTTGTTAAGCGTAAATCGATCATTCTTGTTGAGTTTAATGTGGATACGGTGCAAAGGTTGAACCCTCCAATAAGGGAAAAACAAAGATGATGGGATATTAAGCATACGTTGATCCTGTGGTAGCCACCAATGAAGGAAGACACTTAGCAATTTAGAACATTTTGGACTATAACCTAGAGATACCTTAGCTTCCTCAGATAATACATTATTTTGGGTTTATAATAACTCGCTACTAATATTTTAGCTTCATTTATGCAATGAATGGATGTGATGTTATCTGTTTCTCTCTATTGACGAAGCCTTAGCTCGATGAGAAATTTTGGGGCCATCACAATTAAGAATATTTTGTTAACCTCTATTGGGCCTTATAGATCTAACTATATTTATATAAAGTGTTATACGTATATGTATGTACACTGCAGATCATATTGACATTGCTTGGCCTGCTATTCTCAAATGGAAAGAAGGAATCTTAGTAAGCCTTAGTGCTAAACAAAGTTGAGGCGATTTAGTAGATCATAGACCGAAAAATGTCTTGTGCTTATGTGGAGTTTCACTCTGTTAGAAATTATAAGATTTGATGATAATGTATAATACTTAGAATTGTTAGAACTTAAAATTGTACTAGAACCTGCAGTAATGTATTATCAGAGACTACCATCAGAGACTGCAGGTGATTATCGGAGACTACCAAGAATGCATTGGGAGTATTCAACAAAGTTGAAATTAGTCATGCAGTTAAACCTATCAGAGACTAGGAATTAGTCTATCAGAGACTAAGAATTTAGCTTATCGGAGACTAAGCTCTAGCTTATCGGAGACTAAGCTCTAGCCTATCAAAGACTAAAGATTGCATTATCGGAGACTATTATTGAAGCTATTAGAGACTAAGGCAAAGACTCTCTATTGCATTGAAGAGTTCATGAAGCTGGTCAGGGGATAAGCCATCAGGGGATAAATCTCAACTTATGAACTAGTCATCAAGGGATAAATATCCACTGATGAATAAGTGAATAAGTTATTAGGGGATAAATATATACGAATGAATAAAGTCATAGCAGGGGATACATTTCCACTGATGAATAATTCATTAGGGGATAACTGGCTTAACATAATAGACCTTTACTAGTGTTCATCAACAAATAAACCCTTCATCATTCTGAGCTCTGAATTAAAGGAGAAGTCGACCAAGATCCATAACAGAGTTACAATTGGGATTTACAAGGTTAGGGAGCTGATTTGTGAAAGTAAAGAGATTAAAGTAACAATGACGTGACTTAATAGAGTTGTTAGGTAACATAGTTGTTACAACTACTTATAAAGAGAAGCTGCTCTAATTGAACATAGTAGTTGTTGAAAAGTAGAAAAGATCAGAGATAAAAAGCTGTATAGAAATTATACAGAAAACAATCCAAGAGATTATGGAACATAATACACAAAAACAAAGAGAGAGATTATTTAGATATTCACTTTGCAATATGCGGCAAATTCATAGAATTTGAGAAACAAGTGTTTCATAACTTGAGAAGCTAGAAATTAATTTCTAGGTTGCATCTGTTCATACTCGAATAGATTTTCAGTAACTGGTATCAATTCTTGATAACCAGATTATAATTTCAGAATCAAAATCAATAAAATCCATTCTTTATTGATTAATACAATCTGCTGTATTTTCACTTCTGCAATTTATTTTCAAATTATATTGTGATCTTTACTTTAGGGAACAAATTGTGAATTGTATTCAAGCTCCCCTCCCCTACCTTTCTACAATTACTCATCCGGGAATGAAAATGTGAAGATCCCACTATTGGTGAGGGAGGAATATTTCTTATAGAAGAAAATGATGTACATGCATATGAAATCTACATATCCTTCCTTCGTAACAATCTTGGAAGAAGGACCTCCTAAACCAATGAAGCTTGTTCCCTTGGCAACAATAGACGACCAAATAGTCCCAGAGCATACAATCCCCAAACTCCCAAAAGAAGATAAGATTCAAGAAGGGCAAGGACTTTAGAAACACAACACCAACGAGGAAGTCTGTCCTCTCTGGTGCTATTGATAGATCAAAGATCAAATGCTACAACTGTCAAGAGCTTGGACACTTTGCAAATGAATGCAACAAACAAAAGTTTATCAAACAGACTAGAGAAATCAAGAAGAATGATGACTACTACAAAAGGAAATACTTTGAAGTCATAATCAAGAAGAATAAAACATTTATTTCAGAGGGAAAGGATTGGGCGGATTCAGACCAATTAGATGATGATGAATTCATCAATCTTGCACTTATGGCAATATCATCTAATGTGGCAACATCTAGATCTAGCAGCTTGTTTCAGGTTGTGAGAACCCGAAAATAGAAATTTGAATAAAATGTAAAAAAAAAAGTAAAAAGTAAAAAATGAATAATTAATATTATGTACCAGTAATTAATTCGTGACATTCTATGTCAATGTGATGCCCAAAATTTTATCGTTTCAATCTTGTATACAAGTGATAATTGAACTACTCTGAGGTTTCACTTGGTGTTAATATAAATATACAACCAAGATGATCCAACGACTCTTAAATGATCCACTAAAGAGATATAAGCGTATTTTTAACTTAAAATCCTTAAATGGTTATTTTAATCGAGCATTAATAAGAGATAGATGCATTTTATCACCTTGGGAACCTCATTGCATGAGAAGCCGCATAGTGAATTGTTGACCCAGGATGATTGTATGCAAGGCATGTAACCACAATATATCAGGAAGTTGACTGCATACACTGCATCCACTGATAAACCGAACTCAACTGTACATTCTAATCATGGTTACCAACCTGGTTGTGCATGCATATATATTTTTAAAAGGAAATTTACTGCACAAGGACACCAACAAGAGAAAGATTATTGTCCAACCAATTCTCGGCTATTATAGGTGATTGGCTAAATATTTTGGCAGCCGCTACATCGGCCAAGCTAGCCAATCACATAACTTTAAAGCATATTACTGACCAATCCAGCCAACGACTGATAATTATTCATCAAAACGATCTAACTGCTTTAGTTGATTGACAAGTACTATAAATACATCACCTGAGGTACAATCCTAGCCTCACTCCGAAAATTTCTCTCTAGCTGACCAACCACATACATTTCATTCTTCATTTTCAATAGCAGTTGTCCTTTTAAAGAGCAACACAAGTATTCTAATTCCTTCTTAAAAGCTTAAAGAGGTAACAATTTTATACCAATCTTATGCTCTATTCTGTTCTGTTTTGTCCTTTTTCATTCATGACATATTGTAAAGCACTTTGTTTACTCACTTTCAAAAGCATGCTTTAAAACATGCACATAACATCAGAAGTTATTAGTTGTGCATGCTAAAAGAAAAGAATAAGAAATATTGAAGAATACCTGTTGTCCCTATGAGACAACCTAGAAGGGGTGGGGGGGGGGGGGGGGGGGGGTGTTTGAATACAAGTTCTGAAATCTTTTTCAAATTCTTGTTCTTCAAAGTAATATAACTTATAGAGAATAAAGAACAAGAACAAGACAAATTTATAAACAATTGCTTTTATTGATTACAAATTCTAACAATCACAAACTGATTGTCAACTTCAAATTCTGTATTGCATATATACAAATTTATGAAAACATACAGATTCTAATACTACTCTGTAATCTTAATTCTAAATCTGAATCGTAATTCAGCTTTGTTAGATATAAATGATGATGATGATGATTAGAGTTTGAATTGTGCATTTGTAAATACTCAAGGTTTGCTATAAACCTCAATATATTTGCACAAGTTTTGTATCCACTGATGATCAACTTAGTCATCAGGGGATGAACTACTCTACACTAGACAAGTCGTTAGTGAAAGACCAACCCGTCAGGGAAGCCCGAAATATTGCATCAGGGGAACCCGTCAGGGGATGACAGTGAAAGACCAACCTGTCAGGGGAACTCATCAAGGGATGACATTGAAGGATCAACCCATCAAGGGAAACCATCAGGGGAAATGCTAAACACTGCATTAGTGGATACAAGTAGGTCTTAACGTCAGGGGATCAGGAAGCACTTGACTAACTCTACAAAACATAGATTAACTCAAGTGAAGCATGAAACACTGATCAAGTCTTCATCAGGACATGACATCAGGTGATCTAGAAGCACTGATCAAGTCGACATCAGGGCTTGTTATCATGGGTTAGTTATGACTGTATACACACGTCATCAGGTCTTACACGCAAATCATTGAAGCTTGTTTAAGAAGCAAGAGATATAACTGGAAAGTTATTTCTTGAAGTTTGATGGTCCAATAACAATTCTCGATCATTAAATGCTCAAAGATCAAGAGATGAAAAAGAAGCAACAAAAGCCAACAACAGTCTGACACATCACTCCTAAAGGACATCGATGTGACATATATGCGGCTAAGTTGAAAAAGAAGCATGTCCAGCACGTGGATTCACTACAAAATCTGTTATACAAAAAGAAAGAGTTGTTACACGGAAAGAAAAAAGAGCGAAGCACACATAGACACTAGAAAGAAGCTTTGTAATATATCTTAAGAAAAATATTCAAAGAAAAGAAGAAGCTAGTGAGTGTGAGAAAAGAAGTTGTAAGTCATTACAGAATTGTAGTTGATTAATCACATTAGTGATTAACCAGATTTCCCGAAAAATCTCAAGTTTTAATATAACTATTTTAACTTGAATGCTTGTGTATTCATTTCCTTTGAAATATAGTTTTTCTAAAATCGCAGCTATTTCAGCCTTTGTGATTTATTTTTGAAAAGATTAAAAAGTTTGTAGTGTTTGTATTCACACCCCCCACCCCCCTTTCTACAAACACTTGAGCTTATTTAACTCTCTAACAATTGGTATTAGAGCCAACTAGCATATTACACTTGCTAAACGATCGTTAATAATGGCCAACAAAGCTGGAAATAGTAAGGTCCCCATGTTAGAAAGAGGAAAGTACTTCTTTTGGAGACAACGAATGATAGTTCATCTAAGAGCAATTGATGATGAGTATTTACAAATTATAGAAGAAGTGTTTTCCCAGTGAGATGACAAGAACTTGTAGAAGTGGGGTTGAATACAAGTTCTTTGAAAATTCTTCGATTACTTGTTCTTTAAGAAACTAAACTTTTCTTGCGGAATACAAAGAACAAGAACACAAATCTATTTATAAACAATTGCTTTATTGATTTACAATTGAATACAAATCCTAACAATCACAATAATGTAATCATCAGCTTCTTTTCTATTCTGTATAGGAAAAGATATAAAACAATGAAAAACCTATACAGCTTCTGAATTTTTTAACTCTCTGTAAAACATAATTACAGCTTCTATATCTCAACTGAATTATAATTAACTCAGTTCCCATTCTGAATAAAATTCAGCTTCCTTATTCGAATCAAATACAATCTTTCCTTTTTAATTAGGTAAAGATATCTGGTGAGTTTCCTTACTAGCTACGTCTTCAATAATATTTAACTTTACGTGGAAGACATTCCTTTTTCAATTCGAACTCTATATCTTTCAGAGATTAATTCACAATTAGTCTCTGATGCTTCTTTTAGTCTCCGACGGCTTTAGTCCCTGATGTATCTTTTAGTCTCTGGTACATTTAGTCCCTGATGACTCTTTTAGTCCCTGGTACGTTTAGTCCCTGATGACTTTTAGTCCCTGATGACGTCAGCTTGTGCAGTCTCCGATAGTGTTATTTAGTCTCTGATACGTTAAGGCTTAATCTCCGATGACGTCAGCTTAGTCTCTGATTCCTTTTTCTTTAATCTCTGATGACATAAGCTTTTAGTCTCCGATAGAAAAACTAGTCTCTGACAGTTAAAACATTTTAGTCTCTGACAAGTTCTTCTAGTCTCCGATAAGCCTTTTTTCAAACTCTAACAGATCAAATACACAACTTGACTTCTTGAAGCTTCGATACTCCATTCCAGCAGTTAATTACAAATAAAAATAATCGTATCTCTTTACAAAGAATAAATGAATTACAAACAAAGAGATAACTACTGGCTACAAAACTTCAGTGTTACTAATTAACACTTTCTATACATTTGTATTCTAAGTAATCTAAAGACAATCATCATCAAATGTTCTAAAACCTAACAAGAAGGCCCTCACGTGCCAAAGAAGCTCATTCCTCAGGAGGTTGTAAATGGAGTCACTGTCCCTGAAAGATTAGTCTCAAAGACCACTAAAGAAATGACTCCAGAGGAAAGAGAAAAAGTCAAGAAAGATCTAAAAGTCACTGGTATCCTATATAATGGACTAGATGATGATATGCTGAATAGTATCATTAATCTAACATCATCCAAGTCTATATGGGATACCATCCAGATCCTATGTGATGGCACTGAAGATGTGAGGGAGAACAAATTGCAGCTGTTAACACAGCAATATGAGTGGTTCACAATGAAAAATGGTGAATCACTCACTGAAATGTTTGACAGGTTCAACAAGTTGGTAAATGACCTGGGGATGTATGGGAAGATCTATGCCAACAAAAATGTGAATAGAAAATTCATGAGGGCACTTCTTCTATCATGGGACCCAAAGACAACAACCATCAGGGAATCCAAGGACATGAACCTCACAGACTTGGATAGGCTCTATGGTACCTTAAAGACATATGAACTGGAGGTTCAACAAAGAACTAAAATGTCAGAGGATACTAGAAAGCTTAAATTTGTAGCACTGATGGCTGCTAAGAAGAACAAAGGAGAAACAAGACCAAGTGTCTTAATGGAGCAACAATCAGGAGATGCTGATGAAAGTGGGGAAGAAGAAGCTGACTCTAAGGGGACTAAGTACACTCCTGAAGAGTTAGAGGAATTGGATGAAACCATGGCCTTTCTTGCAAAAAGGTTTTCCAAACTAAAATTCCAAAAGCCAAATGGGTTAAAGAAATTTTCAGCAAGGAAACCTGGTACACTAGTACAAAACTGATCATATGCGTCGGTTAACTAACATATTTTGCGTCGGTTACGGGGAGAAGCATATGGAGGAGACACAAATATGCATAACCATATGCATCGGTTAAAGATGTGACGCAAAAAAAGATTATTTGCGTCGGTCCTTTATACAGACGACGCAAATAGTGTGTCATTTGTGTCGGTTCTTCACAGGAACCGACGCAAATGATTGGTTTATAAAAATTTATTTAAAAAATAAATTAATAAATATGCGTTGCACTTTTAAAAGAACTGACGCAAATTATAGTGTCATTTGCGTCAGTTCTTCATAGGAATTGACGCAAATGATTGGTTTATAAAAATTCATTTTAAAAATAAATTAATAAATATGCGTCGCACTTTTAAAAGAACTGACGCAAATTATAGTTTCATTTGCGTTGGTTCTTCACTATAACCGATGCAAATGATTGGCTGAATCAAATTCATTATTAAAATAATTTAATTTATTTGCGTCATGTTTTTAAAACAACCGACGCAAATGATTCTTTTTTTTTTTTTCAAATTTTCATTTTAAAAATAAAATATCCAACCTGTACATTAAAAAGGATACATTCTAATGCCACAACCAGCCAAAATAGTACAAAATTCAACCACTTCAATATTTGCAAAACAGGAATATATACAAATCCAAATTTACAAATTGTCCAAATGTATAAACACTGTTCAAATATGCAAAGGTCACATACAATGACTCATAAAAAATTCTGCAAACAGGTCTCTAATTTCATCTATATCAAACTGAGTATATGACTCTTTTGCACTCAAACCCTGTAGAATATTATAAAAAAGAAACAATTAAGCATATAATTAAAACCAATATACAAGGTACTTTGTCATTAGATTGAAATAGTTAATTGCATGCATATAATTAAAAACAATATACCTCAGTCCATTTTGTATATGAAGCCCATGGATGTAACTTGACGATGTCATACATGTACCTCATGACATAGTAGCAATATTCAACACTTCCTTGTTGTTGAGGACGCTATATAAATTATGGCGAAGGTGAAACCAAAAAAAACTGAGTTCGTTGCTAGGTTGAATTGGGGGAAGGTGTTTGGAATCCTCTATCCTCACTATAACTAGTGATTGCTTGTTTAGATTTTGTTTTCATGAAATCATCTCTTAAAACCTGAAGTTATTATTATTTTTTTTCTGGAAGAAACATCAAGGTGTATGTGTGTGCCCATGTCTGTCTGTGTAGTGCATTTCCATTATTCATTTTGGGTTACATATTACAAGAGCTAAACTGGAGGCAAATGACCAGCCTTAAGTAGATATCAAACAACTTCTTCCTAATACAAAGTTTACAACATTCTTTAGAAATGAACTAGTTAACTTAAAACTAAACGAATGTTCTTTAAGAAGTGCTGGCTCTTGCATTGAAGATCCCTGGCTGGATACTCCCAAGGAAGGTTTAAAACCCATACATCATTAGCTCAGGCAAAAAATAGGAACGAAAGGTTAGAAAAGATGTCATAACTGTGCAAATATGTACTTATGGATAACAGGATGAAAAATCAAGTCATTTTTGGCTTACATTATATGAACTGGGATTACACAAAAGTTATGTCAGGACGAAATGCATTTACGATGGAATGTAAGATTGGATGATGTTTCCCAAAGAAGTAGCTATGGGCAGAACTATTCTTGACTGGAAATCAACCTATTATAGGAATATGAAACTAACCTTGATCAAAGTAAGAGATGGAGAAACAAAGGGCAAGATAGATAAACAAATATGAGTCAAGCTTCTATTGGATTGATGTGGAACAAGGAATTACAAGGATGATCACGGTGTAAGGAAAATAGGGCATTTTCCTTGGCTAAACTTAAAAAACACATTTAAATGTCCTCGCCGTTCACTTCCTCTTTCTTTCTCTCTCTTTTTTCTCTGTCTCTCTATATGTTCTCTGTATGTTCTCTGTATATTCTCTGTATATCCCCCGCCCTGTTTCTCCTTATCTCCTCATCTTCTTCTCGGGGTATCTATTTATAGGCCCAGCTCCTTTGTCCTCCAGGCTTCCTCCATAAGTTATCTCTTAAGATATTTCTGATATTACTCCAATAATTGTAGCTCTGTCACATAACTTTCGTTTTTTCCAGATGGCTTTCTTGCACGCCAAAACTGCTATGTGACATCTATTGCGGCTGGTCTTTTCCTATTGGACCACCTTTTTTATTTTTCTATTTCTTAGCTTTTTTTGATTTAATGGATTACTGGAGTCAGTCATGTGTCATCCCACATGTCACCTTCAATCTCTGATAACCATTTTATCTTTGATGTAATGATGAGTTCTTGTAACCCCAAGCAGCAGTTTCTGACATAGCAATTTTCTTAGTCTCTGATGAGCCCCGCTCAGTCTCTGATGGAATAAAATTAGTCTCTGACGGCTAATTTTAGTCTCTGGTGAACATATACTTTAGTCTCTGATGGGATAAAATTAGTCTCCGATGAGCAATTTTATCCTCTGATGAGCTAGTCTCCGACAGTGTAATTTATTCCCTGACGCGCTAGTCTCCAATGACTAATTTTTCATCCTCTGATGCGGTAGTCTCCGACAGTATACTTTATCCCCTGACGCGCTAGTCTCCGATGACTAATTTTATCCCCTGATGCGCTAGTCTCCAACAGTGTGCTTTATCCCCTAACACTCTAGTCTCCGACGGCTAATTCATCCCCTGATGAGCTAGTCTCTGATGGCCAGAAATTACTTTGGAGTTGACGTGGATTGTTCGATGAGTTTGGTGATGGCCAAAATGACTTTGGCGATAGCCAACATGACTTTGGCACAGTGTGGATTACCCGATGAGTTTGGCGATGGGTAATTTTTCTTTTGATGCACAGAAACGTCCCCTGACGCCGAGAACCACATATCCTGACGCCGAGAAACATCCCTTGATGCCCAGACTTTGGCGATGGGTGATCCTTTACATTTTATTCACCACTCCAAAATGTTGCAATCATCAGTTTCATGTACTCCTAACTGGAGAACCTGTTAACCCTGCACCTAATCACAAGATTAAATCCACCAAACTTCACTTAAATTTAATTATTTCAACAAGGCAAAATAAATAAAACAAAGTCAAAATGAGGTGTCTACAAGCTACTTTACCATTGACTCTGACTAAACCTAGAGGACCCAAATCCATTTGGGTACCAAAAACAAATTAAATTTTCTTTGTGTGCAAGGAAATGTCAAGAGCAGACAAATATGGTTTTTAGACAGTGGCTGCTCAAGACACATGACAGGAAATAAAGCCCTGCTCATATAATTTCAAGAAAAAGTTGGTCCAGTGATATCTTTTGGTGACAACAAAGGACTGACTCTTGGTTATGGCAAGTAGCAAATGGGAATGTCTCATATGAAAATGTAGCACTAGTGGATGGGCTAAAGCATAATTTATTAAGCATAAGTCAACAATGTGACAAGGGATTCATCATTTCTTTCAAAGGGGATTAATGCTTAATCTCAAATGAAAGTGAAGGGAAGCTGGTCTTATCAGGGATAAGGAAAGGAGATCTCTATATTGCTAACTTTAACTTAGTAAGTGGAGAATCATGTTTTTACAGGAAAACAAGCCCCGATGAGAGCTGATTGCGGCACAAGAAGCTCTCTCACCTGAACTTCAAAACTCTTAATGATTTAGTGAAGAGAGAATTGGTAACTAGACTACCTCAAGTGGAATTTATTCAAGAAGGATTATGTTCAACATGCCAACAAGGGAAGCAAAGGAAATCATCCTTTGCAAGCAAGGAAGCCACAATGATCAAAGATTCAATTGAATTGCTACATATGGATCTCTTTGGTCCTGTCAACATAATGTCAGTATCAAAGAAGAGATTTGCCTTGGTCATTGAGGATGACTACACTCGATACACTTGGGTCAAGTTCCAACATGCTAAAACAGAAGTAACTCAGCAAATTACTGATCATATAAAGAAGGTGGAAACTGAGTCAGGGTCAGTGGTTAGAATTTTGAGAACAGACAATGGAACTGAATTCAAGAATACAACTATTGATGGATTTTGTGAAGAAAAATGCATCAATCATACATTTTCTGCTCCAAGAACTCCTCAACAGAATGGTGTAGTGGAAAGGAAGAATAGAACCCTGATAGAAGCTGCTAGAACAATGTTAGCAGAGGCAAAAAATCCTACCTATTTTTGGGCTGAGGCAATTTCCACTACTTGCTTTACTCAAAATAGGTCTTTGATCAACAAGGCTCACAATAAGACACCATATGAGCTAATGACAGGAAGGAAACCCGACATCAAGTTCCTACATATTTTTGGATGCAAATGCTTTATATTAAGGAACATTGGTGAGAACTTAGGAAAATTTGATCCAAAGGCTGATGAAGCAATTTTCGTAGGATACTCCCTCACATCTAAGGCCTACAGGGTTTACAACAAGAGACTCCAGGTGGTAATGGAGTCTATAAATGTAGCTTTTGATGATCAAGAATTCTCTAGACTTGAAGACCCTGGTTTTCATAAAGAACTAAGATTTGAAAAATGAAGATGATTTTGATTATCAGGAGAATGAAGCTGATGAGTGCAGGCAAATGGAAGAATTAGCCAACCCTGATGTCAATCTAACTAACCAAAAAGTCCATCCAGTGGATGGAGTTAATCTCCTGGACAACAGGTCAGGGGATAATCCATCAGGGAATGCACCATCAGGGGATATCTTTAACCCTGACTTAAGCACAAATTCAGGGTGAGTTTTCTTAGAAGCTGACAGCACAGACTTAGGGGGAGAAAATGATGATCATGCAATCTTATCAAGATACAACTCTAAGCCTAAATGGTCTAAAAGTCACACAAAAGAATTAATCATTGGTGACCCAAGCTAGAAAGTGCAAACCAGAAAAGCAACATCTAATATATGCTTGTGTCCTTTCACAAATTGAACCAAAGAGATTTGAAGAAGCCATACAAGATGCAGAATGGATCATGGCTATGCAGGAAGAACTTAATCAATTTGAAAGAAATCAAGTATGGGAGCTGGTGCCTAAACCTAAAGACAGAACCATAATAGGCACCAAGTTGGTTTTTAGAAACAAGATGGATGAAGTTGACATTGTTATAAGAAAAAAAGCAAGATTGGTTGCAAAGGGATATCTTCAAGAGGAAGGTATTGACTTTGATGAGACTTTTGCACCGGTGGCCAGACTTGAGGCTATAAGAATTTTCTTAGCATATGCAGCACATTCAAACTTTAAAGTTTTTCAAATGGATGTGAAGAGTGCTTTTCTAAATGGGAAGCTGGAATAGGAGGTATATGTTCAATAACCTTCTGGATTTGAATTCTCAAAATTTCTAAATCATGTGTACAAACTAGAAAAGACACTTTATGAACTGAAGCAAGCTCCTACAGCTTGGTATGACACATTGTCAAAGTTTCTAGTGGATAACAAGTTTATAAGAGGTATCATTGACAAGACATTGTTCTTTAGAAAATACCAAGGTCATCTGATCCTGGTTCAAATATATGTTGATGATATCATTTTTGGATTCACAGACACCAGGCTGTGTGAAAAGTTCTCAAAGCTCATGCAAAACAAATATGAAATGAGTTTGATGGGTGAATTGCCTTATTTCTTGGGGCTACAGATCAAACAAGTCATTGATGGGATTTATATATATTAGATAAAATATGTCAAAGAGCTTCTCAAAAAATTTGACATGGAGGACTCAAAAGTAGCAAAGACACCTATGACCATAACAACCAAGACTGACCCTGATAAGAATGGAAAGAAAGTTGATCTGAAGACTTATAGGGGAATGATTGGCTCTCTGCTGTATCTGACAGCAAGTAGGCCAGATATAATGTTTGCAACATGTCTTTGTGCAAGGTATCAAGCTAATCCCAGGGAATCTCATCTAATTACAGTAAAGAGAATCTTGAGGTATATCAAGGGCACTACAGAGTTGGGACTTTGGTATCCAAAGGAGTCTGGATTTGAATTAGTTGGTTATTCTGATACTGACTTTGGAGGATGCAAAATTGACAAAAAGAGTACAACAGGAAGCTGTCAGTTTCTAGGAGGAAGGCTTGTATCTTGGTTTAGCAAAAAGCAGTACTCAATATCAACATCTACTGCTGAAGCTGAATACATTGCAGCTGGAAGTTGCTGTGCACAAATCTTGTGGATGAAAAATCAGTTATTAGACTATGGCCTAAATTTCAACAAAATTCCAATTTTGTGTGATAACACTAGTGCCATTGCAATTACTGAAAACCCTGTGCAACGTTCCAGAACTAAACATATAGAAATCAGATATCACTTCATCAGGGAACAAGTTATGAATCTAACCATTGAACTACATTTTGTATCAACAAACAAGCAGCTGACAGACATCTTTACCAAGGCCCTTGATGAAGCCACATTTATAAACATTGTGGGAGAATTAGGAATTGTGAATTATGCAAGATAAAGTTTGATCAACTTGCTGGAGACATGCCAGAAAAACTGTTGGAGTAGTTAAAGCTATCAAGTGATTAAATACTGGTATTTCTAACTCATCTCATAAATTCCTGATAATATTATTGATATATGACTATATATGTTACAATAATATTAATTTTTTTTTGATGTGCATCAGGGTCAGGGTGTGTATACTTGCTTTGTGCATCGTTCATCAGTGTCAGGGTGTGTATACTTGTTTCGTGCATCATTCATCAGTGTCAGGATGTGTATTCTTGGCTTGCATATCATCAGGGTCAGGTTGTAAGCTTTTGGTTGCTTCAGGGGATAATAGTTCATCAGGGGATTCTTTTGCCCCTGATGATGTGTCATCACAAGAACTAATCCGACACCCCGACGATGTGTCTTTGGGAATGGTTTTAAGGTAAAAAAGGAGGGTATTAATACTCCAACTCTCTCTTCTTGAAGAATCTCAAAACGTTTAATCTTTTTTCTAACATCCGCTCAAGTTTTCTTCAACTCTCTCTTGCTCATAGAAACCCTAGTTCTTCAATTCACTAACAGATTCAATGGCACCAAGCTCTATTCAACAACTTCCGAGGAATCTAGTGACTCTACCAGCAAACTTTGTGGGATTTTTAGACATTGAAGAGGTAGATGCTTGCTTTAAACCCATGATGAACTCAACTCAGAATATAGCAAAGCAATCTTTACTGATGATGAAATGACTAGTGAAGCAATATCACAACTATGGTCAAGCGCTAAATACATGTTCTCTGCAACAAGTCCTGAAGTTGTCAAGGGAATCTCATTCAAAATTTCTTCTGAAAAGGGAAAACTAACTCCCTTCAGAATACATTCTACACTGGGACTACCCACACAAGAGTTCGTGGAAGTGCCAAACGATGCTTAACTACTGAACTTCTTGAGGGAACTAGGCTATAACTATGCACCCAATATAGTGCTGAAGTTCAAGGATCTCAAGAGGTTTAATGTGAAAAGAGAGATCTCTTATCTCTTTGATACGAAAACAAAGGTGTTCTCAGGTAAGTCCTCCAACTTTGAGGTAATAACATCTTTAACCCTAAAAATAGCTTTTGCCATTATCAAAAATATGCATATTAATATAGGAAAATTAATATTTGATGATCTTGTAAATAAAATGGGTAGTTTTACTTCTAGGAAATCAGAAGTTTACTATGCTAGATTTTTGTCAATGATTATTAAAGATCAATTTCCTAATCTTTCTTTTGAGAATGACATAGCTGTACAGAGTTACAAACAAACAAATGAGCTATTCAGAAAGATAATAAAAAAATCTTACACCTCAGAACCATTTATACTTCCATCTCACATGGAACAGGTATCTCTAACTCACCATTCTATTTCTCAACCTATTACTTCTTCTCCTTCAACTACTATGGCAGAGATCACTATCACTTCTCAGCCTACCCAAGTAGTACACCCAATTTCTACACAACCACTCTTAATAATACAACCTTTAGTCTCCCAAAACACTAAGGGTACTAAAAGAAATCCCTTTGAAGTAACCACATCAAGTGATGGGGAGCAAGGAGAGAGAGTGATTGACTTAAGGGGATCGAATAAGAAGAAGTTAGCCAAAAGAATAATCCCACAACCAGACCAGTCAGTATCCTCTCAAAAGGATACTGTTCTTGATAAGGAATTAAGCACATTTCTAACTGTTTCCTCTCAAAAGGAATCAGTTATTGAAAATAGTCCCCAACCAGGGACACAATTGAGTGAGACACATACATTAACTCTAGCTCCTGATGAAATTAACATTAGGGTCTCTGAGAGCCACTTGCAGATATCTGACACATTGAGTGCACACACAACTTCTTTTGATAGATCACCTCCTCATTCGATGATCCAGCCAACACTCCCTTCTACACCTCTCCCATCTTTTTCAATTCCTCAAATTTCTTTAGATATCATGACACAAACTCTAAGTGTCATGAGATCAGATTCTCCAATCTCTCACTTCTTGGAGGAGCCAACACTCAATGACACAGTGATTGATAATCAACATACTTAAATGGTTGATTCCTTTTTAAATGATTCAATCACTGTGGACCACTCAGGGGACATGATACTCTTGTACATACCAATGCAATAAGTATTTATGTTCCCCCAATTGTACACTTTTCCTCTATAAACACATACACTTCTCCAATTATACATACACATTTGTCCTCAACTTCTACCTCCGTCACCTCTGAGGACCCAATTGATGTACATACATTATTTGAACTGGCCACAGTTGCTGATTTTATAGCCCATAAGAGCTAGGGGTGGCAAAATGGGTTGGTGGGTCGTGTTCGTGTCGGGTCAACCCATTATAACGACACGATTAAGTATAACCCGAACACGACACGATTAATAAATGGGTCAAAATGTGAAACCTGAACACGACACGATTTTTAAATGGGTAACACGACACGACATGAATAACATGGTTAACCCAGATAACTCAAATGACCCAGATAACCCGAATGACCCAGATAACCCGAATAACCCATATAACCTGAATAACCCATATAACCTGAATAACACGAATAACCCATATAACTTGAATAACCCGTTTACACATTACTACACGAATAACCTGTTTAAACATTACTATTTAAATAACCAACTTAACATTACTGCAAAATTAAACTTTTACAAATATGTAATTCAAATTCCACATCCAAAAGTCCAAAATAAGAGTACTAAGCCTTAAAAATTCAAAGTGAAATATTGACATTCATATCTACGAATTTACAATATTGACAATAAACTCTTCCACCTCTTTTGCCATTTGTGAATCTACAAAAATAAAATGTTATTAGTTCTTGTATTTTAAAATCTACTCAACAAATATATAACAAAATAAATTAAAGAAAAGTTAGTACCTTCATTTTCATACAACCAATCTTTAGTACAAATCAAAGCTTCCACCACATTGGGCTTTAATGTACTTCGATACTGATAAAGTATTCTTCTTCCATTGCTAAATGCACTTTTAGATATGCCAATAGGTATAACCGTATATACTTCTAGAAACCGGCCAATATGTTAACCTTAACATATTTTTTCAAGTTTCTTAAACATAAAATTACTTTTTTGTTTGTTATAAATATTATTTTGTAAGTTAATCTATATAAAATAATTTAATAATTTATATTATTTATAAGTTATATATATAATTATTAATTATTATTATATTAGTATGTTATTATTTATTAAAAATTATATAAGTTAGTCTTAATTACAGTCTAGACTCATCTTTTATGTTTGATATATATATTAACTGTGACGACCCCAAAATCCCTTACTGAACCAGGGCTTCGTCAAAAGAAGGAAAGATAACTTCACATCCATTCATAGCATAAATACTAATAAAAAGGAATTAGTAAAGAGTTATTACAACCCAAAATATTACATTCTCAGCAGAAGCTATTCTATCTCTATATTATAACACAAATCATCACTCTTCAGAACATCTTCCTTTCTTCCTTCCTTATTGGCACTCAAAATGGTTAGCCAAACTCAGTAACCGATCATCTTTGCCTTCCTCTTGTCAGAGGGTTCAGCCTTTGTATCCTGCCTTGCAAGACATTAAAATTCAATAAGAATGAGCGATTTACGCCCAACAAGTATATAAACAATTTGGGGAAGCAAAACTGGAATGTTACTAGGGATTCAATTTTGTTGAGAGGCTCAGTGGAACAATACTAATGCCTCGGAAATCTTTGAAGAATCTTTAGGATCATTGATGATAAACAACATGTAATCCTCCTTGAAGAAAGACAGGTATTCACCTGTGTACAACTTTCTCAAAATATCCATTGGGGGCTAAAACCATTGGATCTGCTAACCATACGGTATAGAGTTGGCCTAACTGTGACCACATGATCCCTCCTTTTGTGAACGTACATAGTCACTTATGATTCCTCTAGGTCAGGTGAAGAACAAATCAGCACCTTTCCTTTCCTCTAGCTAACCATGTGGCATAACCCATTTAAGGGACATATCATTCTCATTTGTTGCACAGTTATAGCATTAAAGAATAATTTATACATCAAAGTTTAGCTATATCCATGTACTTTCATTCATATCATGCTAGCGAAATTTATAGCATAGCATTCTCATCATAAAAACAATTGAAACATAGAAATCAAGCCTTGCACGCATATCGAATCAAATGATACTGCGTTAAATTGAAATAAGCATCAGATTGAATGTATATACTTGCCTTGGTCCTTTGCACAAAATCAAATTCAATTTACTCGTGAGTGTAAGATTTTGTAAAACATGAATATAACTATGATAAATTTAATACCTTAATAAGAATTATGAAAAAAAAAATGCATATGTGATGTCCTTAAACTTTTAATGTTTCAAATCTGGCATAAGAACCGTTGAGGTTAAAGAAATAAACATCATCAAGTAATTTAAGAAAATAATGTTTTATAGCTTTGAAGACAGACTGCGCATCAGGGGAAAATCTTCCACGTCAGGGGATCCTTTATCATCAAGGGATAACTAATCGTCAGGAGATGACTGGACATCAGTGGGTAAACTACCCGTCAGGGGATGTCTCTCGACTATCAGGGGATAATTTTCTCACCGCCAAACTCGTCGGGTGATAACTTTGACTATCGCCGAACTCTCTTGGCTGTCAGGGGATGATTTGTTCATCGCTAAACTTAGTAAGTCATTACTGAACTTCATCAGTGGATCATTTGTTCAGCACCAAACTCAGTTGGCTATCGCCAAACTCCTCGGGGACTAAGAACCTTTAGTCATCAGAGACTAGCATACTTTGCCCATCAGAGACTACGGATGACGTCATCAGGGACTAAACTTAGCCTGTCGGAGAATAAAGATAACTTCATCAGAGACTAACAACATTTCCTTCATCGGAGACTAAAGTATCTTATCAGAGACTAACAACATTTCCTTCATCGGAGACTAACTTGGAATCTCCCAGAGACTATTTTATAGGGTCAGAGACTAACTCCAACCCGTCGGAGACTAAGTTAAGACTTGTCTCAGATACAATGGTGTCTTCCTCACTCCTCCATGGGTGGTGTTCTCAACCATAACCATAACTATACATAGGTCAACTCCCATCATCCTCTCCGTGATACATAACATCTCTTGGGGTCTACTAGCTCTCGTAGACACAGTTTATGCTTCAAAACTCAGGTTGACGAAGGCTCAAGCATGGTGTTGCAACTACTGTTAAAAAGAAATGATTGGTAGCTAAAGGTCCACCAGGTGGTTGTCAGCATTCTTACACTCATCTTGGATAACTTTTGAAATACAAGACATTAACTCCAGGTGTTAAAACATGCATTAAATAATACTTTTGGAAATGAATGAGCAAAGTATTAAACGTGGCATGCATAACAGAACAAATGTGTAAGAAACAGAGCAAGACTTTAATGTAATGCTCTTACCTGTTTGGCTGCAAAGAAAAAGTTAAAAGCTTGAGTTGTTGTCCCAAAAAGGCAGTTGCTTTGAAAGTGAACTTGGATTCGGTGGTATACTTGTATAGAAATTTATGAAACTAGGGCTAGGATTGTACTCCAAGGATATATATAGCTCATTTTCCGAGCAACAAGAGTCGTTGGATGATTTGGAGTTAGCTTTCAGCCGTTGGCTGTGAAAGGAAATAACAAGCTTTAGAAAGAAGTGATTGGTGAGAAAGGGTGGATGCAATGGCTGCTAACGTCAGTCGGTCATCTATCATAGCCCACTTTAGTGTACTGTTGGAGGTGATATACATTAATTACTCTTGTCTCCCAGCAGTCTTTGGTTTAAAAAAAGAAACGGGCACTGTAGCTCACACTTGTGTGCCTTCCCGCGAGAAACAACACATATACCAGATAAAATTGAATAAAATATTTAGTTGAAAACTTGTGCTCAAAATACATTTAAAATCTTTTAGACATCATATTTCCATTGAACTTTTATTGATCAAACCGAAGAAATTAAACCTTCATGCATAAAATAAATAAATCACAAAATAAATTAATCATATGACAAAACTCATTTAAAATTTTCGGGTCCTCACATCCTCCTCCCCTTAAAAGAAGTTTCGTCCTTGAAACTTAGCTAACAAGCAAATGGGGGTACTTGTCAACAATAGTGCTTTCAAGCTCCCAAGTAGATTCCTCTACACTATGATTCCTCCATAACACTTTTACAGAAGGAATCTCTTTATTCCTAAGAACCTTAACATGTAGATCTAAAATCTGAATAGGGACCTCTTCATAATTTAAATCTGGTTGCAGTTCTATCGGTTGATAGTATATTATTCCTCTGTGGTCGGCTTTGTAAGGACGTAATACTAATATATGAAATATATCATGTATGTGACCCAAAGCTGGTGGCAGTGCCAATTGATAGGCCACTTCACTAATCTTCCTCAACACCTCGAATGGTCCCACATAGCGGGGACTCAGCTTTCCTTTCTTGCCAAAACGCATTACACCCTTCCAGGATGACACTTTCAACAGTGCATAACTTCCAATTTCCAAGGTTTGATCCTTCCTATGTTGATCAGCATACTTTTTCTGTCGGTCTTGAGCCACCTTCATTCTCATTCTGATCACTTGATCACCTCCTCAGTCTGTTGGACTATCTCCGGTCCCATTAGCTTTCTTTCTCCTATTTCATTCCAGTAAAGTGGAGTTCTGCATTTTCTTCCATACAATGCTTTGAAGGGTGCCATGCCGATGCTGGCATGATAGTTGTTATTATACGCGAATTCGATCAGTGGTAGATGGTTGTCCCAATGGTCTTTAAAATCGAGAACGCAAGGTCGAAACATATCTTCTAGTGTCTGAATCCTGCGTTCAGATTGACCATCTGTCTGAGGGTGATAAGCTGTGCTCATATCTAGTCTTGTTCCCAGATATTCTTGGAAGCTCTTCCAAAATCTTGAGGTAAACCTTGGATCTCGATCAGAGATAATGGAGACTGACACTCCATGTTGACTCATAATTTCCTTAACATATATCCTTACCATTTGATCCATCTTGTATGTGTACTTAATGGCCAGAAAGTGTGTTGATTTGGTCAATCTATCGACTATGACCCAAATGGAATTCAACCCTTCGAGCGTGGTTGGTAATCCAACTACGAAGTCCATTGTGATAAACTCCCACTTCCACTCAGGAATTTCCAATGGTTGAAGCAGTTCGCTTGGTTTTTGATGTTCTACTTTAACGCTTTGACATGTTAAGCATCACTACAAAAAAAATGGCCTTCAGTAAAGATCGAATTTTGGTCACCAAAAGGACTTTTGGTGACGGGACGTGGTCACTGAAGACATTTAGTGACCAGATAAATAATCGTCACTCGTCGTCAGGAAAGCTCAGTCACTAAAGGTTTTGGTGACCACGATTTTGTACGCGGTCACTAAGTTGAAATCAAGGAAAGCTGGTCACTAAAACGTATTAGGCCAACAGTGGGTCAAATCTGGGTCGGACCGACCCGTCTTCTTCCTGCCCGGTCGTCTTCTTCAGCAGTCGCCAGCGCCGGCGCCATTCCCGGCCGGCCGCAGCCGTGAAGGCCCGAAACACGCACACACACTCAGAGAAACAAGGTAGAGGCACCACCATCACAATCCCCATAGGTGATTACCCCGTTTCCCTTCACGCCGTCGCCTTGAAACCCACTGGAATGGAAGATCGCAGCTCGCCACTGTTGACGAGCCCGCCATTAGCGGCCGACCAGTGAAAGCTCGAAAAATCAACCATTTTTGACGAATCAAGTATGGAAATGAATCGTGAGACTTCCAGGAACTCATTAATAGAATAAATTTCAAGTTTTAACAACAAAATCGCAAGAAAAATCAAGAAGAACAATTCGGGTTTTCAAACTTTCAATTCTACAAGGAAACGAGCTATGCTTTGCCATTTTTGAAATGGATTGAGGGAAAATGAACATTATAAGTGTAGAAACAATTTCATGTAATCAATTTGAACAAAAATGAATCAATATAGCCTGAATCTCAATTAGAAAAAGTTCGGTTCTTCGGGTCGGCCGAATTATTTCTTGATTTTTTATTTTTTTATGGTCAAGAAATTTAGTGACCAGATCTCTAGTCACTAAAGCAAGTTTTATTGATGATACCAAGTCGTGGTTACCAAATTTGGTCACTAAAGGAAACTTTATTGACACTTTCTTGTCTTGGTCACTAAATTTGTTTGTTCACCAAGCTTTGGTGACCAAAAAAAAATTTACTCACAAAAGGTTACTTTTGGTGACCAAAATTTTGTTCGTCACTAAAATTTTCATTACTAAAGGTCATTTTTTTTGTAGTGCATCTACTCATCCAATCAGCTATTTCTCTCTTCATGTTGGGACACCAAAAGCTTTGTTTTAAGTCTTGGTACATCTTCATGCTTCTTGGATGAATGGAGAACTTTGAGTTGTGGGCTTCATGTAGAAGTTCTTGCTTTAATTCAACATTCACAGGAATCCACACAAGACCTTCATATCGCAGCAATCCATCGTTGTGCATGCGACATTTGCCTTTCTTTCCCTTAATTAACCTGTCCATTTCCTTGTGATGCTCTTCTTTGCGACTCTAATGAGGTCATGTAATTGAGGTTGAGCTCGAATTTCTTCTTCTATTTCCATCCTCTAGGAGGTGGTAAGGGTATGAAGTTGTAGGCGCTCAAATTCCTTTCGAACATCTTCTTGGATGGTCATCACATTTAGTCTTTCACAACGGCTGAGCGCGTCTACAACTACATTCTCCTTTCCAAGGTGGTAGTTGGTAGAACAATCATAGTCCTGAATCAACTTCAACCAACGCCTTTGTCGCATGTTGAGTTCTTTTTACGTGAATATATACTTCAAACTTTTGTGGTCAGTATATATCTCACATTTATCACCGTAAAGGTAGTGCCTCCAAATCTATTCAAAAATGATAGCTGCCAACTCTATTTCATGCATAGGGTATCGTTTCTCACAATCCTTTAGCTGCCTTGAGGCATAAGCAATTACCTTGCCATGCTGCATCAATACTGCTCCAAGTCCTTGTTTGAACGCGTCGCTGTAAATAACGAATTCGCCCTTGTCATCCGGTGGCGTCAGAATAGGGGCTGTAGTCAACCTTGTCTTTAATTCCTAAAAACTCTTCTCATATTCAGGTGACCAAACAAATTTCGTAATATTTCTTGTCAAGTTTGTCAAAGGCACTACTAATTTCGAGAAGTCTTTAACAAATCTCGTGTAGTAGCCTGCCAAACCTAAGAAACTCCTTACTTTCGTCGGGTTTGTTGGTCGAGGCCACCTCGTGATTGGTTCTATCTTATTGGGGTCCACTGCCACACCAGTTTCATTGATCACAAGACCGAGAAACTTTACTTCCTTCAACCAAAATTCACATTTGGAAAATTTGGCAAACAATTGTTTTTTTCCAAGCGACTTTGGCGCTAGTCAAATGACTGGTGATAGCTAAGCGACTTTGGCGCTAGCCAAGTGACTTTGGTGATGAGTTTGGCGACACTGTCCAAGAGTTAGGCATTAAAACATTACCGACGAGTTTGGTATTACTATCCAAAGTTAGGCGCTAGAGCACTACCGACGACTTTGGCGCTTTGTAAAATTTAGAGTTTGGCGCTTTATGTAGAGTTTGGTACTAGCTTGTTGAGTTAGGCGATGAACAAATTTTTATCCCTTGACAGCCGAGAACCTATCCCTTGATGACCATATCCATTGACGACCAAAAATATCCACTGATGGACAATTCGTATCCCCTGATGGTCATTTTATTCTCTAATGACTATCTCTTGATACGCAGTCTATCTTTGAGATACAAGATTTAATTTTGTTACAAATAATTAAGGAATTATTTAACATAATAATAATTTATTTATAATTCCCAATTAATAGTAAATGATTTTAGCTAAGTTTATTTAATAGATAATTACCATACAACCTCTAATAGCTCAAATAAATTATATGGAAGCCTGAAAATGATTAAATAACAATCTGAAAAATCTCTCAGACTTGTTTAATTTAAAAATGCAATCCCAACATAACAAATGATCAAAAGGAACATCAAAGATATAAGAAATGCATAAACATCACATACGTACATAATCACACCTATATTCAAATCATAAATTCTCATGTTATGTCAACATATATGTTTTACAAAGGTGTTTCACCAGGCAAGTGAATTAGATTAGCTCAGCAAGGACAAAAGCAAGTATATACTCACTCTTTTGCTTATTTCAATTAAACGCATAATCAATTGATTCGATATGTTTAGAAGGTTATGACTTTTATGTTTCAATTGCTTTATAAATGAGAATGATATGCTTTAATTTCCGCTAGCATGATATGAATGAATGTGCACAGATATAACTGAGCTTTGATCTATCAGTTATTCTTCAATAGTATATCTGTGCAAACGAATGAGAATGATATGTTCCTTAAAATGTGAGACATGCTACATGGTTGGCAAGAGGAAAGGGAAGGTGTTGATTTGTTCTGTCACATGACCTAGAGGATTTATTGTGACTATGTAAGTTCACTGAGAGACCATGCTGTTACAGTTGGGCCAACTAAATATGGTATGGTTAGCAGATCCAATGAGTTTAGCTCTCGATGGGTAAGATGTTGTTTTATTCAAGAAGGATCACACGATTATGTTATCATCTGAGATCCTTAGAATTTTTACAAGAACTCCAAGGTAATGGTATTGTTCCATCAAACCTCACAAACAGAATTGTGCTATTGTCAAGCACTTCAAATATTTTATTTTCTTTTCCTCTATGTTTCTATATTTAATGAGTGTACATCGCTCATTCTTGTATAATTCATAATTTTCAGGGCATAAGTTAGATGTTGTACCATTCTAGCAAGGAAAAGGAAAAAGGAAAGATCGACTGGACCTTGTGTTGGAGTGTATGCCCCAGTGGCCAATTATGTAATGATTGTGACACTATATTTATGTTATGTTTTGGTTAAATGATAATTTCTTTTATTATGTTTTATTTATTGTGTTATATAAATGTTAACATAATAAATGTCCTTAGAAGAATGATATACTAATTATATGGATTCAAGTATATGACTTGAATATGAGATCATATAAGTATGTTATATATATCATTATTCTTAAATGTCGCTAGTCGAGTATTATTGTTGGTGAGACAACAATAATACATTGAGACTAGTATATGGAATGACTGATGGCCATATCTCATTGGTCATAAATATATACGAGATATAT
This sequence comes from Centella asiatica, assembly GCA_014636745.2. NCBI lineage: Eukaryota > Viridiplantae > Streptophyta > Magnoliopsida > Apiales > Apiaceae > Centella > Centella asiatica. The sequence goes on along the minus strand of CM025786.1, from coordinate 45,846,251 downwards.
TAAGTTGATGCATACATACCATGTTAGAGAACAGAGTACTGGACAGACCCACCATGAGAATCCTACATGGAGCATTACGCTATGTGTCATAAGTAATTCTTATAGTGACAATGATGTAATGGTCCCTCGACCTGAAGTCATGACATTTCTACATAAGGAGTTATGTGTTTTGACATTGCCAAAAGTCACCTTTAACCGGGTGGATGATAAAGGTGATTGTTGGATGCATCATGAGTTATGTGAGAAATGAGAATGATGTAGATGAAATTTAACCCTCCTATAAATTAGGGGTGATATCTATAGACCTCTTGATTGAGTGAGACTATGAAATGCATGGCCATGCTCAAATAGAGATTTGTTTTCATATAATCTACTCATTAATCAAGAAAACTAAGATTAAACTGTGAAGAGGATAACACATCCATGCCTTGAATTTAATCTTAGATATCAAGGTTAAAAGGATTCAATTATATTGAAACATTGGTCACGAAAGATTGCGTCAAATCAACGACTTTATTATTACTTGGGTAACAGTGATGTATTACTAGATGCCACTCTCTGTTTATAATTTTATAATATGATTTAAAATTATTGCCAACGTAATAATAACCTACAGGGTTTCACACTAAGAACATTCATTAAGGAGATATAATTTAAATGTCAGTGATTTTAATATATCAATAAGATTGATTTTATTTAAATCATGACTTTAAATTATATGTATGTAATCTATATATAGAGAGTCCTTTGGAAGAAAATATGAATATATATTTATTTGACATATATATTAATTAAGTGAGACTTGATTAAAATATATAATAAATATAAAATTCGGATTTTATTCTCCTAATTAGATTAGGGTTTGGAATTACTCTATACACAACTATATAAAGGATATATTAGTTGTTCTGTCTGATATACATTTTCTGAAAATCCCTAGCCGCTCATAAGAGAGAGACTAGAGTTGAGAGAGAGAGAGAAAGAGAGAAATAGATTCAATAGCTAGTTGTGACAACTTAGAATTTTATTTTCTTAAATAATAGAAATAAATGTTTATGAGATGTTTTTCTTTGAGGTATGAGTTTTAAATGTTGGAGTATTATGTCCATGTGATGTCCAAAATTTAATGATCTCAATTTCCTTTGTAAAATCATCAAAGGAATTTGAATACATTAATCTCAAAATCTTGTATGAGATTAATTTAATCAAGCATGAACAAAGATTGATGTTATGGAATATGAGTGTGGAGGTTAGTAAGTTTCATTCAAAACAATTTGAATGGCTTACGTAAGGGAAATGATCTCATAAGTACGTATGCTGTTTGGGTTAATAAGCTGCTTGTGTGTCATTGGTTGATGAAGCTTATGTGCATGAATGACAACAACTGCTTGTTACATATACTTAGCTGTTAAGAATCATGATGAGCAGCCATTTTACCGTCCAGATTAACCAATCATTTTATTTCAAGGATTAACCTCAGCCTGCTGTAAATACCTCATTCGGAGGTAACGTTTCAATCTCTTTTCTAAAGATTTTCTCTACTAAAGTTCTTTTTTAAACTTACTATCTTCATACAATTTCAAGTTCTTTCTTTCGGAAAATTACTTTCAGACAAACTTTAATCTTTTCCGTCAAGTCAAGAGGTAAGAATCTTATGTTCTTCTCTGTTTTCTTCTTGCATAACATCCGTGAGTATGGGTTGTGTGTGCTAAGTCTTCAGGAAAGAATAAAGCTTTTAAAGAATATGTTGTTTTTTTATGAAAAGAAGCTTATGCACCTCAGAACGGATGATAATGTATCCTAGGTTTGAGTTCGTTCATTCTGAGTATCATTCTTGTTCTTGAAAGATTTTCCAACGTAGCAGAGACAAGCTTTAATGTTAGTCTCTGATGAGATATTCAGTTAGTCTCTGATGAGATATTTTGTTAGTCTCTGATGAGATATTGGTTAATCTCTGATGACTAATATGTTAGTCTCTGATGAAGATAGTCTTTGATGAGATAATATTAGTCTATGATGAGATGATCTTAGTCTCCGATGCTTTAAAAATCTTAGTCTCCGACGAGCAAATGTTAGTCTTTGATGATGATGTCACCCTTAGTCTCCGACGAGTTAAGATGACATCATCAATCTCTTATGAGTTAATTAGTCTCTGATGATGACGTCAGCCTTATTCTCCGACAGGCTAAGTCTAGTTCCCGATGATGTCATCCGTAGTCTCTGATGGGCAAAATAAGTTAGTCTCTGATAGCTAAAGATATTTTTCCCCGTTGATCAGAACTCATTTTCCAGATGGATGTGTAACGGTCTGAAAATCCCTCAGGCTTGTTTAAAATGGAAAGTTTCTACTTTTTCGATGCAACAAATGATTTCATTAAAAGTCAAGAGAATAAAAATGCTCGGACATCACAGACATCACATTTGTACATACTCACATTTATATTCTAAGCATAGATTCTCATGCTATGTCAGCATGTATGTTTCTCAGAGGTATTTCACCAAGCAAGTGAATTAGATTTAGCTCAGGTAAGGATGAAGGCAAGTATATTCTCACTCTTATGCTTATTTCAGTTAAGCGTATGATCAATTGATTCGACATGCGTACAAGGTTATGACTTTTATGTCTTGATTTCTTTATGAATCAGTATGCTATGCTTTAATTTCCGCTAACATGATATGAATAAAAGTGCATGGATATAATTGAGCTTTGATTTATCAGTTATTTTTCTTTATCTTATATCTATGCTAATGTGTGAGAATATTTCCACTTGGGCATTGAACAAGTGCTTATGTTAGTCTTAAGAGGAAGGATGTTGTACGTAGTTTGCGAGAACCTCCTTTAAGCTAAATAAGACATGCAAGATGTTTATGAAAGGAAAGAAGGAAGAGTTCGTAACTTCAGAGTCAAGGATATTTTTCTAAAGTGTTAGAGGTTTTGACATTGAATCCATCATACCTCATAAACAGTTTAAACCCTTGTTGTGCTTTAAACCCACCATACAAGAGTCTATACTTGCTAAGCATAAATTGCTCATCCTTGCTATTGTTAAATGTTTTGTAGGTGATCAAGTAAAGGCAAGATGTACATGGATAAGGTCATTACGAGTTAACTGTGGGTAGTGATGAGGAGAAGCAGAGGATTGAAGATGTAAGAGCACAATTGTAGTGTTAAGTTTGTTAGACCTACGGGTCACAACGTTTTATAAGAATGATGATTAAAGCTGTTGTAATAGCTTAGTTTTTGCTGTAAGTTTTGTACTCTGAATAATTGTAAGGATGTACTATTAATCACTTGAGTACATTAGGGTTGTATGGATGTGAGGTTGTTGTTTGTTTCCTTTCCCTGACGGCGCCGGGGTCCCGTGTGGGATTTTTGGGGTCGTCACACTAGTATTGCAATTCTCCTTGCTTTGGATCGTGAGATGATTAGTGTGGTGTTCATGTGGATACCATAGAGGCGCCGTCCAGTTGGATTACTTTAAAGATTTGGAGACATTCAACACCCTCATCAAAGTTTCAGATTCTGCAAATTTAATTAGTAAAATCTTAAACCATCTGTATTAAATTGTTTTGCATGTATCCTCGGGTTAGGGTTTTATTTTTTTTGTTTTAAATCATTTTTTTTCCACTGTGTTTTATTTTTCGAAACCCTACACCTTGATGTTGTGAGAAGAAACTAAGAGAGGAAGACAGTTAAAAACTTTTAGTCTTAGAGACAATTTAGCTTCCACTGACAGTTATCAAATTATGAATTATGTAAGGTTGTACTATTAATATCTTTGTACACTAATGTATGGATGTGATATTATCTATTTCTCTCTCTATTGATGGTGCCCAAGTCCTATATGGGATTTCGGGCTTGCCACACAGGGCATTAAGCTAAAACCTGACCCCTCTAACATGTCTCTTTTAGATTGTAAAACAAAAATAAAAGAAATGTTAACTGAAATTTATAATTTGTATGCAACATTAAGGTGTTCTGTAAAAGAGAATGAAAGAATTCAAAAGGCTAATGACCTATTAGTTACTAGGTATTCCGTACTAGAGACTGAGCTGATTAAGCTAGAATAGGTTAAAGAGGAGTGCAGGAAAACTAAGGAGAGACTTGCTTGTGCTCTAGAAATAGAAGAATGGTCGAGGGACAAATTGAAAGAAGAGCAAGATCTCATCAAGGAATGGACCAATTCCTCAAAAATTGTGAGGGAAACAACGAAAAATATAGTACTAGTCAGACTGCAGGACTAGGCTATAATAAGGTCCAAAACAAGTAGCCAGTGATTGAGAAGTTGCTAATCACTGGAACTAGTAAAGCTAACAAGAGTACTCCAATATCTACTGTCCACCCTTTTAAGAAAGTAAAATTTGTTAAGGCAGGGACTACTGAGAAAAAAACTAAGGAGACTCTGCTAGAACAAGGAGTGATTAAGCTAGAAAAGAAGTTAAATGAGTCGAAAGCCAAAAGCTCTAATAAGAGGAAAGTTGACTCATCAAGAGATAAAAAGCTGATTCACTCATCATGGGATAATGATTTGAAGAAGAACAAAAATGGTAAGGAGAGAATTAACAAGTATACTAACTATTCTCCTATCATTAATGCTCCTAGGAAATAATGTTGGAAGTGTGAGAATCCTAACCACCTTGCCTTTAAATGTCAAAATGCACCTAGGAACATGTATGCTAGACAACCATCCCCTGATAAAAAGACATTAACTGTTAAGAACCAATTGCATGTTAAAATGGTTAAAAACAGTTATGTAAAACCTTATAAGAAGTTAATGGTAAAATCTGAAACACGTAAGGCTTAGAAGAAAGTAATTTCTTCTAGGTAGTGGGTGAAAAGGGATGCTAAATCTGAAAAGCCTTTAACTCCTACTAAGTTATTTGTTACAAATATCAATGGACCCAAACAGGTTTGGGTTCCAAAATTAACTTAGTTATTTACTGTGTGTAGGGCATGAACGTCAAACAAGTTTGGTTCTTGGATAGTGGCTATTCAAGACATATGTTTGAAGATAAGACCCTGTTGACAAAGTATGAGGAGAGAGTTGGTCCAAGAGTTTCCTTTGGACATGAAAACAACGGATATACCTTGGGATATGACAAAGTCATAAATGGAAATGTCATCTTGGAATGTGTAGCACTAGTTGATGGTCTTATGCATAACTTGTTTAGTATCTGCTAACTATGTGACAAAGGTTATTATGTTGCTTTCAAGGATGAATAATGCTTGATAAGTAACAACAAAGATGGAAAAATAGCTCTAACTGGAATTAGGAAAGGTAACCTTTACATAGTTGACTTTGGCTCATCAAATAAAGATCAATCTACATGCTTTTATAGTAAAGCCTCAGTAGATGAAAGTTGGCTATGACACAAGAAAGTTTCTCACCTGAACTTCAAGACAATCAACACTCTGGTGAAGAAAGGATTAGTGATAGTACTTCCACAACTGGAATACACTCAAGATGGAGCTTGTAAGAAAGGGAAGAAAAAGAAAATTACTTTCAGAAGCAAAAAGATATCATCAATTACAAGTCCAATGCAACTACTTCATATGGATCTATTTGGACATGTAAAGATTATGTCTATCTTAAAGAAAAGGTATGCTCTGGTGATAGTTGATGATTTCACCAGATACACATGGGTAAAATTTTAGCATGCCAAGAATGAAGTACCTTAGTTAGTGATTGAACACATCAAGAAAGTGAAAACTGAATCTGGGTTGACTGTGAGAGTTCTAAGAACTGATAATAGAATAGAATTCAAGAACTCCAAAGTTGAATGTTTTTTTATGGACAAAGGAATTTCTCACACATTTTTTGCTTCAAGTACCCCTCAACAGAATGGAGTAGTTGAGTGAAAAAAAAGAACTCTGATTGAAGCTACCAGAACCATGCTTGAAGAAGCCAAATTGCCTACGTATTTTTGGGCTGAAACAATTTTAACTTCATGCTTCACTCAAAATAGGACCTTGACCAACAAAGCTCACAACAAGACTCCTTATGAGCTCATCATAGGCAGGAAACCTAATGATAAATTTCTTCATGTATTCAGTGGCAGATGCTTTGTGCTAAGATGTCAAGGTGAAAACTTAGGAAAGTTTGAACCTAAAGCTGATGAAGCAATTTTGCTAGGTTATTCTCTAACAAGCAAAGAATATAGAGTCTACAACCTTAGGCTGGACATTGTAATGAAATCTATTCATGTTGCATTTGATGATCAGAAGATAACAGAAATGAATGCAAGATGAAAGGAATCATGAGATCCTAAGGTTTGAGAATGAAGATGAAGTGGATCTTCTAGACTCTTTAGATGATGAATCTGAACTCCACGAAGCTACCTTGCCAGTGGGTAATTCAATATTTGCTAAGGAAACCTTATCAGAGGATAATAATGTGTCAGTGGATAATGGCATTGGATACGTGGATAATCCATGGTCAGTGGATAATGAATCAGGGGATATCTCAAACTCCAATTTAGAAATATCCACTAATTCAAGGGAAGCTTCTCAAGAAGCTGAAAGCATTTTACACCATGAAGGATAAGGAACAAATGAAGCTTCTTCTTCAAGAAGATTACCACCACAAACAAAATGGACAATGGATCATCCTATGGAGTAGATTATAGGAGATCCAACTGAAGGTGTAACAACAAGAAGTGTTACTTAGAATGAATGCCTATACCTTAACTTTTTGTCAAAGATTGAACCTAAAATGGTTTAGGAGGCATTACAAGATGTTGATTGGGTGAATGTCATGCAAAAGGAATTTAATCATTTTGTAAAAAACAAGGTCTGAATAATAGTGCCAAAACCAATGAACAAATTAATAATTAATACTAAATGGGTATTCATAAACAAGATGGATGAAGCTGATACAGTGACAAGGAACAAGGTCAGTCTGGTTGCAAAAGTTTATTCACAAAAAGAAAGGATTGACTATGATGAAACCTTTGCACCAGTAGCAAGATTGGAAGCAATAGGGATATTCCTTGTCTATGTTGTTCATGCAAATTTTAAAGTGTACCTGTTCTCCTAGTAAGACAGCCTAAAACTTGGGGGGGGGGGGGGGGGATGGTTGAATACAAGTTTTATGAATCTTTTTAAATTCTTGTTCTTTAAATTAATATAATTTGCAGAATAAAAAGAAGAAGATAAATTTATAAACAATTGCTTTTATTGATTGACAATTGATAACAAATTCTAACAATCATAAATTGATTGTCAGCTTCAATTTTCTGTACTGTATATATTCAAATCAATAGAATTGTACAACTTCTTGTATTTCTATAAAATCAATTATAACTTCTGATTCTATATCATAATTTAGCTTCTAATCCTATTCAATAATAATCATTCTATGTACAATCCAAATAGTAACTCTTATTCAATAAGAAAAACAACTCTGGTATACTTCCTAACCAACTTCGTCTTCAACACAACTTCTTTGTCCATGTCGAAGTCAACTTCTAATTGAATTAGAACTTTGTACTACATCGGAGAGTAATCTTTACTTTAGTCTCTTATGGCTTCAAGAATAGTCTTTGGTCGAGTAAGCTTAGTCTCTGACAGACTTAGCTTAGTCTTTGATAGGCTTAGCCCTTAGTTTCCGACAGACTTAGCTTAGTCTCTGATAGGCTTAGCCCTTAGTCTCCAACATGTTTAATTTTGAACTTAGTCTCTGACAAACCTTTTAGACCTTGATGAAGAACTATCCCTTAACTTTGTTGAATTCTACAATTCAATAATGGTAGTCTCTTATAATACAAATTAACTTACTCTCTTATAAATATATATTTCAACAATCAGAGAGTAAACTATCAACTACAAAAACTCAATTGCTATAAACTAACACTAATTGTACATTTGTATTTTTAAGTATTCTAAGTACAATCATCATCAAATGTTATAAAACCTAACAATCTCCCCTATTTATGATTATCAAAGTGATAAACATAAATCAAGGTTGATGATGCTATTAAAACACAAAATTACAAGAATAACTTAAAACCAAAAATTTAAAGAATGTAGTAATTACAAATGTACCTGAACTAAGATCTTTTGATCTTAAAATTTAGCTTCACCAAGACTCAGGTTTAAAACCTTTAAGTCTGGCTTCTTATTCGGAAACAAAAATTACAGCTGCAACTTTAACTCCTTCTCTTCATGTTGATTTCTTTGACCTTTTCTTCTAGTAGCTTCCTGAACTTGATCTCATTTTCATCAATTTAATCATTGAGTAAGGCAATGAATACTTCAAGCTCACCTAGGCTTGCTTTGTTGATTTTTTTATCATAGTCAAAGAAAACAATGTCTCCATGAAAATTCTCATAAAGTAATCCAAAAGCAAGTGGAGGAGTTTGAACTTGTGGCAGTTTAAACAATGTCTCCATCTCTTCAAGTTCCTTCTGGATTTGTTTTTTGAAACTTGAATTTAGTAGAGAATTCTTAGGTACAACAGACAACAACCACTCCAGTTCTTTGAATGACCTCGTTTCTAGGCTTGGTTTATTTAGATGTAGAATCTCTCCATCCTTTTGAATGACCTTAAGATACTCCTTGCCATCTTCATTCAAATCCATTTCAATGACCTCGACACTCTTCTTAAAAGCTTCCTTGATCTCAGTAGTGTTGGCCATTCCAATCCTAGATAATCGACTACTTGGAACTGGTTTGGATGTTCGAGTTTCAAACACAGTCATCAAAGCAGTTTCAGATTTCTTCTGAGGCTCACTCATCCACTAGCTTCCTTATGGCACTCTTTTTAGCCTACTCAATCTCTTTATTTCTCCTTCTTGACTCTGCAGACTTTTGAGCTATTGTTCTTTTTACTGTTGTTGCCTTCTTCTTTGTTGCGTCCTTCTCCCTAGTTACTGCCATCTCCTCTTCCCTTTGTAATTGCTAAGCATACAGTGTCTCAACTTCAATTAGTTTCTGCTCTTGAGGATAAACTAGCTCTACTTTCCCATCAACTATTAACTCCACTGGAGTGGGAAAGTGAGTAGTCTTCATGGGATCACCAGTAGCTTAGGCTGTCCTAGTAGAATGGACTTTTCTTCTTTGGTTCTGCAACTAGGATGCCCTTGCCTTTGTCTTGTTTGGTGGCTGGGGCTAATGCACTAGGAGGAGGAACTGTTGTTGTTGCAGTGGTGGAATTAGTGGACATACTAGTCTTGATGGCTGCATCAAGTTCCTTATTTACATTTTGTAGCCTTGTTAACTCAACCATCAAGCTAGCCAAGCTTGCATCCTTAGGGACAACTTATTTCTCTTGTGGTACCTAACTACTCTCCCCCTTTTTGACAGCAACATCTTATATAAAGGTCATTGTGGAATCTATACAAGTAGTATTTGATGATAGCAAGACTCCAGGAATGATTGTTCAAGGACTACATGAAACTCTCAGAATAGGAATTTATTTGGAGAGAAGTTGTGTGAGGTTTTAGATGTCGTGAGAAAATTGATCTTATTTTTGCAGAATGGACTGGACATTTGATTCCAATGCTTGAAGCCTCTTCTCAGTTGTGGACTGCTCTTTTAGTCGCATTTCAATGGAGTTGAGCATCCTCTTGGGAAGATGGCTTTCATAGCACTGTCACATTTTGTCTGTCTCCAGCTCCAATCTGGTCTCTACATTTTGGAGGGCAACCTTGAGACCATTGATTAAGAAGTGCTGGAACTTCATATGTTTCTTGTCAGTTTTGATCAATTCCTCATATATTGCACTGGGAGTGAGTTTAGCTGCACCAAACCCTAATGTGGTCAAATAATCTTGTTGGAGTTATGCAGCTGCCTCATCTAGTGTAATAGTGTAGCTTGCATCTGGCCAAGTGTTTACATTGGCTTCCTGATCCTCAACAGGCACAGGGTCACTTGTAGTCTGTGTCTTCATGGCTGATATTTGATCTTGATGTTGTTGAAGCCCATATAAGACTTCAAAGTCAGAATTTGACATATCAACTAACATTTGAAGTGCTACATCCCGTGGCTGTTAGCTTCTCTCAATATCCTCTGTTTGTTGATATGTTGATGGTGCCGAGGAAACTTGAGCTGCAATAGAGGTGGATGGCTCAACAGGTTTCAAAAAATCACCTGCTGAGAATGTAGATTTCTTTATTTTATTTTGTTCAAGGATCTCATCCTTGCTTACATCCTCTCCTTTTTCCTGGAGTTGGACATCCAGCTGCTCTTCCTCTCCTTTTTCCAAGCTGTCTAAAGCTTGACCCTTAAATGGTTGACTCATCTCTCCTTTTTCCAGGTCAAGAGCATGACTCTCACTAATTACTCTCTCAACCTCACTCATTTGGATGGTGGCACTCTGTCTTACAGAAGGAGGAGATAAAGAAGAAGTATATGTAGCGCCGTGGTTAGGGTTCTCTCCAAGGTTAATGATTGCTCAGCCACGAGTGTTGGCTGTACTTGGAAAAAAATCAAGAAGATTTGAACTGTTAAGTTCTAAAGAATCAAGATTAGGAGAAGAAGTAGGAGAATGTATAGTTGGAGTGTTGGCTGCTCCTCAAGAAGAGAAATTTGAGGAGCATCAATTTGAATTGACGTTGTGCATGCACTCTTTGTGTCACTCTTTCTTTTAGTTCTTCTCTCATATTAGCTTTTCCCTTATTTTTGTACAAGGGGTTGTGCAGACTCTGTACCTGTTGTTCATGGTTTGGAACTATCTTTATGTTAACATCCTTTTGGGAGGATGTTTCTAGTGTACTTCTTTTCCTTTGAACCACCATTACTTTTTGAGAGGCAATGGATTTCTTTTGGCTCAGGGTTATTAATCTCTTCTTTCTCTGAGGAGCCACCTCAACTTCTTTTACTCCCTAGGCCCTCACTGTCATCCTCATTTGTTTTTCACTTGATGGGTAACTTTGTGTATTTCTTAGTTTTTATAACCACAGTCTTTTGAGAAACTGTGGAGGGGGCTATAAATTGTTGTTGTGAAGTAGTTATTGGAAGATTAATAGGGTTTCTGGATTGTTGCTCAAGATCCTTAAAGAAGGTCAAAGATAAGGATTTGGATACCTATCTATGAGAATTGATCTCATAATATGAGGAAAGGAAAGAGGAACCTTTACCTTTGCATCCTTTTTCTTTACATTAGAGGAGATCTTCTTACTCTGCAAAACAGTTGGCACAACTTGCAAACCAGTGATGTTTATGTTAGGAATCAAATAATTAGCTATCATCATCAAAAATCTAGCATAATAAATTTTATTTTTATCACCAATTTTAAGTTTAGCCATAAAGTTTTTCAGAATTAACAGCCATAGGTTTATGTGTATATCATATAACACACTATATGCAATATGTTGTGTTAGTGTAGTGATGACATCATAACCACTGCATTTTGATGTGAATGCTTTAGTGATAATATCAAAAAATAGAGACCATTCCTGCCTAAGATGGGGTCTTGTTATTGAGTCTACTCATGTAATTTCTTCATCATAGTGTAAGTTTTTAAACATATCAATAATTTTCACATCAGAAGCAAGAGAGACAAATATATCATGTGTAGGTAAATTTAAGGCATTGTTAACTATTGCATGATTAATAGTATAAACAATATTATCATAACTAAAGGTTACCACAGGAGCGTCATCACTTTCATCCTGGATGGTAGTAGTGGACCACAACACAGTAATGATTTTAGCAGTTTGTGTGGGAGCTTCGTAAATAGCACACGATAGCGTTGATGTTTGTAGAAAATCTACAAAGGGATGGTATTGTGCTTTAAATTCATTCTTATCGGAGACTCCAACATGGTTAATTTTGATGAAGTCGAAGTCGTCGAAATTGAAACACCTAGTCTTGGATGCCATTGATGATCTCTGTGAAAACTTGAAGGACTTCTTTTGCAAATAGTTAGATCGCACAGATAGCAGAGAGAGTTCTTTGAGTGTATGTAATTGTAGTTGAATGTGATTTTTCCCTTATTAGAGTTTAAAAACATTTGCAATTCAAAAGCTAATGAATGGTTTTTTCAAAAATTTAAAAATATAATATAGTTAATTACTAATTTGCCCTCTTTAAAATGAGTTATCAGAGATTATCTTAGTATCTCCCTTGTTCACTACTAGAGACTAATTTAAGTTAGTCTCTGATAGTTCATTTTTGACTAGTCGGAGACTAATGAAAAACAACTATTAGAGACTAATTTTAGTTAGACTCCGATAGTTCAAATTGAATTTTCGGGGACTAGTAATCAAACTATCAGAGAATAAAATTTTTAATTTAAATAAAAGATAATTTCTTATTATATTTATCCTTTAGTCTCTACTGCAACTTTGTTTCCAAAGTTATCTAACAATCAATTCAATGATTATTAGCTTCTTAAATTCTGTCCATAACAACAACTACACTCTAGAAATTAAATTCTAGCTTCTAAAATTCTAAGAACTTGCTTTCTAAGACTTATTCAATTTTTAGAAGCATAATTCAACATACCTAATTCATAAACTAACCTAGTGAATATGTCAGCAAGTTGTTTGTCAGTAGTAACCCAGTGCAATTCAATGGTACCTTCACTAACATGTTCTTTAATGAAGTGATACCTAATATCTATTTGTTTTGTTCTTGAATGTTGTACTGGGTTTTTAGTTATTGCTATTATCACAATAAATGAGAATTTTGGATAATGACATACCATAGTCCAGAAGTTGATTTTTTTATCCACAAGATCTGAGCACAACAACTTTCGGCTGCAATGTATTCAGCTTCAGTCATTGAGGTTGAAACTAAATTTTGTTTCTTGTTAATCCAAGAAATAAGTCTGCCTCCAAGAAATTGGCAGCTTCCACTTGTGCTTTTCTTATCAAGCTTACATCCTGCATAGTCAACATCTGAATAGCCAATTAGTTTAAAATCAGATTCTGTAGGATACCATAACCCAAGATTTGGGGTACCCTTTAGATATCTGAGTATTCTTTTAACAACAATTAAATGTGACTCTTTAGGATCAACTTGAAATCTCGCACATAAGCGTGTAGCAAACATTATATCAGGTCTACTACTTGCAGTTAAATATAAAAGTGAGCCTATCATGCTCCTAGTTATATCAACTTTCTTTCCTTTAGTATCCTTATCTAGCTTAGTGGTTGTAGCCATAGGTGTTTTTGCAGATGTACAATCAACCATATCATACTTTCTTAGTAAGTCTTTGATGTACTTAGACTGACTAATGAAAATTCCATCAATTGATTGCTTTATCTGTAATCCTAAGAAAAATGCTAACTCACCCATCATACTCATCTCATATCTAGACTACATTAGCTTTAAAAATTTTCTACAAAACCTTTCATATGTAGATCCAAATATAATGTCATCCACATATATTTGCACAAGAATGAGGTCATAACCTAGTTTTCTATAAAAAAGAGTTTTATCTATGATAACTCTAACAAATTTATTTTCAATTAAAAATTGAGAGAGAGTATCATACTAGGCCCTTGGAGCTTGTTTCAAGCCATAAAGTGCTTTATCTAACCTATAGAAATGGTTTGGAAACTTGGGATCTATGAAACCAGGTGGTTATTCAACATAGACCTCTTCTTCCAACTTTTTATTTAAGAAAGCACTCTTGACATCCATCTGGTACACCTTGAAGTTTTTATAAGCTGCGTAAGCCAGAAAAATCCTTATAGCTTAAAGTCTTGCAACTGGTGCAAATGTCTCATTATAATCAATTCCCTCTTCTTAAGAATAGCCATTTGCTACTAGTTTTGCTTTGTTCCTTGTGATTGTACCAACTTCATCTAGCTTGTTTTTAAAGACCCACTTGACACTAACTATTGATCTATTCCTTGGTTTGGGCACCGGTCTCCAAACTTTGTTCCTTGTGAATTGGTTTAATTCTTTTTGCATGACCATTACCTAGTCAGGATCTTGAAGTGCTTCTTCAATCTTCTGTGGCTCAATTTTTGAAAGACAACTGAGATAAAGACACTCATTCCGTGTTGCACTTCTTGTCTTGACTCCTTCCTCTAAATCTCCAATTATCAAATCTGGTGTGTGGTCTTTCAACCATGGTCTTGCAGGTGGCAGATTCAATCTTGAAGATGACGCTTCAATGTCTTGGTGAACATTGTCTAGTCTAGTTGTTGGATCAGAGATTGCTCCCTCTAAACTAGTGACCTCTTCATTGTTAGCTCCCTCTGAGCTGTTAGTCTCTTCTTGACTGTTAACTTCAGTAGTCTCTGATTGTGCACTTGTATTACCGGTCTATTGTGATTCATTTAATGCTAATACTCTAGTCTTTGATGGAGTATTAGTCCTTGGTACTTCATGCATAACCATTAACTCCCCTACACTAATTGAAGGGACACAATCATCTAGGGGTTGTTCATTAGTCTCTGATGGGTCCTTTTATGCATCCAATTCATTTTCAAATCTAAGAGTTTCATATAGTCCTTGACCAATCATTCTCGAAGTTCTGCTATTATTAAATACTACTTATATAGATTCCACAATGACCTTTGTTCTTAGGTTATACACTCTATATGTTTTACTTGATAGAGAGTAACCTAAGAAAATTGCCTCATCAGACATGTTGTCAAATTTCCCTCTTGTCTCTGATGAGTCTCTCAGAACATAACACTTACAATGAAACACATGAAGAAACTTGAGAGTTGGTTTTCTCCCAGTCATTAACTCATACGGTGTTTTGTTGTAAGTCTTGTTGATCAAGGACCTATTTTGTGTGAAGCATGTAGTTCTTATTGCTTCTTCCTTGGAGTAGGTTAGAAACTTAGACTCTTCTAGCATTGTTCTTATTTCTTTAATAAGGGTTTTGTTTTTCCTCTCAACAACTCCATTTTGTTGAGGGGTTCTAGGAGCTGAGAATTGATGAGTTATTCCTTTTTCAGTGCAAAATTCATTAACTTGGGAATTCTTAAATTTTGTACCTCTATCACTCCTTATAACCCTTACTGTCTTTCCTAACTCAGTTTCTATTTTCTTGATATGATTTGTAGACACTTTTTTGGCTGTATTTTATTTATGTTGCTTTGATGTAATAAAAGGAAATAATCAATATGGAGTGAGGCTTGGTGGATTTAATTTTTGTTGAGTGTAAGATTGATAGGTTCCTCTTTGAGAAGTGCATGGAATTGATAAATGTAACCCCCCAACGAGCTAAGATTAGGGATCGATGAATAAAATGCTAAGGTAACTTGCATCAAAGTCTATACATCTGAGGATCTTGCCAAGGTGTTTGAGCTTGGTAAGAAGAAATGTATTCTTAGATTTATCTTACAGTGATGTTGGTGCAAAGCATTGGTTGGAAAGTTCAACAAGATCTGAGGTGACTTTAAGAATGAACGAAATGTTGAAGAAATAAAGCAAAGAAAGACTGTAGTGTGTGGGCATCAAGGATGTTGTCTCGGCATCAGAGGATGTATTTCTTGGTATCCGGGGATGTTTTCTCAGCGTCAGGGGATAAATTCCTCGGCGTCAGGGGATAACTTTCTCGGCGCCAGGGGATGATGTACACTCTCGGAGACTAGCTTGTCAAGGGATAAATTACACTGTCGAAGACTAGTTCAACAGGGGATAAATTACATAGTCAGAAACTAGATCGTCAGGGGATAAATTACACTATCGGAGACTAACTCATCAGGGGTTAAATTACAATGTCAGAGACAAATTACACTATCGCAGACTAGCTCGTTAAGGGATAAATTACACTGTCGGAGACTAGCTCGTCAGGGGATAATAACATTGTCGGAGACTAGCTCATCGGGGGATAAATTACATTATTTGAGACTAGCTCGTCAGGGGATAAATTACACTGTCAGAGACAAACTTGTCAGAGGATAAATTGCACTGTCAGAGACTAAAATTAGCCTGTTGGAGTCTAATTTTAGCGTATGAGAAACTAATTCACAGATTTGGTGCAATGATAAATAATGTCATCCCCAAGTTCTTAGCATCATCAGAGGATGTTATCCACTCAAAATGCATTGTATCTTCAAAGGATAATGTCCTATGTTGGCAAAAGAAAGCTCAAATCAATTCTCACCACTCACCTGCAGAACTGAATTACCAGAGACTAAGCTTTAGCCTGTAGGAAACTAAGACTTAGCCTGTCAGGGACTAAGGTTTAGCCCATCAGAGACTATTGTTTGGGATTGCATGAGAACTCCTCACTGCATCAAAGACATAATGATCATCAGAGATTAAAGATGACATGTGAGATGACACATGGCTGACTCTAGCAATCCATTAACTCAACCAAAGCTAAGGAATAAAAAAATTAAAAGAAGATGGTCCAATAGGAAAAGACCAGCTACAATAGAGGTCACATAATAGGTTTGGCGTGCAAGGAAGTCCATCTAGAAAAGGAAAGCCATGTGAAAGAGATGCAATTACCAAGGAAATATCAAAGAAACACATCTTATGGAGGAAGCCTGGAGGATGAAGGAGCTGGACTATACATAGAGACCCCAAACCACATAGAAGAAAAAAAAAACAAAAAATAGAGAGACACATAAAGAGAAACCCAAAAGAAAACATAGGGAGATATAGAGGAAATTACAAAGAAAAAGAAACATAAAGGAAAAACCCAAAAGGAAAAGAGAAGACCTTGAGAGAATTTCAGAACCTTTTTCTTTTGAGTTTAGCTAGAAAAAGAGAGGCTTTATTTTCTCACACCAAAAATCATCCTTGTAATTTCTTATTCTATATCAATCAAAAAAAACCAAGGCTTACTGAACTGTTCATTTATCTCACCTCCTGTCCCTCCATCTTTTTCTTTTGGTCATGGTTAGTTCGTATCCCTACAATAGGGTGGTTTCCAGTCAAGAATAGTTTTCGCCCATAGCTACCTCTATTTGGAAACCTCCTTATATTTAATCTCCTATACACCTGTATATCATCCAACCCTATACTCTGTCGTAAATATACTTTGTCCTTTCATGATTTCTGTGTGATTTCAATTTATATAATGTAATCTACAAATAGTTTGATTTTATCATGTTATCAATATATATATTTGCATAGTTATGTTTTATGTTCTAACCTTTTTGGTTTTGTGGCATGTCTGAGTTAATGATTCATAGATTTTAAACTCATCTTGGACAACAATTGAGAGTCTGTAGTACAGGGCCAACATTCATTGACACTCATCTTGTCTAGTTCTAAGTTAGCTAAATTTTACATCGATGGTGTTGTAATTTCTGGTTTGTTTCGGGTAGGAGTTTGTTTGATTTTTACTTTAAGACTGGTCCTTCACCTCCAGTTTATCCCTTGGATTATGTAACCAAAGTTGATAATGGAAATGCATGAAGTACACACACACACCGACACACACGTGCACTTTAATGTTTCTTTCAAAAACGACTTTAGATTTTAAGAGATGATTTCATAAAAACAAAATCTAAAACAAACCATTCATTACTTATAGTGAGGATAAGGGGTGCCTAACACTTTTCCCTTGTTCAACCTAGCAACGAACTCGATTTTTCTTAGTTTTGCCTCGACCATAATTTAAGAGTCATCTTGAAATTAACTTTTCAAAAAAGGTAAAGTTGGAAAGGTGTCCTAACACACTATCTCAAATTTTGTTAGGTGGTGACTTGTTTTTTTTTGGAAAATGATTTTATCACCCCATAGCATTTATAAAATACTCAGTCTTTTGAAAAAAAGGCTTTCAAGAAACTTTGAAATGAGCAATCTCACAACTCAACCTATTTATTTTTCAAAAAAGTTTTGGGCGCGACATGATCAATAATCAACTGTGCGACTTTATTCTTTGTGCGAATGTATTTTACCCAAGAATACCTTGTGTGATCATATACTATAACCAGTGCACTTAAGATTGACATCATATTCACTTGACCAAACAAATCCATATGCAATAATTATAAGGGATCGGTGATTGATGTTGCTAGTTTTCTCTTGAATGACACACTTCTTTGTTTTCTTTTCTAGCATACATCTAAACTCCAATTGGGGAATGCCAGTTGCTATTCCTTTTTTTTACCAAATTGTTGATGTTTTTGAAATTTAAGTGAGAGAGCTTCTTGTGCCAAAGCCAGCTTTCACTAGCAGAAGCTTTGCTATAGAGACATTTGACTTGATCAGTAGAAGAGATTAAATTTGAAGTGTATAGATTTCCTTTTCCCTTCCCTGTCAATATCACATCTCCAGTCTCTTTGTCACACACTTAGGATTGATCTTCTTTGAAGGTGACATGGAATCCTTTATCACATAGTGAAGATGACATCAACTAGTGATACTTCAGTGAAGATGACATTTTCATGTTCAACATTGTCAAAGCCCTTTGTATTGCCTTTGCTGTCATCTCCAAAGGTTACCTTAGGGTCATTTCTTTCTTCATATTGTACAAGTAGGGACTTGCCTCCAGTCATGTGCCTTGAACATCCACTGTCCAAGAACTATGATCTCTTCTTTTTGCCCTGCAAAGAAAGAATAACTAGTTAGAACATTTTGGGACCCAGACTTTCTTGGGTTCTTTCTCACTAGTTTTGGATTCAAGACTTGACTTTGATGGAGTTGATTGTCTTTTAGAAATTTTGACATTTATAAGACAATCATTAGTCTTGCTTCTAGAAGGAGAGAGACCACCAAGATTAGAATTTCCAAAATTATTACAAGATTATTCCTAATTAAAGGTGATTTTTCTTTAGCTATCTTTTTGGGCTTAGTCTCTTCTATAGGAAATCCATTTTTACTCCTACAGTGTATGACAATGTGGTTGGGGTTTCCACATGCATGACATGTATTTCTAGTAGCATCAGGCATTCTTGCATAATTAATGTATTTATTAATGCCTATCTTTCCATTCCTATTCCCTTTACCACTGCTAGACTCCAATGGTTTTTCTTCGTTAGTCTCAGCTAATTTCTTGTTTAATTGAGTCTTTGTCATGAATCCTACGTTCAATCTTTTGCTTGTATTCTTTTCATCAACATTCACTGATTTTTTTTTATCATTGTTTAAAACAACAGTGATAGGTTGACTTTGAGTTTTGAGGAACTTAGGTTCATTGATAGGTGAGACAAAATTAATCCTTTTAATAGGAATTGGCTTTTGAGTCATGGAGTTAGAAGTTCTTTCACTCTCTTTTATTTCTGGTTTCTTTCCTAGGTACTCATCATAACCTAGACCATATTTTTGACCTACCATTTGACTTCCTACCAAGTCTGACAACTTTTTAGAGGATTTGTTCCATTGTCTTATCTTAGCCTATTCAAGTTCAAGTTGTTTGACTAAGTAGTATTCTCTCTTTTTCAAAGCATCAATCATATGATGAGCTTTATTCATTTCTAACTTGATAGTGTAAAATTGTATTTGTCTCTCTTCAAGAATTTTATTTATATTTAAGAGTTGGTCATGTGATTCTTTAACTCTGGCATGTTTAATTGTCATATGATCTAAAACTAACATGCAAATAAGACATATTTTTTTGTATGCTCTCTATACTAGATGTATAATTAGATTAAGCACATTAACGTTCTGAGTTGCATCACATACCTTTGAAGAATAATTTGGCTCATCAGTTTGAGCCATTAAGGCAAAGTTGACAATTTTTTCATCAGAATCACTGTCAATCCAATCTTTACCTTCAATAATCAAGGCCTTGCTCTTTGATTTGTACTTTTTGTCAGCAAGGTCATTCCCTGATTTTCTATTCTTGTCATCCTTAGATCACTCTATTGATCTAGGCTTCTTGCACTCATTGGCAAAGTTCCCTAACCCATCACAGTTGTAGCATCTTATCTTCTTTTTGTCAAAGGTCACAATTTGACCTTCTCGCTTTGGGTTAGGTTTTCTTGATGATTTCCTTTCTTTCCTGCTAGCTCTGAATTTCTTGAAGTACTTCACCATGAAGGCCATGAAGTCCTCCATGTCATCACCAGTGTCAGATTCAGACTCTTCTTCAGCAGAGCTTGCAATATAGGTTTCATCATCAAGCTCCTCATGAGACATCTTGGTCTCAACCATTAAAGTAGCTCCTTTATCCCCATCGTGCATCTTTTGTCTTTGCTATACTTCAAGTTCATAAGTCTTTAGATTTCCATAGAGCCTGTCCAATGTGAGGGAATCCAAATCATGAGTTTCCCTTACTGTAGTTGTTTTTGGATCCCAACTTGGTGGGAGAGCCCTCATGAATTTGGAGTTGACATCTTCATTGTCATAGAACTTTCCAAGTATTTTCAGGTCATTCAGATACACATTGAATCTATCATATACTGATGTTATCGGTTCACTAGGCTTTGCTTGTAAAAATTCATATTGTTTTGTCAACAGTGACCTTTTGTTCTTTCTTACTTGGTATGTCCACTCATATAGGACTTTGATGGTGTCCCAGATTTGTTTTGATGTAGTGCAATTGATGATACTTGTGAACATATTTTTATCCAAACCATTGAAAAGTATGTCCATCACTTTAGCATCTTTTAGCACTTGTAACTTGTCTTCATTAGTATAGTCACTCTCAAGTGCAAGTTCAAAGTGCTCAGCTATTATTGTTCCTTCCACAGTTTTTGAAAGAACAAATTTTGTTAGTTGATATGGACCCTTCTCAATCCTATCAATGTAATCAGGGTTTGTAGCTCTCAAGTGCATGTACATCTTTTGCTTCCAGATTGGATATTCTTCTTTTTTCAAAACTAGAATCCTAGTTCCATCATCATGGTTGTTAGCATAACTCATTATGTTGGAGTTGTTACCTTTGTCACTGGCCATCTTTGGATCTTTTGAATTGAATTAAATCAATTAAGCTTTGATACCACTTGTTGTCCCAGTAAGACAACCTAGAACTTGTAAAGGGGGATGACGAGGTGGGGGTGGGGGTTCTATGAATCTTTTTGAATTCTTGTTCTTTAAAATAATATGATTTGCAGAATGAAAAGAACAAGATAAATTTATAAACAATTGATTACAAAATTCTAACAATCACAAATTGATTGTCAGCTTCAATTTTCTATACTGTATATATACAAATCAATAAAATTGTACAACTTCTTGTATTTATTTAAATTCAATTACAATTTCTGATTCTAAATCGTAATTCAGTTTCTAATCCTATTCGATAATAATCATTCTACGTACAATCCAAATAGTAATTCTTATTCAATAAGAAAAACAACTTTGGTATACTTCCTAACCAACTTCGTCTTCAACACAACTTCTTTGTCCATATCGAAGTCAATTTCTAATTGAATTAGAACTTTGTATTACATTGGACAATAATCTTTACTTTAGGCCCCTATGGCTTCAAGAACAGTCTCTGGTCGAGTAAGCTTAGTCTCCGACAGACTTAGCTTAGTCTCCAATAGGATTAGCCCTTAGTCTCCGACATGCTTAATTTTGAACTTAGTCTCTGGCAAGCCTTTTAGTCCCTGGCGAAGAACTATCCCCTGACTTTGTTGAATTCTCCAATGCAGTTCTGATAGTCTCTTACAATATAAATTAACTTACTCTCTTATAAAAATATATTACAACAATCAAGAGTAAACTACCAGCTACAAAAACTCAATTGCCATAAACTAACACTAACTGTACATTTGTATTTCTAAGTATTCTAAGTATAATCATCATCAAATGTTATAAAACCTAACTGTAGACACCTCATTTTTTGGCTTTATTTTATTTATGTAATAAAAAGAAATAATCAAATATGGAGTGAGGCTTGGTGGATTTAATCTTGTTGTTAAGTGCAGGATTGTCAGATTCCTCTTTGAGAAATGCATGGAATTGATAATTACAGCCCCTGACAAGCCAAGAGTAAAGATTAGTGAACAAAATAACAAGATGACTTGCACCAAAATCTGTACATCCGTGGATCTTGTCGAGGTGTTTGATCTTGGCGTGAAGAAACGTGTTGTTAGACTTATTCTACATTGATGCTTGTGCGAAGCATTGACTAGGAAGTTCAACAGGATCTATGGTGGCTTTAAGAATGGATGAAATGTTGAAAAACATGAAGCAAAGAAGGACTATAGTAGGGGTGCCAAGGGATGTACTTCTCGGCATCAGGGGATAAATTACTCAACGCCAAAGTCGTCGGGTAATCCACACTAGTGCCAAAGTCTGGGCATCAGGGGATAAATTACTCAGCACCAAAGTCGTCGGGTAATCCACACTAGCGCCAAAGTCTGGGCATCAGGGGATAAATTACTCAGCACCAAAGTCGTCGGGTAATCCACACTAGCGCCAAAGTCTGTGCATCAGTGGATAAATTACTCAATGCCAATGTCTAGGCATCAGGGGATAAATTATTCAGCGCCAAAGTCGTCGGGTAATTCCACACTAGTGCCAAAATCTAGGCATTAGGAGGTAAATTACTCAGCGCCAAAGTCATCGGGTAATCAACACTAGCGCCAAAGTTTGAGCATCAAAGGATAAATTACCCAGCGCCAAAGTTGTTGGGTAATCCACACTAGCGCCAAAGTCTAGGCATCAGGGGATAAAAATGACTAACGCTAAAGTCATTTTTGGTCAGCACCAAAATCTTCAGGAAATCCATCGTAGTGCGAAATTCTAGCATTAGGGGATGTTTCTTGGCATCAGGAGATAATTACTCTATCAGAGACTAGCGCATCAAGGGACAAATTACACTGTCAGAGACTAATTTTAACCCATCGGAGACTAATTCCTAGATTTGATGAAATGATAGATAATGTCATCCCAAAGTGCAAAACACCATCAGAGGATGTTGCCCACCCAAAATAAATTGTATATCCAAGAAATGGTGGCATGTACCAAGGAAGGAAAGCTCAGAAACAATTTTGCAAATCCACTACAAGTTTATACTATTAGAGACTAAAATGAGCCATTAGATGCTAATTTTATCCTATTAGAGACTAAGTTGCAGAAACGGTACAGTGATAGATAATGTCATTTTAAAATGTCTAGCATCATCAGAGGATGTTATCCACCCAAAATGCATTGTATCTTCATGGGATGATGTCTTGTGTTGGCAAAGGAAAGATCAGATGAACTGTGAGAACCCAAAAATCTCAATGAAATTTTGATTATGAGATTTATTTTATTTTCTGCATGAAGGCTTATTTCCTTATTGGTTATAAATAATGAAATTATATTTTCTTATAAAAAATTCAATGGCAATGTGATGTCCAAAAGATTTTAAATGTATTTTGAAGCTCAAGTATTTAAAATGTTATTGCATTCAAGAATTTTCTTGTGAGAGGGTGTGTTCACACGGGAAAAAGGGCTCACCAAGTGTGAACAAGATTAGCTACAGTACCCATTTTATTTTAAAACCTACTGTGGGGAGACAGTAGCATTTAATGTGCATCACCTCCATCTGTACCATAGTGTGGGCTATGATAAACGACCGATGGGTACTAGCAGTCGTTGCAACCAACCTTTTTATCTCATTAGTCACTTCTTTTCTTTTCGTAGCCAACGGCTTATATCAAATAAATCCAACGGCCCTTGTTGCTAAACAGGTGACATATATATATCACGTTGGTACAACCCTTGCCCCACTTTCATAAACTTCTATACGGTGTACCACCAAATCCAAACTTACTCTCTAAACAACTGTCCTTTTTGGGAAGAACAACTAGAGCCTTTAACTCTTTCTTGCCACCAAGGAGGTAAGAGCATTTCATTAAAGTCATGCTCTATTTCTTACACTTTTATTCGGTTATACATACCACGTTTAATATCTTGTTCATTTATTTCCAAAAGTATGACTTGATGCATGTTTTAACGCCCGGAGTTAATGTCATTTATTTCAAAAAGCTACCCAAGATGAGTGTAAAATGTTGACAACCACATGGTAGACAAACCTTTATCTACCAAAACATTCTTTTGTCAGTAGTTACAACCCCATGTTTCAGTATTCTTCAACCTGAGTTTGAACCCTAAACCGTGTCTAGGATGGCATGCAGACCATAGGAAATGTTGTGTATCACTGAAAAGATGATGAGAGTTAACCTAATTATGGTTATAGTTGAGAACATCACCCCTGGAGGAATGAGGAAGACACCACTGTATCTGAGGCAAGTCTTAACTAAGTCTCTGATAAGATGAGTTAGTCTCTGATGAGATGAGTTAGTCTCTGACGAGATGAGATAGTCCCTGAGAGACTCTAAGTTAGTCTCTGATGAGATGAGTTAGTCTCTGATGAAGGAAGTTGTTAGTCTCTGATGACGTCAGCCTTGGTCTCCGATAGGCTAAGTTTAGTCTCTGATGACGTCAGCCTTAGTCTCCGACAGGCTAAGTTTAGTCTCCGACAGGCTAAGTTTAGTCCCTGATGACGTCATCCTTAGTCTCCGACAGGCTAAGTTTATTCCCTGATGACGTCATCCGTAGACTTCGATGAGTTAAAGTGAAGTAATTCCCTGATGCACAGTTTGTTTTTGAAACTATAAAATATTATTTTCTTAAATTATTTTAAGATGTTTTAATTGATTTCTTAACCTCAACAGCTTTTATATCAAATTGAGATGTTAAAAGTTAAGGACATCACATGTGCATTTTCTCTCATACTTTAACCATGATATTAAATTCATCTTGTGATATGTATATTCTTACAGAATTTTCCACCCACGAGTTAATTAAAATTGATTGAGTGCAAAGGACCGAGGCAAGTATATTCACAATCTTATGTTTAATTACAAGTTGATGCAAATATATACATTCAATCTGATATTTATTTCAGTTAACGCATTATCATTTGATTCGATATGCCTGCAAGGCTTGAATTATGTTTCAATTTTTTTTTTTTTTATGAATGAGCATGCTATGCTTTAAATTCCGCTAGCATGATATGAATGATGATGCATGGATATAAATGAGCTTTGAATTTCAGCGATGTTACAATCTTATATATGTGCAAATGAATGCGAATGAGGTCCCTTAAATGGGTTATGCCACATGGTTGGAAAGAGGAAAGGAAAGGTGCTAATGTGTTCTTCACCTGACCTAGAGGAATGATAAGTGACTACGTAGTCCACACAAGAGGGATCATGCAGTCCAGTTTGGCCAGCTGTGTACTGTATGGTTAGCAGATCCACGGGTTTAGCCCCCGATGGATATTTTGGGAAAGTTATGCTCAGGTGTATACCTATCTTTCTTCAAGGAGGATCACATGTTGTGTATCATCAGTGAATCCTCAATGATCTTTGAAGGTTTCCGAGGCCTTGGCATTGTTTCACCAAGCCTCATAAACAGACTTGAACTTCCTTCGATGTTCCAGATACATTCCTTTAAATTGCTTATATACTTCTTTGATGTGTATATACTTGCTGGGCGTAAATCGCTCACCCATGTGAATTTTAATCTCTTGCAAGGACAGAACGCTAAGGCTGAACCCTCTGATAAGGGGAAAGCAAAGATGATAAACTACTAAGTTATTTACTATTTTGATAAGACTGAGGAAGGAAGGAAGGAAGATATGAAGGAAGGGATGAAGATGTTAGAAGTAGTGTTGATTTTGGTTTGTAATTAAAGATGATGTAATAGCTTCCACTGTAATTGTATTATTCTTGGGTTTTAATAACTCTCTAATACTGCCTTTATCCAGTATTTATGCTATGAATGGATGTATGGTTATCTTTTCCTTCTTTTGACAAAGCCCTGATCCATTAAGGGATTTTGGGGTCGTCACAGTTGGTATTAGAGTCCAGTTACGGGCCAAAGTGATTAGTAATGAAACACTGCCCGTAAGCTGCATCTAGTATTAGGGAATACTGCGTTAAGTTCCAGAATTCCTCAAGAAAGGGAATTTCGGAAGTTGACGCTATAATGGAAGTACTAAGGCATGTTAATGGGTTCCAATTTAAGGTTTTACTAGAGTCAAGATAAGATTAGGACTGCTTAGTAATGATAAGAGCAAACTAAGGCACCACCTTTTTGACTAATCGCTGCGTTGCGTTTTATTGAGAAGTTTAGAATTTCTGACATGGATTGTTTCAGGTAGATGGCCAGAGATCGCTTTAGATCCCCCACACTTTTTCGTAAGGTGGATAGCCCAGTTTTCGATGTCTCATCCGACGAGGAGGAGCCTAGCGTAGAATCTCCGTTGTTCACTCCTGCATTACTCGACAGGCACCAACCATTTCCAATGCAAGAAGGCCCTAGCCCTGCCCTAGTACCAACACAAAAAATCGGACCCTCTACCGTTCGTCAAGGACCGCACATTCGCCACATAGCACGAAATAGTGTATGACGTCATCGTTTTAGCCGTAACCATGGTATAGCGCATGATGCCCCTACAGCAGGGTAGGATACTCCTAGACTCGCCTCACCTTTACCTCGGGTGTCAGTACTATCCCATGACCAATTAGTACGTGAGTATGATGCAGAAGTTCACCATCGCCTGGCAGCTCGCACCATGACAGTTCGACGACATGCTGCCACTATTACCAGGTTTCGCACAGCAGCAACAACATAGTAATCCTCTTTTTGGTTGACTCAAAGCCTGTACCATCGGCTAGCACTGGAAATGCATGCACAGATGGTAGCAGCAGCAACAGCTAATCCCACGGTGGCGTGTTTGGAGCAAATGAGCAACCGCTGTGCGCACCGCATTGAGGAGACACGTATGCAGTCTCAACATTGGGAAAGGGAGGTGGAACGTGAAGGATCATTAGACACGGAAGACGAGGATAATTAGTTATAGAAGCTGATGTGAAATTTAAGTGGAAGTTATTTTGTGCTTGTTTTGAACTTTGTTGGGTAGTTGTGACTATCATAGGTGTATTTTGCCCTGATATTGTATTTTGGCTTGTGTTGGGCTTAAGGATGTTTGAGGTCGATGTCTATAACAGTCTCCTATGCACATGAATGATAAATATTTTGATGTATTTAAATGCTTATGTGTTGCTTAATGCTTTTAACCTTATTAATTTATAAATTCTTGACCCACGTAAGGAATTGAATGTTTCGAGGAGGTTGTTTAACTCTTTTGTATATTATTAGATTATGGCCAGAGGAGGGAGACTAGGAAGACCCAGGAGAAGAAATCTCCGTAATTAATTGTCAAGGTCTGAAAATTTGGCACGTTTAGAAAAGGAAAACCAAGCTGAAAATGTTGAAGAAGTTGTCGTAGAGGATGACAGCTCGGAGGAAGTGGTGGGGATGAACCGCAATCCCCCACATGTTCCACCACCACCTGTTAATGGCAACAATTCCGCCAACAATAACGCTACAGGGAATGCGAACGACAACCCGTTAGCTCAATTTCTTAAGATTATTCGCGAGGTCGTGGCCGCGAACCAACCAGCACCACCACCTCAACCACGAAGGCCTACTGCCCATGGTTCATGTATCCGAGAGTTTACTGGCATCAACCCACCGACCTTTGATGGGAAAGGAGGACCCACTGCAGCACAATATTGGTTGGAGGAGATTGAGAAAGCCTTTGACTTAGTAGATGTGCCAGAAGATTGCAAGACTAAGTATGCGACTTTCATGCTGAAAGAGGAAGCCAACCACTGGTGGAAAGGTGCCAAGAGAATGGAGCTAACAAAAAGGGAAACCTCAAGGAACACCAATACAGTGATAACTTGGGAATTGTTTACCCAGAAATTCAGGGAGAAATTTTACCCCCTCAGTGTCTCTAATGCAATGGAGTTAAAATTTCTGAATCTGAAGCAAGGGTCCATGACGGTGGACGAGTATGAGGCAAGGTTTAATGAACTGATGAGGTATGCTCCTCATCAGGTGAGCGATGAAGGAAGGAAAGCCCGAAGATTTGAGCAAGGATTGAATCCATGGATCCTGAGGTAGGTAGTAATTTTCCAGCTGGAAACTTTTGATGCAGTGGTGGAAAAGGCAAGGATCGCTGAATGGAGCGATAAGGCAATACATGAGTACAATTGGGAAAACATGAAGGAAGGGAAGAGAAAAGAAAATAATAAAGGAAACCACCAGAACCTTGGTGGTGTGATTGTGAAGAAAGAAGAAGAAAGCAACAATAATAGTAGTCTGATCAATAGTGCAAAGAGGAAGTGGAGGGAGCAATCATCTGATGGCATTACAAGGAGGACTGTTGTATATTCAAAGTGTGGGAAGAACCATGGCTCAACTCCATGCTTGAGGGGGAAGGACATTTGCTTCAAGTGTCACCAACCAGGACACTTCTCCTCAAACTGCCCGACGTTGAACCCTGCTGCGGTTCCGCCACAAGGGAGATCACCACAACAACAGCCTCAACAAATTAATAGACCGCTTGCTGCGGTAAGGACATGTTATACATGTGGAATGGAATGGCACATTTCTCCTAATTGCCCTCAAAAGAAAAGTGGCAAACCAATGCTGACAGGAGCCAACACCGTGCCCATGCGGCCACAAGCAAGGACTTACAATATGATGGGGCAAGATGCTGTGGCTTCTGACGATGTTGTGACAGGTACACTACTAGTGAACTCCATACCTACTCATGTGTTATTTGATTCGGGTGCTACTCGCAGTTTTATTTCTGAACGATTAGCTAGTAGCATGCTAGTATTGCCTGAGCTTCTACCTAATCCCTTGGAGGTAGTCGTTGCTAATCGCAAAGTAGTGAACATTTCTCATGTCTACAGTAATTGCACCTTGAAGATAGATCAACATGAATTCCTTGTTGATCTTATTCCTTTTCCTTTGGGAGAATTTGATGTAATATTGGGAATGGACTGGTTATTTAAATACCAAGCCAACAGTGATTGTAAGAAGAAGCGTGTAGTCTTATGCTCTCCCCAAAAGGCGAAGGTTTGGTTCCATGGAGCCAAGATGGTGAAATCATCGCCATTCTTGACCATGATCCAAGCACAGAAAATGGTTCGCACGGGTTGCGAAGCTTTCTTGGCTTATGTGCATGATACTAACAGGGATGAAATTAAGATCGAGGATGTCCCTGTTCTAAGGGAGTTTGCAGATGTATTTCCAGAAGAGTTGTCTGGATTACCCCTGAACAGAGAAATGGATTTTGAAATCAACTTAATCCTTGGTACCGCCCCAATCTCCAAGGTCCCTTAACTCATTTTAATTGATTTCTTAACCTCAATAGCTTTTATATCAAATTGAGACGTTAAAAGTTAAGGACATCACATGTGCATTTTCTCTCATACTTTAACCATGATATTAAATTCATCTTGTGATATGTATATTCTTATAGAATTTTCCACCCACGAGTTAATTAAATTTGATTGAGTGCAAAGGACCGAGGCAAGTATATTCACAATCTTATGTTTAATTGCAAGTTGATACAAATATATACATTCAATCTGATGTTTATTTTAGTTAACGCATTATCATTTGATTCGATATGCGTGCAAGGCTTTAATTATGTTTCAATTGTTTTTTTTTTATGAATGAGCATGCTATGCTTTAAATTCCGCTAGCATGATATGAATGATGATGCATGGATATAAATCTTTGAATTTCAGCGATGTTATAATCTTATATCTGTGCAAATGAATGAGAATGAGGTCCCTTAAATGGGTTATACCACATGGTTGGCAAGAGGAAAGGAAAGGTGCTAATGTGTTCTTCACCTGACCTAAAGGAATGATAAGTGACTACGTAGTCCACACAAGAGGGATCATGCAGTCCAGTTTGGCCAGCTGTGTACTGTATGGTTAGCAGATCCACGGGTTTAGCCCCCGATGGATATTTTGGGAAAGCTATGCTCAGGTGTATACCTGCCTTTCTTCAAGGAGGATCACATGTTGTGTATCATCAGTGAATCCTCAATGATCTTTGAAGGTTTCCGAGGCCTTGGCATTGTTTCACCAAGCCTCATAAACAGACTTGAACTTCCTTCGATGTTCCAGATACATTCCTTTAAATTGCTTATATACTTCTTCGATGTGTATATACTTGCTGGGCGTAAATTGCTCACCCATGTGAATTTTAATGTCTTGCAGGACAGAACGCTAAGGTTGAACCCTCTGATAAGGGGAAAGCAAAGATGATAAACTACTAAGTTATTTACTGTTTTGATAAGACTGAGGAAGGAAGGAAGGAAGATATGAAGGAAGGGAGGAAGATGTTAGAAGTAGTGTTGATTTTGGTTTGTAATTAAAGATGATGTAATAGCTTCCGCTGTAATTGTATTATTCTTGGGTTGTAATAACTCTCTAATACTGCCTTTATCCAGTATTTATGCTATGAATGGATGTATGGTTATCTTTTCATTCTTTTGACGAAGCCCTGATCCATTAAGGGATTTTGGGGTCGTCACATGAACTCTCACCACTCACCTACAGAATTGTCCCATCAGAGACTAAGCTTTAACCCATCAGAGACTAAACCTTACCCTACCAGAGATTAAGGATTAGCTTGTTGGGGACTAAGGTTGTGACATCAGAGACTAAGAAATTTTCCATATCAGAGATTGTTGCTTAGGATTACAAGAACTCATCAATACATCAAAGACAAGATGATCATCAGAAATTGAAGATGACCTGTGGGACGACACACGATTAATTCCAGCAATCCATTAACTCAGCTAATGCTAAGAAATAAAAAAAATAAAGAAGATGGTCAAATACGAAAAGACCAGCTGCAATAGGGGTCACATAACAGGTTTGGCGTGTAAGAAAGATCATCTAAAAAGGGAAATCTAGGTAATAGAGCTACAATTACCAAGGAAATATCAGAGATATTTTGAAACACAGCTTATGGAGGAAGCCTGGAGAACGAAATAACTGACCTATGAATAGAGACCCCAAACAATAGAAAGAAAAGGAGAAAGAAGAGGGAGAAAGGGGTGATAAAAAATGCACAGAGAGAAAAGCTGTAAGAGAGTTTTAGAATCCCATTTACATTTTTAGTTAAGGAAAAGGCCCTATTTCCTTATATAAAAATCATCCTTGTAATTTTATGTTCTATATCAATCAGAAAAAATCAAGGCTTATAACATTTTATTTATCCCGCCCTTTGATTCTCCATCTTTTGCTTTTTGTCAAGGTTTAGTTCATATTCCTACAATATGGTGGTTTCTAGTTCAAAATAGCTTTGTCCATAGATATCTCTATTTGGAAATACCCTTGTATTTAATCTCTTATATACCTGCATATCATACAATCTCACATTCTGTCATAATATATTTTGTCCTGTCATGATTTTCATATGATTTTAGTTTATATAATGTGATCTAAAAAATGATTTGATCTTTATTCTGATATTTTTCATGTATATATTTACACAATTATGATTTTTTTTCTAACCTTTTGTTTTGTGTCATGCCTAAGCTAATGATTGATGGATGTTAAAACCCTTCTTGGACAACAGCTGTGAATCTACAGTACCAGAGTTGACATTTATGGAAACTGACCTTGTAGAGTTCAAAGTTAGCTAGATTTTACATAGACAATGTTGTAATTTCTAGTTTTGCCTCCAGTAGGAGTTAATTATTTATACTCTAGGACTGGTCCTTCACCTCCAGTTTATCTTTTGTAATATATAACCCAAAACTGATAATGGAAATGCAAGAACTACACACACACAGGCACACATGTGCACTTTAATGTTTCATTCAAAAACAACTTCAGGTTTTAAGAGATGATTTCATAAAAACAAAATCTAAAAAAAACAGTTACTAGTTATAGTGAGGATAGGGGGTGCCTAACACTTTCTCCCTGTTCAACCTAGCAACTAACTCGGGTTTTCTTGATTTTGCCTTGACCATAATTTAAAAGTCATCTTGAAATTAATTTTCACAAAGGTAAAACTGGAATGGTGTCCTATCACACTGTCTCAGTTTTGTTAGGTGGCGACTCGTTTTAAAAAATGATCTTATCACCTCGTCGCATTTATTAAAAACTCAGACTTTTGGAAAAGGGTTTTGAAGAAACTTCTAAATGAGAAATCTCACAACTCAACCCCTATATCTTTCAAATATTTCCTGGGTGCGACAACTGGCGACTCTGCTGGGGACCCTCTTGAGCTTTTATAAAATTTTGTTTTTCCAAAATCATCTCTTAAAATAAAAGTAAGTTTAACGAATGGTGTGTTCAGTTAACTATATGTTTTCTCAAATTAAATTTTGTTTGAGTTATATATATTGTGATTTTATATTTTGCAATCGCACCCTTTAGAAAGGTGTTTTGATTATCATACCCCCGAAAGCCGCTCCTTCGGAAAGGTGATGGGAAATAGCACCGCTTGGATCCACTCCAAGGATGATCCACAAACCTCCATGCCGATTATAGGAAACCCAAAACAACTAGATGCACATACTATAGGGTTTACTTGATAAACAAGCTAATGTTTTGCAAGGGTTGTGAACTACAGATTCTTGTACTTCTTTGATGTATTTGTGAAATTTGTCATGCACCATGTATCATAACTCCTGAAATTTTTTCATTTTTACATGATCCTCATTTTGTTTACTTAGTCACATATGCCTTTCATCCAAATGATTTTAAAAGTGGCACCTTTCATTCGTAAAGCATGTCATGGTATCACCCAAAATTTTTACTCTTGCATAAGATATAGGCCATACATCTGTTTGTGTGATAGATTTTACGCTAAAATCATTATTTTTGCTTTGATCAGGGTAAATAAGAGAAATAAAGATTGCACCAGTCACTCGATCATGAGTCGGGAAACTGAGAGAAATGGCGAAACCATCCACCTCCGATGACAACAAATTGGAGGACCAGCTAGAAGAAATCTGAATGATGATGGTACAGATGACAACCTTCATCCGCAATTCAGAAAATATGAGAGAAGAAGGGGAGGCCTTCGGAGAAAAGAAAAATAATAATGCAGAACACGAAAGAGATGAGTTGACTAATGAGAAAGAGGAGAAGATGAAAGAACTAAATTTCTTTTTAGGTCTACAAGTTAAACATATCACTGATGGTACTTTTATCAGTCAATCAAAATACATCAAAGATCTTTTAAAGAAATTTAATTTGGAAGATGTTTCAACTACTAAAAAAATCATGGTGACATCCACTAAACTTGATATTGATTTGAAAGGAAAGAAAATTAATATATCAAGTTATAGAGGTATGATAGGCTCACTCATATATCTAACTGTCAGTAGACCATATATAATATTTTCTACATGTGTGTGTGCTAGATTTCAAGTTGACCCTAGAGAATATCATTTGATTGCTATAAAAAGGATATTCAGATTTCTTAAGGGTACTCCAAATCTTGGCATTTGGTATCCTAGAGAATTTGCGTTCAAACTAATAGACTACTCAGATGTAGATTATGTAGGTTGCAAAATAGATAGGAAAAACACAATAGGAAGCTGTCAATTTCTTGGAAACAAACTAGTGTCATGGTTTAGCAAGAAACAACATTCTGTATCAACCTCAATAGTTAAAACTGAATACATTGCTGCTAGGAGTTGTTGTGCTCGGATCTTATGGATGAGAATGTAGCTAATGGACTATGATATGGTGTGTAATCAAATTCCTATCTATTGTGATAACACCAGTGCTATTACCATTACAGAGAATCATGTGCAACACTCTAGGACAAAACACATAGACATCAAGTATCACTAGAACATGTGATGAATTCTATAGTGGAACTTTATTTTGTTCTCACTGAGAAATAGCTTGCAGACATATCCACCAAACCATTAGATAAAGCCACCTTTAATAGGTTGGTAAGTGAGTTAGGTATGCTCAACTTTGGTAAATAAAACCTTGAAAATCTTGTGCAAGTCTGATAAAATGAAGCAGTAGATAATTTTTTTTAAAAATTATCAGTTGATAAAAAGCAACAATGGTTAATTTATCCCCTAATGAACTACTCATTAGTGGATAATTACCTATTGGTAGTAGAAATTAAACTTTTAATTTATGATTTATCTTATTTATTTATTCTAATTCTGCTACAATGAAGGATGTTAGTAATGGTCTAACTTCTTTTTCCCATGTAGCAAAACCCTCTAAATACAAGTCTACAACAAAAGCCACCTCCTCTATCTCTCAAAAGATAAAGGTTGTGAGAAGAAAAACAAGCACAACCAGCAATAGCTAAGGGGGTGGATGAGCATTTTAGAGGAAGAAATAAGGAACAATGAGTGTAACGACCCGAAAAATTTGTTTATTTATAAATAATTTATTTATTCATATTGTTCTTTATATATATTAACGTGTATAGTTAATATACGATGTTTTTGGGTGTCTAAAAATTTTTGGACCCATTAAAGGGGTTATTTTTGTTTGGATATTGGTTGCAAGGACAAGCAATTGATGTTTTTATGTTGGTAACCTTCGTAAGTACTTAAAAGAAGCTTTGTGTTTATTGGTTAAGTTCCCTGAAGGACTTAAGATTTTAAGCATGATGACGTCATTGCCTACACATAGTAATCAGATTAGTAAGCTGCTTTAATAGCTGACTTATTTGCATGAAGGACAGCAGGTTTATTACACATGCTTAGCTGCTAAGAATCATGATGAGCAGTCGTTTTACCGTCCAGATTAACCAATGATTCTATTCCAAGGCTTAATCTCAACCTACTATAAATACCTCATTCGGAGGAACATTTCAGTTTCTTTTCTAAAGATTTTCTCTTCCAAAGTTCTTCTTTAAACCCACCATCTTCACATAATTTCAAGTTCTTTCTTTTGGACGATTACTTTCAAACAGGCTTTGATCTCTTTCGTGAACCCAGGAGGTAAGAATTTTAAGTTCTCCTCTGATTATTTCTTTTTGTATGTCATCCGAGAGTATTAGCCGTGCATACTAGGTTTTCAAGGAAGAATAAAGTTTTAAAAGAAAGGCTGCGTTCTTTTGCATATTCATGTTCATGAAGCATCCTAGGTTGAGTTTTTTCATGTAAGACCTTCTATCAAAACAAAGACAAGCTCTAATATTAGTCTCTGATGAGTTAACATTAGTCTCTGACGAAATAACATTAGTCTCTGATGAGTTAATGTTAGTCTCTGATGAGTTAACATTAGTCTCTAACGAGTTAACATTAGTCTCTGATGAGTTAACATTAGTCTCTAACGAGTTAACATTAGTCTCTGATGAGTTAATGCTAGTCTCTGATGAGTTAATATTAGTCTCTGATGATGACGTCAGCCTTAGTCTCCGATGAGTTAAGATGACGCCATCAGTCTCTTATGAGTTAATTAGTCTCCAATGACTAATGATATTAGTCTCTGATGATGATGTCAACCTTAGTCTCCGATGAGTTAAGATGACGTCATCAGTCTCTTATGAGTTAGTTAGTCTCTGATGATGACGTCAGTCTTAGTCTCCGATGGGTTAAGATGACGTCATCAGTTTCTTATGAGTAAATAATCTCTAATGATGTGACCTTTAGTCTCCGATGGGTTAAGGTGACATTATTAGTCTCTAATGAGATATTTGTTAGTCTCTGACGAGTGAAATTTTCCCTGATGGGCAACCTCATGCCCTGATAACCATTTTCTAATCTGAATAGTCATCTTTTAAGTATGGATTTCTCATATTATACCAACAATGATGTTTTATAGAACCCTTTTGCAACAAGTATAGTGATTCTAGCTAAGGACCAAGGCAAGTATATACTCATTCCACTTTCTTTCTTACTGTTTACGTAGAATCATTATTTCGATTTACGTAAATGAATGATGTTAAAGCTTATGCATGATGATGATCTCTTTTATGATTAAAGTAACGTATGATCATTGATCCGATGTATGTGAAAAGATGTTAATGATTGAGCTATATGTTATTGGGTGATTGCTAGCTATTTAAAGTCGCTAGCATACCAAAAGATGATGATGATGATGTAAGGGTGTTGCAGTCGTGAACTTGTAAGCACACCTGAGCATGCTTCCGTATGGGTATATAGAAAAATCATCGGCTGTCTACTTTTAATTTTTGAGCACGCCAATGTGTTTGGTAGTTGCTGTTTTTAATTGTGGAGGATGCCAATTTAAAATGAGAAAATGTTTTCAAAAAGATATATTCCATACGGGGGAAGTTAAAGGGCTGTTGAATGCTTTCGCCTGGTATTCTGGCCAATGATGATAGGGAATGATAGACCGAGGCAAGGCATCAGTAATCAAACCTTTCGCAGATTAATTGGTTTCTGCAAGTGACTATGTATGTCAAATGATGGATCAAACGACCAGGCTGACCAGCTGGGATGAAATTTGATTGTTAAAGGAAGTCAGATAATGATCAGTCTGGTCAGGTGATGCATTATCTGATGAAGAAAGGGCGAATCATGTTTTATTGAAAGAGGGTTAACCCTTGATATCACTCGGGTACCCTAGATGATATATGTTTATTGAATATTGAATATCACGAGGTATTGGCATTGCTTCGCCCAACCTTGAAGAATATTAAAGCTTTTGAATTGTCTGTTCTTCTTGCCTATGAATATGTACTTGTTGAGCGTAAACGCTCATGTGGAATGCTATGAATGTTTTTTTTTTCAAGTTATGTCATGAAGGCTAAGTCGCCTAAGAAAGGGAAAGAGAGAATGGCATAGGAATGTTTTAAGTTGTAAGGCCGAATGAGCCGTTTAAAGTTTTGTTTCCGCTGCAGCTTGTTTATTTTCAAGCTTTTAGGTTTTGTAAAATGATGTGGACCTTAAGATTTTGTATGATGTATTGAGAATATATTTCTCGCATGAGTATTGTAAAGGCTTGGCTATGTTGTTTTCTTTGTTGTGTTGTGATATTGTGTTGTAGTTTTCTGGCGTAACCCAGGGTTTGAGCATGGGGATCTCGAGGACTGTCACCCACATTGCTGACAGTGCCCGAGGCCCGACTCAGGGGATTTTTGGGGGCGCCACAATGAGAACCCTTGGAGACTGCTTAATATTCTCCCAAAAGGATATTGAGACTAAAAGGAAAAAACACATCTTTAGGTGCAACCTCTCAAAAGGTTGTATCTATTGAAAATAGTCTACCTCCGAGGACATAGGTATATGAGTTTACATAATAAATACCTAACTATATCTTTCAGAGGAAGAAGAAGAAACAGGTTTTCATTAATGATCAACCTGTCACTAAATGCACACACAGGGTCTCACATTGATGCTTCTCTTTTCTCTATTCAAGAGGAGTAACCAATATTCAAATTTCACCCTTATTTTTTCTTCTTCTCTCATTGATATTTCCTTAGAAGCAATGAAAATCTCATAATTTCTATTGGTCTCAGATTCTCTGATAGTTCAATCATCAAAGAAGCCAATTTCTAAAGCTGAAACACAAATAACAGCTCTCAACTCATCAGTGGATAATACAACTGTACTTTATCAAACATCCAGTGATATAGAACACTTACTTCTTATATTTCCTACACCATTTCAAGTCATCCACAACTAAAAATTTTAAATATTTCTAGTGAGCCTGAGAGAATACAAAATGAGAGTTAGACCTTGTACCTGGAAAAATGAGAGAGAAAAAAAGATCAAAACAAAAATGTAAAGATAGTGAGTGTGAGAGGCTGATTTGTAAAAGTCAGGCAAAAGGAGAGGGTGTGAGCAAGGACATACTTACCTTTATAGCTCATGTATTCTCTGATCACCATTCTAATCAAATATTAGGGATACTGAGAAATGAATTAGTTCAGGAGATGCAAAATAACAATTGCTAACTGACATGTCTAATAAGGACATTATCAAAACAACTGTCAGATCTCACAAACTGCAAATGAACCTGAATAAGAAATTGTGAATGGTTGGTTGGATGCAAGTAACACAAGAAGTATTGGATGATACAGCAGCACACCTCATATCAGAATATTTGATCACACAAGTATCAAGTGCAACTGTATTCACATGATGTTTATGAAGCATTGAGCAACACATAAAAGAGACACATAAAGTTCCTAAACTTCATGATCAATGGTCTTCAAACATTTCTTCTAGCTAAGTCAACCTAATCTATTTATTTTTACCCTTCAACATTAAATGTTGATGTCAAAAAGGGGGAGAATGATTAGGTCAAGGAGGGTAAAGAGTAATTCTAATGAAGAAAGGGGGATAATTGTTAAAGATGTTAACAAATTGATGGCTAAGCTTGAAGAACTATAGAAATCCAACAAAGCTATTAATGTAATTATCACTGTTAGCATAACAGAACTTGTAGTATTGGTACAATGGGGTTTACACATCATTAATTTTAATTCTAAGTAAGGGGTGTTATAAGGTTACGTTTTGACATCATCATCAAACTTTGATTTATGCTTATCATTTGATAAGGGGAGATTGTTAGGAATTATAACATTTGATAATGATGTATAATACTTAGAATTGTTAGAACTTGGAATTTTACTAGAACCTGCAGTAGTATACTATCAAAGACTACGATCAGAGACTACCAAGAATGCATTGGGAGAGTTCAACAAAGTTGAAATTATTTGTGCAGTCAAGCCTATCGGAGACTAGGAATTAGTCTATCGGAGACTAAGAATTTAGCCTATTGAAGACTAAGAATTTAGTCTATCGGAGACTAAGGATTGCACTATCGGAGACTATTGGTGAAGCCATCAAAGACTAAGGCAAAGACTAAGGCAAAGACACTTTATTGCATTGAAGAGTTCACGAAACTGGTCAAGGGATAAGCCATCAAGAGATAAATCTCCACTTATGAACTAGTCATCAGGGTATAAATATCCATTGATGAATAAGTGAATAAGTCATTAGAGGATAAATATCCACTAATGAATAAAGTCACAACAGGGGATAAATATCGAGTAATGAATAAAGTCATATCAGGGCATACATATCCACCGATGTATAATTCATCAAGGGATAAATGGCTTAGCACAATAGACCTCTACCAAAGTTCATAGCAGAGTTACAATTGAGATTTACAAGGTTGGGGAGCTGATTTGTGAAAGGAAAAAGATTAAAGTAACAATGACAAGACTTAACAGAGTTGTTACAACTACTGATAAAGAAAAGTTGCTCTAATTGAACATAGTAGTTGTTGAAAAGCAAAAAAGATTAGAGATAAGAAGTTGTATAGAAAGTATACATATAAAAATGCAAGAGATTACATAATAGAATAAACAAAAACAAAGAAAGAGTTTATTCAGATATTGAGTCTATAGTATGTAGCAAAATCATAGAATTTGAGAAAATAAGTTTTTCATGACTTGGGAAGTTAAAAATTAAATTCTAGGTTGCAGTTGTTCATACTCGAACAGATTTTCAGTAGCTGGTATCAATTCTTGATAACCAGATTGTAATTTCAGAATCAAAATCAATAAAATTCATTTTTTATTGAATAATCAATCTGCTGTGTTTTTACTTCTGTAATTTATTTTTAGATTGTATTGTGATCTTTACTTTGGGGATCAAATTAATCTTGCCCTGAGATGGATTACCTAAACTAGCTATAGAACATTTGTTCATTCTCACTTTTCTTATAATATATTACTTGGTGAACGATTGTGTGGCGCACCTGGAAATTCCCCGAGTTGGGCCCCGGATACTGTCAGCGATTTGGGTGACAGTCCTCAAGATCCCCAAGCTGGGTCTCCGGGCTACACCAAAAAACTACCACACAACATCAGAACAACAACACAGCCAAGCATTTACAACACTCATGCGAGAAATATATTCTCAAAAACAACATTACAGAATCTTAAGGTCCGCATCATCTTACAAAACCTCAAAGCTTGGAGATAAACAAGCTGCAGCGGAAACACAACTTTAGATGGCTCATATGGCCTTACAACTTAGACACTCTTAAGCCATTCTCTCTTTCTCTTTCTTAGGCGAATCAGCCTTCAAGACATAACTTGAAAAACATTCATAGCATTCCACATGAGCGTTTACGCTCAGCAAGTATATATTCATAGGCAAGAAGAACAGATAATACAAAAGCTTTAATATTCTTCGAGGTTGGGCGAAGTTATGCCAACACCTCATGATAATCAATAAACATATATCATCTAGGGTACCCGAGTGATATCAAGGGTTAACCCTTTTTCATTAGAACATGATTTGCCCTCTCTTCATCAGATAATGCATCACCTGACCAGACTAATCATTATCTGACTTCCATTAATCAAATTTCATCCCAGCTGGTCAGCCTGGTCGTTTGATTCATCATTTGACATACATAGTCACTTGCAGAAAGCATATGGTCTGCAAAAAGTCTGATTACCGATGCCTTGCCCCGGTCTATCATTCTCTATCATCATTGGCCAAAATACCAAGCGAAAGCATTCAACAGCCCTTTAACTACCCATATGGAGTATATCGTCTTGAAAACATTTTCTCATTTTAAATTGGCATCCTCTACAATTAAAAACAACTACTACCAAACACATTGGCGCGCTCAACAATTAAAAGTAGACAGCCGATGATTTTTCTATATACCCATACGGAAGCTACTCAGGTCTGCATATAAGTTCACAACTGCAAAACCCTTGCATCATCATCATTGTCTTTTGGTGTGCTAGCGACTTTAAACAGCTAGCAATCACCCAATAACATATAGCTCAATCAATATAATCTTTTCACGTACATCAGATCAATGATCGTACGTTACTTAATCATGAATAAAATCATCATCATGTGTAAGCTTTAACATTCTTCATTTATGTAAATCGAAATAGTGATTCTACGTAATCAGTAGAAAAGAAAGTGGAATGAGTATATACTTGCCTTGGTCCTTAACTAAAATCACTATACTAGTTGCAAAAAGGGTTGTGTAAAACATCATTGTTGGTATGACATGAGAAATCCATACTTAAAAAATGACCATTCAGATTAGAAAATGGTTATCAGGGCATGAGGTTGCCCGACGGGAAAATTTTCATTCGTCAGAGACTAAAATATCTCATCAGAGACTAATGATGTCATCTTAACCAATCGAAGACTAAGGCTGACGTCATCATCAGAGACTAACATTTACTCATCAGGGACTGATGACGTCATCTTAACTCATCGGAGACTAAGGCTGACATTATCAGAGACTATCCTTAGCCTGTCAGAGACCAATGTTAACTCATCAAGGACTGATGACGTCATCTTAACTCATCGGAGACTAAGGTTGACGTCATCATCAGAGACTAACATTTACTCATCAGGGACTGATGATGTCATCTTAACTCATCGGAGACTAAGGCTGCATCAGCATCAGAGACTAACATTTACTCATCAGGGACTGATGACGTCATCTTAACTCTTTAGAGACTAAGGCTGACGTCATCATCAGATACTAACATTTACTCATCAGAGACTAATGTTATCTCGTCAGAGACTAACGTTATCTCGTCAGAGACTAATTTCATCTCATTGGAGACTAACATTAGAGCTTGTCTCCATTTTAATGGAAGGTCTTACATAAACTTATCCTAGAATACCTCGTGAACATGAATATGTAAAAGAACACAGCTTTTCTTTCAAAGCTTTATTCTTCCTTGAAAACCTAGTATGCATGACTAATACTCTTGGATTCTATGCAAAAAGGAACAACAGAGGAGAACTTAAAATTCTTACCTCCTGGGTTGACAAAAGAGATCAAAGCCTGATTGAAAGTAATCGCCAAGGAAAGAGAACTTGAAATTATACGGAGATGGTAGATTTATGGAAGAACTTTGGAAGAGGAAATCTTTGGAAAGAGACTGAAATATTCCTCCAAATGAGGTATTTATAGTAGGTTGAGATTAAGCCTTGAAATAAAATGATTGGTTAATATGGACGGCAAAACGGCTGTTCATCATGATCCTTAGCAGCTAAGCAACATAATAAGCCTGCTGTCTTTCATGCACATACGTTTAATCCACTTGATGACACATAAGCAGCTTATTAATCAAATTAACATACGTACACAATGATGTCATCATACTTAGGCTCTTAAGTCCTTCATGAGGTTTAACCAGTCTGGACGCAAAGCTTTCTTCAAGCAATATCAACATATAAAATAAATTACTTGATCTTATAATCCAACATCCAAACAAACATAATCCTTTAATGAGTCCAAAATATTTAGACATTTAAAAACATCATATATTAACTATACACGTTAATATATAAAAAGAACAATATGAATAAATAAATCATTTATAGATAAACAAATTTCCAGGTCGTCACATTGTCCCCTCCTTACAATAAGTTTCGTCCTCATAACTTTACTGGTGAAACAGTTGAGGATACTTTTGCATCATCATTTCTTCTAGTTCCCATGATGCTTCTTCAGTATTATGATTTCTCCATAAAACTTTTACAGAAGCAATTTCTTTATTCCTTAAAACTTTCACTTGACTATCTAAAATTTTCATGGGCATCTCTTCATAATGCAAATTTGGCTTTAGCTCAATAGGCTGGTAATCAATAATGCCAGAATGATTTCCTCTATAAGGTCGTAGCATTGAGACATGAAAAATGTCATGAACATGGCCTAGAGCTGGGTGTAATGCTAGTTGATAAGCCACTTCGCCAATGCGGCGGAGTACTTCAAAAGGTCCAATAAAATGAGGACTTAACTTTCCTTTTTGTCCGAAGCGCAATATGCATTTCCAAGGTGAGATCTTAAGCAACACATAACCTCCTACCTCTAGTGTTTGATCCTTTCGGTGTTGGTTTGCATATTGCTTTTGTCGATCTTGAGCTGCCCTTATTTTAGCTCGGATTGTTCGGATTGCATTCTCAGTTTGTTGGACTATCTCTAGTCCTTCTAACTTCCTTTCTCCAACTTCATTCCAATACAATGGTGTTCTACACTTTCTTCCATACAAAGCTTCAAATGAAGCCATTCCGATGCTTGCATGATAACTATTATTATGGGCAAACTCGATGAGGGGTAGACGTTCATCCCATCATCCTCCAAAATCCAAAGAACATGCTCTCAGCATATCTTCTAAGGTTTGGATTGTTCTTTCGGATTGCCCATCAGTCTGTGGGTGGAAAGAGATACTCATATCCAATCTTGTTCCTAAATACTCTTGAAAGCTCCGCCAGAACCTAGACGTAAAACGAGGATCACGATTAGATACAATCGAAACTGGCACTCCATGACGACTAAGGATTTCCTTTACATACAATCTGACCAATTGGTCCATCTTATAGGTGTCCTTAATAGGCAGGAAGTGCGTAGATTTAGTCAATCTGTCCACTATTACCTAGATTGTATTTAATCCCTTTTGAGTTACTGGCAATCCAACTACAAAATCCATCGTGATGTATTCCCACTTCCATTCTGGGATATTCAAGGATTGCAACAAACCACTAGGCTTTTGGTTTTCTGCTTTAACTTGTTGACAGGTGAAACATATGTTTACCCATTCAGCTATTTCCTTTTTCATGTTAGGCCACCAAAAATTTTGTTTCAAATCCTGATACATCTTGGTTCCACCTAAATGTATTGAAAACTTAGAGTTATGGGCTTCCTGTAGTAGACTTCTTTTTAATTCTAGTTTTGTCGGAATCCAGATCCTATTTTCAAATCTCATCAATCCGTCATCGTGGATCCGACATTTCCCATTTTCTCTCCTTAGCAACTTTTCCCTATCTTCCACATATTCTTCTTCAGTTTCTTTGATAATAGTCAGTAAGCTTGGTTTTACACCAACCTCTTGCTCTATCTTTTTCTTTTGTTGAGTTGTGATAACATTTAATTGTAACTTCTCCAAATCCATCCTTACCTCTTCTTGTATTGTTATCACATTTAATCTTTCACATCTACTTAATGCATCAGCCACAATATTAGCTTTACCAGGATGATAGTTGATCGAGCAATCATAGTCTTTAATTAGCTCCAACCACCGTCTTTGCCTCATGTTCAGTTCCTTTTGGGTGAATATGTACTTTAAGCTCTTATGGTCTGTGTAAATTTCACACTTCTCTCCGTACAAATAATTCCTCCAAATCTTTAATGCGAAAACGACCACAGCCAATTCCAAGTCATGTGTTGGGTATCGTTTTTTGCAATCCTTAAGTTGTCAAGATGC
Source organism: Centella asiatica (assembly GCA_014636745.2). Classification (NCBI taxonomy): domain Eukaryota; kingdom Viridiplantae; phylum Streptophyta; class Magnoliopsida; order Apiales; family Apiaceae; genus Centella; species Centella asiatica. The sequence continues at coordinate 45,802,441 of CM025786.1, read as the reverse complement.
ATAGGCAATAACTTTTCCATGCTGCATCAGCACAGCTCCTAATCCATTCAACGAGGCATCACTATAAATCACAAAATCTCCTTTGTTGTCAGGTAAACTTAGTACTGGGGCGGTGGTTAACCTTTTCTTTAATGTTTGAAAACTTTTCTCACAAGCGGGAGTCCAAATGTACTTTTCTATCTTCTTTGTCAAATTCGTTAATAGAACTACTATCTTAGAGAAATCTTGAATGAATCGACGATAGTATCTCGCTAACCTTAGAAAACTTCGTACTTCAGTGGGTGTTTTTGGCTGTGGCCAATTTATGATGGCTTCAACTTTGATGGGATCAACCAAAATTCCAAATTCATTGATCACATGTCCTAAAAATTTTACTTCTCTTAACCAAAATTTACACTTTGACAATTTGGCATAAAGTTTATCTTGTCTCAGTGTCTCCAGTATTATTCTCAAATGTTCATCATGTTCTTTTCTTGTTTTAGAATAGATAAGAATGTCATCTATGAACACGATGATGAACTTATCTAAATATGGTTTGAAAACTCGGTTCATCAAATCCATAAAAACAGTTGGGGCATTGGTGAGTCCAAAAGGCATTACCACAAATTCATAATGACCATAGCGGGTTCTAAAAGCTGACTTAGGGACATCCTCAGTCTTAATCTTTAATTGATGATATCCTGATCTCTAGTCAATCTTTGAAAAGTACTTCGCTCCCTTGAGTTGATCGAACAAGTCATCAATCCTAGGTATAGGATACCGGTTCTTCACCGTCACCTTATTCAATTCTCGGTAATCAATACATAACCTCAACGATCCATCTTTCTTCTTTACAAATAAAACAGGTGCTCCTCAAGGTGAAACACTTGGCCTAATGAATCCTTGATCCAGCAACTCTTGTAGCTGTATCATAAGCTCTTTTAATTCTGAAGGGGCCATCCTATAAGGGGCTTTGGAAATTGGAGCAGTTCCTAGTACTAGCTCTATTCCAAATTCAACTTGTCTGTCTGGGGGTATACCTGGTAATTCCTCAGGAAATACATCTACAAATTCCTTTACTACAGGGATATCTGAAATCTTTAATCCTTCTACCTTCTTGTCATAAACATGAACTAAAAATGTTTCGCATCCTTTGCGTAACATTTTATTAGCTTGTAATACTGTAAGAAGATGAGAGGGTTCGGTAGACTTACATACATGGAATAACACTTTACTATTTGAGGTTGTTCTTCAGGAAACCTTCTTTTTCCTGCAATCTATACTTGCTTAGTATTTATGTAGCCAATCCATGCCTAGTATTAGATCAAACTCTCCCAATGGAAAAGGTATTAGATTTGCTGGGAAGTCATGCTTTCCTATTCTTATACGAAAATTAGGTAGAATACTCTTGGCAATGTACACCTCTTGATTAGCTACTATGACTTGTAGAGGTGTTTCTAAACATTCAGGAGTAAAATTTCTATTCTTAAGAAAACATTCAGATATGAAGGATCTAGTTGTTCCAGAATCAAATAAAGCATATACTTCAATTGAATTAACCAAAACCGTACCTGAAACCACACTATCAGATAACAGTGCGTCCTGCACAATCATATTGTAAGTCCTCGCTTGGGGTCGATTGATTGTCATGCTAGGTCCTACTAATGGGGTTTTACCCTAACTCTTTTTTCGAGGACATGAAGTGGAGATGTGGCCTTCCTGACCACAACTAAAGCATCTCCTTGTAGTTCCAACTATATGGCTAGCATTTTGTGGTTAATATTGCTGCGGGGGAAACCTCAGTTGGGAAACGATCGGTGCTTGGTTTGGGCAATTACTGACTGTATGCCCAGATCGATGGCATTTGAAACACAAATCGGTTCCTATTAAACACTGGGAAATTTCATGGTTCCTTCCACATTTGTCTCAAATAACAATCCTCCTTTTGCTCTCGTTTAAATCCGCACTGAAATTTCTTTTTCTATTATCATTATACCTATTTCCTTCCCCTTGTTTCATCACGACCGAACTGGTTTGTGGTTTTCCTTGTCCTCCAATTCTTTGATTAAGATTGTTACTAAAATATCTTCGCTTCCTCTGTCCTTCTTTGCGTTTCTCCCAGTTAAATTCCCGGAGTAGCTTACCACTTTTCTCTGCTACCTTTGACCTTTGAACAACTTCAGCATAGTTGTTTAAACACAAGATAGCAATCTTATCCTGCAGCCATGGATTCAAACCATACTCAAACCTTTTTGCCTTTCTTCTCTCAGTATCTACCAAATGCGGGCAAATCTTTGTAGTTCATTAAATTTCTTCTCATATTCTTCCACAGTCATGCTCCCTTGTCTCAATTCTAAGAATTGTTTTTCTAGCTCATCTACGTCACTGGTTGAAAAATACTGATTAAAGAAAAATTCTTTAAACTGGGACCAGGTGATAACTAGGTCAACCTCAGGGACTGCTTGCTCATTCCTACTTGCAAATCTCCTAGTCATTTCTAATTGTTCAGTATTTTCCCACCAATAACTAGCTTCTCCTTTCAATAGATACGTGGCATACTCTATCTTAAGGTCATCTGTTACTTCAGCAATATGAAAAGCTTTCTCTATTTCCTTAATCCAAATTTGAGCGGCAATGGGACCTCTATCACCATTAAAGGTAGGTGGACAACTATTGGTAAAGTCCTTAAATGTCACCCTTCTAGGTTGGGGTGGAAGTGCTTGGTTATTGTTATTTTGGGAGGCTTCCCTAATCAAGTTTACCAATAAGGCAATAAGATTCTCTGGATTATCATTTTCAGGATTGTTGTTTAGGTTGGGGTTCTCTTGGTCAGCTTGGTTGGTAGCTTGGTGGGTTCGAGGCCTTCCTCTTGGGGCCATTTCCTATAAATTAAGGAAAATATAAACTTACCATCAAAAGTTCCTTTTCTCTTTTTAAAGAATAACATATATACAAAAAGGAAAGAAAGAATTCTAAATTAAACCATCAAAATATGTATATTAAGTAACAAAAGTTACATCATAGCAAATTTGTACAATAAAGCTTCCTTGTTACAACACTATACAAAAACATAACATTGACTACTACTAGTGCCTAATACAAGGGTTGGGAATCAAGTTCACTCATTGCTCTGCGTGCAAAACGACACGTACCCTCAACCTTCTCTATAAGGTTATACATCAACTGATCTTGATCTTCTATAGTAGGCTAGCGCAACCTAAGATAATAACTAACCGAGATCACAACTTCCGTCAGAGTCTCAGTGAGAACTAAGGACACATCTTGAAATGTTACCCTCCAAAGGTCCAACAGTCTACTAGTTCTTTGATGAGCCATTGACTAACGCATCATGGTGGTATTACGGGTTGCCAACTCTGATTGTGTCATACGGATTCTGCATTGAATGTAATAACAGAATCCATTTGGAAAAGGCAAGGGTACTGAATTTTTTGGTGATGGTACTGTAGGTGCAACATTAGATAAGATAATTGGTGTAGAAACAACATGTGAAGTGGCTGACATCGTAGGTAATGTGTGCCTACCAGCAGGGGAACCTCTTATTTGGGAAGTATCCAAGGTTGGAGAATCTGTTTGATCATGGGGTGAGGAAGAACTCTTCATATGAACTGAGAAACTTGACCCCTCAAATGGGTTGGTTGGGTTTTGCTTAATTCCCTCTAGTTCTGCAGACCCCTTAACATGTTTATCAGAACCTCCAGGCACCTCAAAACAGAAAACCTGAGTTGGTTTATTCACTCTTTTGCGAGGAGTTACTCGCCAACATGCACCTGTCCTCCCACTGTTGACATCTAACAAATGGTGTCTACTAGTCTTGCAAAGTCAAGCATCATTATTACTAGGGGTATGCTTCTTCTCTAAACTTTTATCCATAGGTGCCTTACCCTTATCTACATGTCCTGGAGTAGGTGGATTCATCTATAAAGGAAACATAGCTTCAATCAATATCAACTTGATATTTATAATAAGGATTTAACATGCATACTAATACTGTAACAGGGTGTACAATACATCTTCAAAGGAAATTATAATATCTCATAGCCTTATATTTCATTTAATCTAATAGCCTACAAACAGCCAAAAATCAGCCTAGACATCTATTTCCTATTCTTCGTACAATCATTTCCTTATCATACTAAATCCCAAATTCTATTTTCCAGCAGAGAACAGGTCTCATAGTTGGTGCTTGGCTGCTGTGCTCTTATACCAACTGTGGCGCCCCCGAAAATTCCCCGAACAGGGCCCCGGATACTGTCAGCGATTTGGGTGATAGTCCTCAAGATCCCCAAGCTGAGTCTCCGGGCTACACCAGAAAACTACCACATAACATCACAACAACAACACAGCCAAGCATTTACAACACTCATGCGAGAAATATATTCTCAAAAACAACATTACAGAATCTTAAGGTCCGCATCATCTTACAAAACCTCAAAGCTTGGAAATAAACAAGCTGCAGTGGAAACACAATTTTAGATGGCTCATACGGCCTTACAACTTAGACACTCTTAAGCCATTCTCTCTTTCTCTTTCTTAGGCGAATCAGCCTTCAATACATAACCTGAAAAACATTCATAGCATTCCACATGAGCGTTTACGCTCAGCAAGTATATGTTCATAGGCAAGAAGAACAGATAATACAAAAGCTTTAATATTCTTCGAGGTTGGGCGAAGTAATGCCAACACCTCATGATAATCAATAAACATATATCATCTAGGGTGCCCGAATGATATCAAGGGTTAACCCTTTTTCAATAGAACATGATTCGCCCTCTCTTCATCAGATAATGCATCACTTGACCAAACTGATCATTATCTGACTTCCATTAATCAAATTTCATCCCAGCTGGTCAGCCTGGTCGTTTGATTCATCAATTGACATACGTAGTCACTTGCAGAAAGCATATGGTCTGCGAAAAAAATCTGATTACCGATGCTTTGTCTTGGTCTATCATTCTCTATCATCATTTGCCAGAATACCAGGCGAAAGCATTCAATAGCCCTTTAACTTCCCATATGGAGTATATCTTCTTGAAAACATTTTCTCATTTTAAATTAGCATCCTCTACAATTAAAAACAATGACTACCAAACACATTGGCATGCTCAACAATTAAAAGTAGACAGCCGATGATTTTTCTATATACCCATACGAAAGCTGCTCAGGTGTGCATATAAGTTCACGACTGCAACACCCTTGCACCATCATCATCATCTTTTGGTGTGCTAGTGACTTTAAACAGCTAGCAATCACCCAATAACATAAAACTCAATCAATAACATCTTTTCACGTACATCGGATCAATGATCGTACGTTACTTAATCATGAATAAAATCATCATCATGTGTAAGCTTTAACATTCTTCATTTACGTAAATCGAAATAGTGATTCTACGTAATCAGTAGAAAAGAAAGTGGAATGAGTATATACTTACCTTGGTCCTTAGCTAAAATCACTATACTGGTTGCAAAAAGGGTTGTGTAAAACATCATTTTTGGTATGACATGAGAAATCCATACTTAAAATGTGACGACCCCAGAATCCCTCACTGGATCAGGGCTTCGTCAAAAGAAGGAAAAGATAACCACACATCCATTCATATAATAATTATTGAAAGAAACCATATAAAGAGTTATTACAACCTAAAATATTACATTGTCAGCGGAAGCTATACTGTTTCTATACTATAATACAAAACATCACTTCTCAGATCATCTTCCTTTCTTCCCTCCTTATTGGCATTACAAAGGCTAGCCAACCTCAGTAATCGATCATTTTTGCCTTTCTCTTGTCTGAGGGCTCAACCTTTATATTCTGTCCTGCAAAACATTAAAATTCTACAAGAATGAGCGGTTCACGCCCAGCAAGTATATAAACAATTTGGGAAAAACAATTCTGGAATGTTTCAAAAAAATTCAATTCTGCTAAGAGGCTTAGTGAATCAATACTAATGCCTCAGAAATCTTTAAGGAATCTTTAGGACTACTGAGGATAAACAATTGTGTAATCCTTCTTAAAACAAAGCATAACTTCCTTGAAGTAAAAATATCCATCGGGGGCTAAAACTGCTGGATCTGCTAACCATACGGTATACAGTTGGCCTAACTGTGCCCGTATGATCCCTCCTTGTGTGAACGTACGTAGTCACATCAAATTCCTCTAGGTCAGGTGAAGAACAAATCAGCACATTTCCTTTCCTCTAACCATCCATGTGGCATCATCATTCAAGGAACATAGCATTCTCATTTATTGCACAGATATAACATTGAAAAATAGCTGAAAGAGCAAAGCTTCTTTATATCCATGCACTTTTATTCATATCATGCTAGCGGAAATTTAAAGCATAGCATTCTGTTTCACAAGGAAATTTAAATATAAATATCATAATTTTGAATGCATGTCGAATCAATTGATCATGCGCTTAACTGAAATAAGCATAAGAGTAAGAATATACTTGCATCAACTTACAATAAACATAAGATTGTGAATATACTTGCATCAACTTGCAATAAACATAAGATTGTGAATATACTTGCATCAACTTGCAATAAACATAAGATTGTGAATATACTTGCATCAACTTGGAATAAACATAAGATTGTGAATATACTTGCATCAGTCCTTTGCACAAAGTTCAAATCAATTTACTTGTGAGAGAGAGATTCTGTAAATTACGCAAGTAATATTTTAATACCTTAATAAGAATTTATGAAAGAAAATATGTATGTGATGTCCTTAAACTTTTACTGTTTTAAAGAATAACATCATAAAATAATTTTAAGAAAATAATGTTTTATAGTCTTGATAACAGACTATGCATCGGAGAATAATTTTCTCATTAACAAACTTGTCAGGGACTGATATCCTTAGCCATCAGAGACTGGGAATTTCCTCTATTGGAGACTAAGAAATCTCCTTCATCAGAGACTGCAGAATTTCCTTCATCAGAGACTACGAAATTTCCTTCATCAGAGCCTATGAATGACGTCATCAAGGACTGAACTTAGCCCATCGGAGACTAAGGAATGACGTCATCAGGGACTAACAACTCATCAGGGACTGATGACATCATCTTAATTCTATCGGAGACTAAGAGTGACGTCATTGGAGACTAACTTCTTATCAGAGACTGATGACGTCATCATGGACTAAACTTTAGCCTATCGGGGACTAAAGTTGACGTCATCCGAGAGTAAATAACCCGTCGGAGACTAATGACGTCATCGGGGACTAAACTTTAGCCTGTCGGAGACTACGGCTGACGTCATCAGAGACTAAATAATTCATCAGAGACTGATGACGTCATCTTAACTCATCGGGGACTAAGGGTGACATCATCATCAGAGACTAAGATTATCTCATCAGAGACTAAAATTATCTCATCAGAGACTAAAAATATCTCATCAGAGACTAAGAATATCTCATCAGAGATTAACAACATCTCTTGATTCTGCTACAATGGGACACCTATCATGCTCAAACCCAGCTTATGATGTCTTATGAAGATGCAAAAGAATAACTTAGCATAAATCTTGATGCTATGCCCGAAAGAAACTGAGTAGGGTTCCAGGTTCTTACCTCTTTGTTCTCAAGGGTGAAATCAAAGCTGGTCTGAAAATAATTTTTCGAAAGAAGAACTTGGAAATTTATGGAGATAATAAGTTTAAACAAAACTCTGAAAAGAGAAATTTTGGTAAAGGAATTAAAATTTCATCTCGAATGAGGTATTTATAGAGTTCAAGAGCAGTAAACTAAGGTTACGCATTGGAATAAAATGATTGGTTAATTTGGACGGTAAAACGGCTGTTCATCATGACTTCTTGACAGCAAACAGCTGCTGTCCTACATGCATGAAAACTTAGCCACCTAAACAGTTTCTAATCAAACACGTAATCACAAATGTTACGTAACCCTCTCCTCTTCCTCCATGTTGTTCAATATAATCTTATATGGGGTTTGCTAATCCCCTTTTTGATACCTTTTTAAGGAACTTAACCTCATCATCATGGATATCACATCATCATAAAAATTTTCATTGTAGATATGAATTTATCATTCACATTTAAAAGACTAACCCTATGTAAAAATATAATAACACAAAATAAAATTATTTCTTACCATAAAATATATTTAAAATTTTCGGGTTCTCACATAAAAGATGACCATTCAGATTAGAAAATGGTTATTAAGGCATGAGGTTGTCCGACGGGAAAAATATCACTCGTCAGAGACTAAAATATCTCATCAGAGACTAATGATGTCATCTTAACCCATCGGAGACTAAGGCTGACGTCATCATCAGAGACTAACATTTACTC
>CM025786.1:45771238-45794116 GCA_014636745.2 Centella asiatica | reverse complement strand
CATCGGAGACTAAGGCTGACGTCATCATCAGAGACTAACATTTACTCATCAGAGACTAATGTTATCTCGTTAGAGACTAGTTTCATCTCATCAGAGACTAACATTAGAGCTTGTCTCCATTTTAATGGAAGGTCTTACATAAACTTATCCTAGAATACCTCGTGAACATGAATATGTAAAAGAACGCTGCTTTTCTTTCAAAGCTTTATTCTTCCATGAAAATCTAGTATGCACGACTAATACTCTCGGATGCTATGGAAAAAGGAACAACAGAGGAGAACGTAAAATTCTTACTTCCTGGGTTGACAAAAGAGATCAAAGCCTGATTGAAAGTAATCTCCCAGGAAAGAGAACTTGAAATTATACGGAGATGGTAGATTTATGGAAGAACTTTGGAAGAGGAAATCTTAAGAAAGAGACTGAAATGTTCCTCCGAATGAGGTATTTATAGTAGGTTGAGATTAAGTCTTGAAATAAAATGATTGGTTAATATAGACGGTGTGACGACCCCAAAATCCCTCACTGGATCAGGGCTTCGTCATAAGAAGGAAAAGATAACCATACATCCACTCAAAGATTAATTACTGAAAGAAACAGTAATAAGGAGTTATTATAACCCAAAATATTACATTTACAGCGGAAGCTATCTTGTTTCTATCTTGTAATACAAAATATCCTATCCCAGATCATCTTCCTTCCCTCCCTTCCTAATGGCATCACAAGGCTAGCCAGCTTCAGTAATCAATCATTTTTGCCTTCCCCTTATCCGAGGGTTCAGCCTTAACTTCTTGTCCTGCAAGACATTAAAATTCAACAAAAATGAGCGATGTACGCCCAGCAAGTATATAGACAATTTAGGGAAAAACGAGATTGAAATGCTTCAAAGAAATTCATTTCTGTTGGAAGGCTTGATGGAACGATATCAATGCCTTTGGATTCCTTAAGAAATCTTTAGGGTTACTGATGATATTCAATTGTGTAACCCTTCTTAGTGTCAAGCATAACTTTCTTGGAGTAAAAATATCCTTCGGGGGCTATACCCGTTGGATCTGCTAACCATACGGTATACAGCTGGCCTAACTGTGCCCGCATGATCCCTCTGGTGTGAACGTACGTAGTCACATAAAATTCCTCTAGGTTAGGTGAAGAACAAATCAGCACCTTTCCTTTCCTCTTGCCAACTATGTGGCACTTCCCAATTAAGGGACATAACATTCTCATTCATTTGCACAGATATAAGATTGAATAATATCAGATAAATCAAGGCTCCTTTATATCCATGCATTACATTTATCATGCTAGCGGAAACTAAGCATAGCATTTTGTTTCACAAGGAAATTTAAATATAAAGGATGTAATTTTGTACACATGTCGAATCAATTGGTCATGCGCATAACTGAAATAAATGTCAGAGTAAGGATATACTTGCATTATCAAGCATAATAATGAAGGTATACTTCCTTTAATTTGAGATAAATATAAAAGTGTAGATATACTTGCCTCAGTCCTTTGCACAAAATTCAAATCAATTTACTTGCGAGAAAAGATTCTGTAAATCACGCAAGTAATATCTTAATACCTTGATAATAATTTATGGAAGAAAATGGATATGAGATGTCCTTAGACTTTACTGACTTGAATCTAGTATGATAACATTGTGAAATAACCTTAAGAAAATAATGTTTTGTGGCTTTGATCACAAACTGTGCATCGGGGAATAATCCCCTTAGCCATCAGAGACTACGGGAAAGTATCAGGGACTAATACGTGTACTGGACGCGCCAGAGACTAAACGTGTCGGGGATTAAAAACTCATCAGGGACTGATGACGTCACTTTAAATCTATCGGGGATTAAGGGTGACGTCATCGGAGACTAACTTCTTATCAGAGATACTGGTGACGTCATCAGAGACTAAACTTTAGCCGATCGGGGATTAATCCTGACGTCATCGGGGACTAACTAACCCATCAGGGATTAAATAACCCATCGGGGAATAAATAACCCATCGGGGAATAAATAACCCATCGGGGAATATCAGAATATCACATCGGAGACTTCGACTATCTCATCAGGGACTAGCAATATCTCATCAGAGATCAACAATATCTCATCAAAGATTAACTGCAGAGACTGCTTCTGCTACAATGGAAGACTTTAACATGAACATCTCTGATTATGATGTCCCATGATGATGCAAAGAGCATTAATCTTAGCATAAATCTTCGATGTTATGCAAGAAAGAAAACTGAATAGAACACTAAGTTCTTACCTCTTCGTTCTCAAAGTGGAATCAAAGCTTTTCTGAGAAAATTCTCCGAAAGAAAATCTCGGAAGTTTTCAAAGATAACAATTTTGATGAAACTCTTAGGAGAGAAATTTGGTAAAGAGTTAGAATATCACTTCGGATGGGGTATTTATTGAGTTAAAAAGCAGTAAGCTACGATTAAACTTGAAATAAGATAATTGGTTGATTTGGACGGTAAATACAGCTGCTCATCATGATCTCTTAGCAGCTAAGTACGTATAAGCAGCTGCTGTCCTTCATGCACAAACTTGCCACCTAAATCATACACGTAGTTATAAAGCTACGTAATCCTTTCATTCTCCTCCTTGTAGATCAAATAATCTTATATGGGATTTGCTAATCCCCTTTAATACCTTCTCAAGGATTTAACCTTATAATCATGAGTACCACATTATTATTAAATTCTTTTTGAAAATATATGAATTTATCATTCATATCCGAAAGAATTAGACTTCATGCATAAATAAGATAACATAAAATAAAATTTGCCACAAAATATATTATCTCATATTATAAAACAAATTTACAATTTTCGGGTTCTCACAGACGGTAAAACGGTTGTTCGTCATGATCCTTAACAACTAAGCAACATAATAAGCCTGCTGTCTTTCATGCACATACGTTTAATCCACTTGATGACACATAAGCAACTTATTAATCAAATTAACATACGTACACAATGATGTCATCATACTTAGGCTCTTAAGTCCTTCATGAGGTTTAACTAGTCTGGACGCACAGCTTTCTTCAAGCAATATCAACATATAAAATAAATTACTTGATCTTATAATCCAACATCCAAACAAACATAATCCTTTAATGAGTCCAAAATATTTAGACATTCAAAAACATCATATATTAACTATACACATTAATATATAAAAAGAACAATATGAATAAATAAATCATTTATAGATAAACAAATTTCCAGGTCGTCACAAATTGTCACTTGTTTTTTACTTTTGTTTCTCTTTAAGATAAATGCGAGAAAGGTGAGAGTTCCAAAGGTAAGGAAAAGATGTACGGTTAATTCCGTACTGGACTGACTGTTAATGCTTCATAGTACAAATCCAATATTGTAATAGTTATTCTGGTACGTTTTTCGTTGTTAAACTTTGTGACACAAGGTTTGTAATAATTGCTAGTTATACTCAATTCAAGCCTATGATATGTATGTGAGTTTGTGTACTTCTGTCTCACGGATGACTCAATGTTTCGCTGAAAGTCGGGATTGCTACAAAAAAATATTATTTTTTCCATTCTAACATTAAAATATGTTCTAATTTTTTATGTTAATCAATGTTGTAAAGAAACCTAAATAGTGTCTATTGTAGTTTACTTTAATTAATATAATTGTTATAATCATATAACCTATGGCGAAAATTTAGACCGCAACATAATTTGCATTGAAAATATTAGTCAATGTTCTAAAAGATGAGTTGGGCGGACGCCTAGGCGTAGATGGCATAAGACCATTGGATTTTTTTATTTGGATGACTAAAAGATGTTGGAATTAGATTAAGTAGGTCTGGGCAGACATTAGGCGGTCAGTTTTTTAAATTTTTTTTTTTGTTTTTCAATTTCTAATGAGAAAAAGATTATACATATACACTATGAAGATACTGTTCTTGTAATTGTGTATAATTATGTATTAATTTTATTAAATTTATTGAAAAAAGTATCAATCCGTTCACCAATAAACACAAGAATTGCAATAATAATCCGCCTAAACAAACGCCTAATCCTCACCTAGTTCATTTAGGCTCTAGGCTCCCTCTCCACTGCTTATGTTCGCCTAACTGCTTTTATAACACTAATATTATTAACATAAAAAAAATTTATAGATCTATTATATTAATTTTAAAGTTTAATATGTGATTATTTGATTAACAAGTATATGACCAACTACAAATGACAATCAAAAATCAATAAAATGAACCTTTAATTAAATTTAAATATCACATGACCTTATAAAATTAAAATATTTACAAAATTACTACTATTTGATACATAAAAAGATAAATCGTGCAACACAACGTTCAATTGATTTTCATTAAAAATATTTCTAAGAAAATTTAATGTACAACACATAAGAAAAAAAAGAATTTTTAGATTCTTTTTATTAAAAACACTTTTTTAACTCTTTTTATGTGAAATAAAAATATCTTTTTTTGTCTCTTTCATATTAAATAAATAAATAAATAAAATTAAATAATATTATTTTACTAAAATTTAATATATATATATATATATATATATATATATATATATATATATATTATACATTTGAACAGGTTCGGCAATTTAAAGTTTAATGAGATCAAGAAATTATAAACCTCATAATTTTTATAATTTTAAAAAATAAATTAAAATAATATAATTAGATTTTTAAGATTATAATTTTATTTTGGATATAGTTACAATTGTGAAGAATACAAAAATTGTGGAATCATGCATACCTTTAGTTTTCAATCATGTTAGAACCAAATAAGTTCAATTATTTGTAGAAGGGGCGGGGGGTTGGGGGTTGAATACAAACACTACAAACTTTTTGCTCTTTTAAAACTTATGTTGCATAGGCTGGAATAGCTGCATATTCAAAAAAAATCTACTGAAATTAAAATGAATACACAAGCATTCAAGTTAAAATAGTTGTATTAAAACTTGGTGTTTTTCTAGAAATCTGTTGAATCACAATTGTGATTAACAGCTACAATTCTGTAATAAATTACAGCTTCTCTTTTCTCACTCACTAGTTACGTTTTTCTTTGAATATCTCTCTCAAGATCTATTACAAATCTTCTTTCTAGTGTTTGAGTGTTGTGGCTTGCTTGCTTGGTTTTTCGTGTAACAACTCTTTCTTTATGTATAGCAGATTAGTTGGCACCCACGTGCTGGACATGTTTCTTTTTTAACATAGCCGTAGTATGTCACATCAAGGTCCTTTTGGAGTGGTGTGTCAGACTGTTGTTGGCTTTTGTTTCTTCTTTTTCATCCCCTGATCTGCATGTATTTAATGCTTGAGAGTTGTTATTGGATAACCTAACTTTAAGGAATATCTTTCCAGTTATACCCCTTGCTTTCATGCCAAGTATCAATGAATTGCATGTAAGTCCTGATGACGTATGGATTATTTCATAACGATCCACTGATGCCAAGCCCTGATAGAGACTTGATCAGTGCTTCTGGATCCACTGATGGCAAGATACTGATGGCAACTTGATCAGTGCTTCATTATCCACCGATGTCAACCCCTAATGGAGGCTTGATCAGTGTTTCGTTATCCACTGATGTTATGACCTTCTTGTTATCCACTGAAGGGTTCCACTGATGAGTTGATCTTTTGTCATCGCCAAACTTGTCGAGCAATCTAAGTCATCGTCAAACTCGTTGGGCAATTTAAGTCATCGCCAAACTCGTCGTTAGTGGATAAAAATGACTATCGCCAAAGTAACTTTTATCCATCGCCAAACTCATCGCGAGATAATCTGTCGTCAAAGTGATTTTTAGTCATCGCCAAACTCATCGGGAGATATGTTGTCGCCAATGTCTGGACATTAGAGTGATTTCCCTGAAGGGTTCCACTGACGGGTTCCCCTGACAAGGTCATCCCCTAATGCCTTCCCCTGACTAGGTCATCACCTGATGCCTTCCCCTGACAACTTTCCCTGACGAGGTCATCGTCTGACGGGTTCCCCTGACGAAGTCATCGCCTGATGGGTTCCTTGATGACTTCCCCTGATGAAGTCATCCCTTAACAAGTTCCCCTGATGGCTTTTCCTGATGGAGTCATCCCCTTATACAGTATTTTTAGGCTTCCCCTGATGCGTTCTTTTCACTAATACCCTTAAAAATACTTGTTCTTTGATCATCGATACTTCATTGGCTTTGCCTGGAATGTCTGTCGTACGGAATACTCATCTTCTTTTAAGTAACAACAGTCATTCCTTAAAACTGTCGAGTCCGTTCAAGTTATCACTAATGACTCGCCCAGTGCAGTGTAGACCATCCGCCGATGACTAAGTCATTCATCAGTGGATTCAAAACTTATGCAAATATACTAAGGTTTATAGAATACCTTGAGTACTTAAAGATGTGCAATTATGCCCTTAAGCATCATCATCATCATTATTTAAATCTAACAAAACATAATCTATAGAATGTAATGTGACCATAAAAATTGATAAAATTTGTGGATCTCTTTATATTTTTTTGATACTCTTTTTTTTACAAGGTTGATTTTTTCAAAATAAAATTTGTATATAACCGTTGTAGTCTATTATATTTTTTAAAAAAAGTTATAATTCTTTTGCGTTAAACACTAATTAAGTTTTTTGTATATATATATATATATATATATATATATATATATATATATAGTCATAAATTAAAACGTGTTATTATAATTGGAATATATTTTAGAGACTTGTTTGCGATAGTCTAAAAATAAAAGAAAACATTAACATTGAACTTATATATAATAGAGCAGCCAAACATGATCTAAAAAATGTAATAAATGTTTTTGCAATTAAGTTCAATTTTTTCCTTATTGATCCTTTATATATACTAGCCACAATACTCGTGCAAAGCACGAGTTTTTAAAAAAAATATTCGTCTAAATTTAGTCATACTATAATAATTGTAATCGGTAATCAAAATAAAATTATACTCCATCCATTCTAAAAAGTGATCTAGTACGTTTGCAAAAGTTTATAATTTTAATTTCATTTAAATTTGATTGATTTTGATTATAAAATGATTAACATTACATAATATATTAAAATTTCAACATAATAAATACTTTATTATGCATAAAGATTATTAAACTCTTGTCACTATTTGAATTATGGAATTTCACAATCTAATATAAACAAAATAAAATGTTACTATTTTTGTAGAATGGATGGAGTAATATAAAATATTAACAATCATACGTTAATTTTAATTTTCTTTGGAATCAAATGAACAATAGTAAAAAAATAAATAAATTTAGTATTGATTAACACATTAAATTGTATAAAAAACATATATATTAAATTCAGTAAAACAATATTGTAAGTTGAATTTATCAATGGATAATGAAAAAGCAAAAATAATCTTACATTTTATAAAAGAATGTTAGATATAAAATCTAACAAATAGTTTATAGTAGTGGGAAAAGAAAAAAAATATATTATACACCCGCTTAACTTAAAATTTGTGATTATTTGAATAAACCTAAAAATGCTCTCCTTTTCTTGTATGGTACTTATTCAAAATTTGAGAAATATTACTACAACAATTGTATGATATGTTACACTTTTATTTTTTTACGTATTAAATGATCATCATTTTGTAAAATACAGAACAACAACAATACAAACACACCATAATCTCTATTAATAAAAGTAATTAACTAATATGGTTTGTGATATTATTTTTTTTAATGTTTGATTGAGAAGCAAATATACATTATATATTTTTTTCATGGAATTTCTTATTAATCTCCAATTAAAGATAATAATAAGAATTTAGTGTTATATTTTTGAAAATATAACATTATAATAAAAAAAATTGTTAATATTATATTTTAAATAAATTTTATTATCAAATATTTTCTTTTTTCGTAACGGATGGTGTATTATAAAGTTATCAAGCCTAATTTCTACATACTACAAAAAATATTTTTTTATTTTTTATTTTTAACATAGTATAAGTTGATTAAGTCAACGATGATTTTGACCTACTGAATGTTTATGGGGTGAATATTTGGATAAAATAAGAAACATGAAATGCTAAATAACATCTTTTATAAGTTAGGGTACAAATTAAAACAATAATACAAATCACGAGTTTGTTAAAAAATTTTAAAAAATATTTGTCCAAATCTTTCTAATATTTTTATGATTGTAATCAGTAATCAAAATAAATTTAAAAAAAATATCTAATAATCATGCATTATTTTTTTAATCAAATAAACTATAATATTTTTGGTTAACTTGATCTCATGATTTATTAAGATTTAATTTTGATTAATACATTAAATTGTATAAAAATATTATATATAAAATTTTAGTAAAATAATATTGCAAGTTAAATATATTACTCAATAAAAGAAAATAGTATGATTAATTTTAAAGTTTGTAAATATTAGATATAATATCCATCAAATAGTGTCCGTTAATGTGAAAAGATAAAAGATGTTTTACACCCTATACTTAGCTAAAATTTTGTGGTTATTTAAAAAAAACCTAAAAAAGCTCTCTTTTTCTTCCTTGATGTTCATTGAAAATTGAGAAAAATATTTCTAATAAATACCAATAATTGTATGATATGTTAACTTTTTATTTTTGTACATATCAAATGATCATCATTGTGTAAAATTCAAAATAATAACAATACAAACACAATATAATCTATACTAACAAAAGTTATTAGCTTATATGATTTGTGATTTTTTTTAATGTTTATCTAAGAAGTTATTATTCCCAAATAAGTAATTGTAGAAGGGGAGGTTGAATACAATTATCAGATTTCTCGCCCAATGTAAAGATCTCAGATGTAATGTGTAAATTAATTACAGAATTAATAAACAAGAAAAGTTATATCAATCAATAAAAAATAGTTTTTATTGATTTTGAATCTGAGTTACAATCTGGTAATAAAAAAACTATTGATACCATTTTCTTTATCTCTGTTATAAACAATAGTTTCTGAAATCTATTCTTGATGAACAACTTCGACTCTAGAATATAAATCCTAACTTCTCAAGTTCTACAAACTTGTTACTCTCTATCTCTCTAGATATCTAACACTGAATCTCTTGATACAACTTCTCTTTCTGTAAATCAATTACAACTTCTCTCTTCGAATTGATTCTTTTTATCTCTCGAGATGTATATGGATGTATATTGATGATTCTCAAGATGTCAATTTCTTCTCTACTCTGTATCTCTATTTATAGACACAACTTCCTTCTCCATCTTATCATGGTGAACAACTATGATTTTACCTTTCTGAAAAATATCTCTTTCTTTCTTCGGTAATTGTAGCAACTCTGTTACATAACTTCTCAGTTACATAATCTCTCTATCACGTTATCTCTATTGTATAACGTCACCAGTTTCATTATTTTAATTTCAGATCCTAACCGACTTAGGAGTTTGCTGCAATTAGTCATATGTCATCTTCAATATCCACTAATAATTCTGTATCTATTGATGACTACTTTATCTGCTGATAACCTCTGGTGTAGATTATTTACTGCTGAAGAATTTTATCCTCCGATAACCATGTTTCCTTTGATGCAGATTATTTGTCGACTTATCTACTGATGGTCATTATCTGCTGATGAACAAATTATCTGTCGATGACCATTTACAAATTATCTGTCGATGAGCATATATCTGTCGATGGTCATTATCTGTTAATGACCAACTTACTGTAGACAATCTTTATCATTGGATAGTCATTTAAACTTTGCTCAGAACATCCTTCGATGAACATGTTTCTATAAAATATCTTTATTATCTATTGCATAATACCTTTTGATGAACACATATCCACAAAGACATATTTTTATCCTTTAACTGACTGCTTAGATGATTTATCCTCTGATTATCCACTGATGTACATTTTACACCGTCAGAGGATAACATCTATTAGCCTGTCTATTATCCACTGTTGAACAGTTTATACTGTCAGAGAAAAATACTAACAAAACCAACTACAGTTTATCTGCCGATGTTTATATAACACATAAATAGTTTCTAGTACAATTAAAAAATTTAACAATTTTAAATATTATATATCACCATCAAATGTTATAATTTCTAACAAAAATACATGTATAAATAGTATATTTTTTCATGATTTTTTTTTATTAATGTTCAATTAAAGATAATAAGAAGATTGTAATTACAAATTTAAAAAAAATATAATACTATAATAAAAATTATGCAAATATTATTTGTTTATATTAAAATAAATTTTATTGTCAATATTATTTTTTTCTGTAATCGATATAGTAATATAGATTTGTTAAACTTAATTTCTAAATACTACAAAAAAGGAAAAATTATAACATAGTTAGTATAAATTGACTAAGTCAATGGTCATTTTGATCAGTTGAATTCTTTTACGATAAATATTTGGACAAAACAAAAAATATGAAGTTCTAATTAACATCTTTATAAGTTATGATGTAAATTATAATTTAGTGTATAATAAAATGCATATGCAATTGATTTTAATTTTTTCTTAGTTGGCCTATTATATATATATATAGGGGGCCGATCCATA
Organism: Centella asiatica; assembly: GCA_014636745.2. Lineage (NCBI taxonomy): Eukaryota > Viridiplantae > Streptophyta > Magnoliopsida > Apiales > Apiaceae > Centella > Centella asiatica. Next base: position 45,783,529 of record CM025786.1, on the reverse strand, counting down.
GGTAACGTTAACTGTGGAGTCTTTCGTAGCTAACACATTTATAACTGTCGATCGGATAATCCAATCCTGGAGATCAAACTTTTAAAAAAAAAATTTCCCTTTCTGCCACTCTCACTGGTGGAAGGGGAAATTTTTATTTTTTTTCTCCTTCCGCTAGTCTCACTGGCGGAAGACAGGCAAAGGGGGGAAAAACAATTTCTCCCTTTCCACCACTCTCACTGCGGAAAGGGCCAATTTTTTTCCCCCTTTCGCCAGCTTGTGCTTGATATTTATGCTTGAAAGGACATTTTTTTTAAGTGTTCCGCCAGTCTAAAAAAAATGCTTGATAAAATGTTTTTTTTAAGCCTTCTATCAGGCATTTTCAGTGTAATACATTATATTACACTGAAATCTCAAATTATATAACATACCATCAATAAATACAAATATATAACACACCATCGACAAAAAAAATATATATTACACTGAGAAACATAAATTGTATTACATCTGAATCAAATAGAACTATAACAAATACAACTTCACTCCATTTATCGTACATATTAATCATTAGTCTTCATCAGAATCCAACATCAGTGATCCTGCCATCTTGTACCTTCTAGGGGGACCCCATTACCATTCCTTTGTGCAGTTCTCAAGCAAGACGCAAGCAAAGAATGGATGCATCTTGAACTGTCTATTTAGCTGCAGTGGGATTTAGTCCAAGTGAGATTGCGTCCATATATTTACAAACGTAAACCCCATAGTTTGAACCATTATGTTGTTTTGCCACTTCAACTTTCTTCCCGAGTTTTGCATCTCTTGGGGGCCAATTGGTCTCGGGGTCAGCAAATCTTAGCAAGATAGGTACAAGTGTCTTCTGCTCATTTCAAAAATAAAAATTAGTAAGTGACAATAACAAATTAAAACCATATGTAAATCAACATAAAATCTGTTAGAGATAAATGATGATGATGATGATTATGTAATAAATTGTGCAACTGTAAATACTTGAGGTAGTTTATAAACCTTAAGATCAGCACAAGTTTTGCATCCACTGATGATAAGTTTATTCATCAGTGGATAGTTAATAATTTCACAAGACAAGTCAGAAAACAGGAACATTCAAAGGACTTGACAAAGTGAAGGAGAATGTCTGATGCTACTTGTAAGCAAACGAAGTATTCCGCACATTAGAAATTCTAAGTCAAAGTTACGTTGATTAAGTCCCATCAGGGGAAACCCATCAGGGGAAACCCATCAGGGGGAACCCATCAGGGGAACCCATCAGGGGAACCCATCAGGGGAACCCATCAGGGGGAACCCATCAGGGGAACCCATCAGGGGGAACCTGTCAGGATATGACAAAGGCAGACCAATCCGTCAGTGAATCACTTCAGGACATATCAGTGTCAGGCAAACCCATCAAGGTAACCTGTCAGGGATAATGACCAACATGACATCAGTGGAAGCCATCAGTGTATGCCGTCAGCTATAACCATCAGGGTTAAGAAGCACTGAGTTTAACTCAAGTGAAGGTCGAAGCCCTGATCCAGTCAATAAGCATCAGGGGATCCAGAAGCACTGATCAAAGTCCGTCAGGGCTGGCAGTCAGTGGATCGTTGTGACAGCATACACCCGTCATCAGTTCTTACACAGAAATCAACGTAACGTGTTACAGAAGCAAGAAATATTAACTGGAAAGATATTTCTTGAAGTTTGTTAATGGTCCAATGAGAACTCTCACGCATTAAATGCACACAGATCAGGGGAAGAAAAGTAGCAACAAAGCATGTAGCAGTCTGACACATAAGGTTTAGATGTGACATACTTGCGGCTAAGTTGAGAAGAGAAGCACGTCTCAAGAACGTGATTTCAACCCACTGATTGATATATAAGCAACGGAGCTCTCATTACACAAATAACGAGTGATTGAATCTATCCAACTTATCAAACAAACACTGAAGCACAAAACACTAGAGAGAAGCTTTGCAATAGATCTTGAGAGAGATATTTCAAAGAATATTAGAAGCTAGTGAGTGTGAGAAGCTGTGAACTTTATTCACAGAATTTGTAGCTGTAAATCACATTTGTGATTATACAGATTTCCAGAAAAACCTCGAGTTATAATATAACTATTTTAACTTGAATCTGCGTGTTCATTTCATATAGTTTTTCTGTTTGTTACAACTTGTTTTCAGTAAGCCTTATAACTTTTTAAGTGCAAAAAGTTTCAGGTGTTTGTATTCATCCCCCCCCCCCCCCCTTCTACAAACACTTGTGCTAATATTGCACTAACAAAATCTTTTGTACTTACCGCAACTGCAACATCCGCCCGGTATCGCACATCCAACTGTGTCAGAGTCATCTCAGGATGCATGGGATCAATGATTTTTATTGCCCATGCCTTAACATTGAACATCACCAAGACAAAATGTTTGTGTATGCGGGAATGGAATGGCATGAAAATGACATCACATTCTGATACACGTAAACCATTTTGTTCTACAAAGTGTTGTACAAAGTCAACTGCATTTGCAATATCAGTTTGGATTCTGACATTTCTCATGGTTTGACCCACGACAATGAAGAAAGTTGGCAGATAGTATAAATTTCTTTTTAACTTCTTTCCCTCCCGTGTTATGACGGCGTCTCTTTCTGCTAACAATTCTTGGTAGGCGTCCACAATTGTGTTGCCTATCCATGCCCCAGGCAATAATTCTTTGGCCTCCTCTTAATAATATTATAACCTTTGATTTTTCAAGGCAAATACTGTGAATCATCGACTGGTTCACCATTGAACCAGTGTCGAGTCAACCATTCCACCTTCTAAGGGTTTAACGGCTTCACCATGCCCCCTTTCACCGGAACCATCAACAGATCATGTCTTGACACTCTTGTCGGATTAGGGACGGGTGGAGCCTTTTGGGAGAAATGGGTAAGAGTTGCATCTTTGCTTTGATGGGCGGTTCGAGTGAAAGGATTGAAATCTGTTGTAAAAGAAATGGGAGGATCTCAAGTAAAAGTTGGAATTGAACTGAAAATAGGAGGTTCCCAAGCATCAGTAAAGGAGGGAGTGTAAAAAAGATGCTCTGAACTTAAAGGGAGAGTGATGGCAGTGGAGGACATAGATGTGGTTGGGGGAGGAACCTCCAGGGCAGTGTTTGTAGGAGTAACTCCAAGATGAGAGAAATGTATTTGAATAAGCAGTTGGTTGTTATCATGCACCAATGCTTGATACTGTTGCTCAATCTGAGGTGGTTTGTTCTCCCACTGCTGCAACAACCCAAAGTCCTTCTTCAACTACAAATAACAAATAGAAACAGTAAAGAATGATAAAATAAGTTAATAAACATTAAACAAATACAAACATTAAAGAATACTAGGATTAGTTACATACCATGTCAAGTACTTTGATTTGATCAAACATCACTCGGATTCTATATTAAAGATCAGTTGGGTCTGGTTTTGAAATAAGTCTTTGAGTGATCTTATGGTACCACAGATAGTATACATCCATATCCAGTTTATTTGCCTTGTCATTCTGTGATACCAATAACCCAACTAAATTGTCCTAAAAATCATTCCACAATTCGATATATGAGCAACGAAGAGTTGCATAATCGATAATATCAAATCGATTGTCCTTTTCAATGGGCAACCTCAATGCAGTGTGGTCGAATGGTGGTTCAGGTATCCTCTGATAATGGCCAAACTGCCTTAGAACTCTATTAGGCATTTGAAACTTAACCTCATCGAAATGGATTAGGGGGATGCGACAATTTACAAATAATCGTGCCATCCACGCATCCTCAACATCCTCGTCTACCTTATAAAGTATAAGGCCTCCAATTGATCTTGTCCCTTGGTTGGTTCTCAAATTCTTGCCTGTATAGAGGTACATTGTGGTGAGGATCAAATCACCTATCATTGTAAGGAGCATGTTTGGCATATGCATATCACGTGGCCACCAATCACCTATCACGTGGCCACCAATCATCTGAACCGGTACGTGGAAATGGACGACCAATCCAAATCATGTCATATGCCCAAATCTGCAGAATAGTCATGCATCCTTTTATCCTTCAATGCAGAGAAACGTTCCCATTTTGTTCCTTAAAATGGGATGCGTGATGGAGTGCTTGATAAATAGATGCTAGCACAGCTGACCCCCAAGCATAGTTGACAACGTCCTCTATATCTCGAACAAAAAGCATATACCTATAAGAAAGGGGAAAAATATTCAATATTATTCACATTAATGGGGTTAATAACAAATGTATAAAATTACTATAACTTTAAATCATACCTTGTCGGGCATATGTCTTTTGTTTTGGTTGAAAACAATATTGCACCGCACAACCATAATATGTACACTCTAGTGTAGACCACCACATAGTCCATTGGTGGATCATTCGATAGTTCACTAAAAATTTCAACCAACCACCTTAAACGAAATCCAACTCCATGCTTTGCTTCCTTATATGAGTTATTGTACCATCTTTCACCAAAACATTGTTTAAATAATCGCCTTTCTTGTTTCTCACTTAAAGCACCACAAGTGAGAGGTTTCCCGTTAAGTGGTAAACCAAGTATATAATATATGTCATCCAAAGTGATTGTCGCCTCACTAGGATTCAAACGAAATGAATTAGTCTTAGATCTCCATCTTTCGGTTAACGTGGTCACAAGGCTTGCATCGTGCCTCGAACATATACAACCAAAAGTAAAAGCGTGAAATCCAACGGCATTTAAAATTTCTTTCTGTTCATCACTTAGAATTAACGAATCATACTTTTGGTTTGTTTGTTGAGCAACCTCTAAAGTCCTAAACTCATTCCGGTTATAAACATGTGAAAACACATGAGATAGTTGATCATTCAAGACACTATCATCCTCCGGACCCGGAAAATAATCAAATTGATCCATTGCAAACTACAAAAAATAACAAAACATTACATATTAGTATACACATGTCTACACACTGCCACTACAACAATATTCACATTACAAACTAGTATACACACTGCACACACACACACACACACACTGCACACGCACACACACTGCACACATTGCACACACGCACAGACTACACACACACAAACACTGCACACATATACACACACTGCATACATATACACATATGACAGTATACATACACAAACATATTTACATTGTTAATATTCAATATTCAAAAATGAAATCAAGATAGTTCTAATGTATTATAAAAATTTACTTGATTTGAGGCTGTAACAAATGGAAGTTGTTTGGACTGATGGAAGTTGTTAGAAGGAAGAAGAAGAAATTTTTTTTGGAAGAAAGAAAGGAAGAAGCGGCGGAAAGGGAAAAAAAAGAAGAAGAGGAGAAATAACCTAGAAAAGGGGCGGAAGAAACAAAGAGAGCAAATAAAAAAAACACCACTTCCGCCACTAACACTGGCGAACGGAGTTTTTTTTTTTAAAAAAAAACCCCTTCCGCCAGTGTTAGTGGCGGAAGGGAATTTTTTTTTAAAAAAAATATTATGATTAATAATCATAATAAATAATACTTAATACTAATCTTAATAATTAATAATCATAATAATTAATACAAAAAATCATAATATTATACTAATTTTATTATTAATGACATTTTCCAATACTAATTGTCATTATATGGTTTACTATATACTATGTCTAATTTAAGATTTAGGGTTTAGATTATTTAACTTATATTAGATTACTAATTATCATGATGATTATATTATGATTATATTATAATTATGATTAACATTATATTTAACTCACTGGCAAAAAGGGACAATTTTTTTTCCCCCCTTCCGCCAATGAGACTAGAGCAAGGGATTTTTTTTTTTAAAGTTTGATCTCCAACGTTGGATTATCCGATCGACGGTTATAAATGTGTTACCTACGAAAGACTCCACAGCTAATGTTAGTCATGGATCGACCCCCATATAATATATATATATATATATATATATATATATTATTAGATATAATTGTTGATGATGATGTTTAAGGGAATAAATGTGCACCTGTAAATACTCAAGGTAGTCTATAAACCTTAGTATATCTACACAAGTTTTGCATCCACTGATGGATGACTTAGTCATCAGGGGATGAACTTCACTGCACTAGGCGAGTCATTAATGTTAACTTGAAGAAATGTATTCCGCACGACAGACATTTCAGGCAAAGCCAACAAAGTATTGATGATCAAAGGACAAGTATTTTTAAGGACATCAATAAGAAGAACCCATCAGGGGAAGCCTAAAAATGTTGTGTCAGGGGATGACATCTATCAGGGGAACCCGTTAAGTGATGACGTCGTCAGGGGAAGCCATCAGGGGAACCCATCAGGCAATGACCTCGTCAGGGGAAGCTGTCAATGTGACAGCCCCAATTTCCCCAACCATAGACCAGGTCGCCAGTTTAATACCAACTGTTAAGACCTAGATCATCAGTGGAAAATTAGGTCGTCAAGGAGGTACCAAGGAACTATCACACCAAGAAAACAACATTTTTCCTTTAATAATATTAATTTTAAAATAGAGAATACATTGTTTTGAGAGATTCTAGCAGCAGAATGACATAACTTTTTCTTTAAAACACAACAAGATCAAAACCAACCGAAAATCATATTTATGAGCCCCGGACTGCCAAATCTACTAAAACTGGTATAACTTTTCTTTACGCTTAGATTTTCTTCCTTCTTGGGTTGAACTGAAAGAGAACAAACAAATATGAGCAACAAAAGCTCAGCAAGTAATATAATATTCCAAAATAAGTGAGAGTCTGAAACTATTTAAAAATAGCATTTTTACGGCAACGTTAAAATATTAAGAATCTCACCTATTGGATTCAGAGGAGGAGAACCCAAGTCTTTAACTAGAAGAAATATTGGCAATATCATGCCTTTGAAGAAATAAAGAAATCCACATAGGTTCTCGGATGTCTTTCAGTACGATGACTTACTTGAACATCTCTCTCATGACATCTTTCAGTACTATGACTTACTTGATCATCAATTCTGTTTAGCACATGGGCCTACTGAGAATATCTCTTATCACATGACAATAACAGGCCAATGCTACCTCAATGTGATCTGCTATGTACATACGTATGACATTTAATAGTAGATTTAATTACATCTACATTCTCATGGGCCCGGCAGAATAGAGTATCCCATTCTCATATCCGGGTTGATCACCTTACTCAAAGTAAAGTCCTTATAATGGATAAGATTTCGACGCCTCAGTGAAATTTGCCAAGGTGACTACATAGCATCCTTGTAATTTCAATGAGGGTCTGACTTCAGGGGACTTATCAAGACGATCATACAGCACTCTTGTAGTCTCAATGAAGGTCACAAGGTATTTATTAGCCTTGTAGTAACTGAAGATAATTTAAACTGAATATAGCTCAAGATCTCATATATTGGCATAAAATAACTAGATGCTTGTGAACAAGATATTATAATCAAGCATCTCTCGAAATGATATTAACTTCAGTTGAATAAGTGATTCTCTATCAGTACGCGTACGAAACAATTAAGTATATGCAAGAAGAAATGTTTAAACATTTGTCAGCCATAGCTTAACACAGATCGAATTAAATGATCATGTGTCTAATTTAAAATATACATCATACTTATATTTATGTCTGTATAAATAATGGTGTGATATATTAGAAAGATGATAAATATATCATTTTGAAAATATTTACATATAACAGAACAACTATATTATACGTTGAAAACATTACTTACATAATCTTAGAATGACTGAAATATATGTAACAAATAAATTATTAACAAAATCTCAGAGCAACTGAGATTTACATAATAAATAGATTACTTGCCTTGACCGGTGACTATTTGGTTTCCTGCGAAATCTGTTTCATAATTCATGAATCAAGTAAAAGAAATTAGAATTATAAATATGCTTAGGTGATAAGGTTATAACATCTAAGTCATGCTAAGTCCGTATTAGGGGATGAGTTTTATGTCCATAGGAGACTAACAAATTTTGCCCATAGGAGACTGATGACGTCATCTTAACCCATAAGAGACTAAGGATAACATCATCATCGGAGACTAATTAACCCATAAGAGACTGATGACGTCATCTTAACCCATAAGAGACTAAGGATGACATCATCATCGGAGACTAATTAACCCATAAGAGACTGATGGCATCATCTTAACCCATAAGAGACTAAAGATGACATCATCAGAGACTATTTAACCCATAAGAGACTGATGATGTCATCTTAACCCATAAGAGACTAAGGATGACATCATCAGAGACTATTTAACCCATAAGAGACTGATGATGTCATCTTAACCCATAAGAGACTAAGGATGACATCATCGGAGACTAATTAACCCATAAGAGACTGATGATGTCATCTTAACCCATAAGAGACTAAGGATGACATTATCATCGGAGACTAATTAACCCATAAGAGACTAATGACGTCATCTTAACCCATAAGAAACTAAAGATGACATCATCAGAGACTATTTAACCCATAGGAGACTAACAGATTTTGCTCATAGGAGACTAACAGATTTTGCCCATAGGAGACTAACAAATTTTGGCCATAAGAGACTAACAGATTTTGTATATGTGGTTTATTATTTTTATTTTACAACATAATTTTAAGGTTTCATACAGATTTCTATTTAAGCTAAATAACCAAATAATGAAATTAAATAATCTAATAAAAGCATTTAATATTTATCTGGCAAGCTTTTGCTACTGCAGAACTAACGATAGGAATATAATCGTGGGTTTAGGAAATTTATGTATTTGAGAGTGTTGTGAGGAAAATGAGTAGTAGAGGTTCTCCTTATATAGGTGTTAGGAAAGTAAAAATATCTGAGATATTTCTTACTTAGATTACTAACGGACTTGAATTTTACTAAATCAATATTACACGTAAGTATGATAAGTATGAATACTAATAGGTGTCAAGTGGTAGTACATATGACTCACCTTTTGCGACGCTTAGTCATTAAAAATCACCTCAACACCTGTGATATATACTCATTACACGGTGCTTACTCACTATACAGGATAATTACTCAGTTATCCTTCTCATAATAGGCATAGTGATAATTCATATCACTATCCTTTAAATTAATTTTCGATAATACCAAAAATTAATTTAACTCGTACTATCACATAAATTAATTCCAATAATATCTTACACCCAAAAATTAATTATGTAGTAGTAATAATTCAGATTACTACCAAAATTAATTCGGATAACAAATTAGCATATTATTCCTTTCGGTAATTATAAAGGAATAATTTCTTACGCTCATAAATAAATTCGACCAAAATTTATTTACACAAAAATCTAAAATTTTGACTAAAAGTTATTTATTATCAGTCTTGAATAATTACAAAATTCTGGGGTATTACAGTCAGAGGATGATCTAATCAGGGGAAGCTGTCAGGGGATGACCTCGTCAGGGGAAGACCTCGTCAGGGGAACTCATTAGGGGAAACACTCTAATGTCCAGACTTTGGCGACAACATACCTCCTGATGAGTTTGGCGATGGCTATCAATCACTTTGACGATAGTTTATCTCACGACGAGTTTGGCGATGGTTAAAAGTGACTTTGGCGATAGTCATTTTTATCCACTGACGACGAGTTTGGCGATGACTTAAATTGACCGACGAGTTTGATGATGACTTAGATTGCCCGACAAGTTTGGTGACGACAAAAAATCAACTCGTCAGTGGAACCTTTGGTGGATAACAAGCAAGTCACAACATCAGTGGATAAATGAAACACTAATTAAGTCTCCATCAGGGCTTGACATCGGTGAATAAAGAAGCACTGATCAAGTTGCCTTCAGTATCTTTCCATCAGTGGATCCAGAAGCACTGATCAAGTCTTTATCATGGGTTGGCATTAGTGGATCGTTATGACCTAATCCACACGTCATCAGAACTTATATGCAAATCATTGATACTTGGCACGGAAGCAAGGGGTATAACTGGAAATATATTCCTTGAAGTTTGGTTATCCAATAACAGCTCTCGAGCATTAAATAAATGCAGATCAGTGGATGAAAAAGAAGCAACAAAAGCAAACAACAGTCTGACACACCACTCCTAAAGGACCTTGATGTGACATACTGTGACTGTGTTGAAACTTGAAGCATGTCTAGCACGTGGGTTCACCAACTAATCTGATATACAAAAAGAAAGAGTTGTTACACAAAAAACTAAGCAAGCAAGCCACAACACTCAAACACTAGAAGGAAGCTTTGTAATAGATCTTGAGAGAAATATTTCAATGAAAGACGAAGCTAGTGAGTGAGTGAAAGAGAAGTTGTAACTTATTACATAATTGTAGTTGTTAATCATGATTGTGATTCATTAGATTTCCAGAAAAACACCAAGTTTTAATACAACTATTTTAACTTGAATGTTTGTGTATTCATCTTAATTTCGTTAAAGTTTTTCTAGTTTTAATAGCTATTCCAGCCCGTGCTAAACAAGTTTTAAAAGGGCAAAAAGGTTTGTAGTGTTTGTATTCAACCCCCCCCCCCCCCCCCCACACACACACACACACCCACCCCAACCCCTTCTACAAACACTTGAGCTTGTTTTATTCTAACAATTGATATCAGAGCTTACTAGCAGATTACACTTGCTAAAAGATCTTGAACAATGGCCAACAAAGTTGGAAATAGTAAAGTCCCTATGTTGGAAAAGGGAAAGTACTTCTTCTAGAAAAAATGCATGATAGTTCATCTAAGAGCAATTGATGATGAATACTTATAGATTCTAGAAGAAGGCCCTCATGTACCAAAGAAGCTCATTCCTCAAGAAGTGGTGAATGGAGTCACTGTCCCTAAAATATTAGTCTCAAAGACTACTGAAAAGATGACTCCAGAGGAAAGAGAGAAGGTGAAGAAAGATCTAAAAGTCACAGGTATTCTATATAATAGCTTAGACGATGATATGGTAAACATTATCATGAATCTTACAACGTCTAACTCTATATGGGATACTCTCTAGATCTTATGTGATGGTACTGAAGATGTGAGGGAAAATAAACTGTAGCTGTTAACACAACAGTATGAGTGGTTCACAATGAAAAATGGTGAATCACTCATTGAAATGTTTGATAGATTTAACAGGTTGGTAAATGATATGAGGATGTATGGGAAGACTTATTGTAATACCCTAGAATTGTGTAATTGTTATTATAACATTAATAAATAAATTTTAGACAAAATTTCAGATTCTTGCATAAATAAATTTTGGTCAAATTTATTTATGAGCATAAGAAATTATTCCTTTATAATTACCGAAAGGAATAATTTGCTAATTTGTTATCCTAATTAATTTTGGTAGTATTCTGAATTATTACTACCACAAAATTAATTTTTGGGTGTAAAATATTATTGGAGTTAATTTATGTGATAGTATGAGTTAAAATTAATTTTTGGTATTATCGGAAATTAATTTAAAGGATATTGATATGAATTATCACTATGCTTGTTATGAGAAGGTGAGTAATTATCCTGTATAGTGAGTAAGCACCGTGTAATGAGTATATATCACAGGTGTTGAGGTGATTTTTAATGACTAAGCGTCGCAAAAGGTGAGTCATATGTACTACCACTTGACACCTATTAATATTCATACTTACGTGTAATATTGATTTAGTAAATTTCAAGTTCGTTAGTAATCTAAGTAAGAAATATCTCAGATATTTTTACTTTCCTAACACCTATATAAGGAGAACCTCTACTACTCATTTTCTCACAACACTCTCAAATACATAAATTTCCTAAACCCACAATTATATTCCTATAGTTAGTTCTGCAGTAGCAAAAGCTTGTCAGGTGAATATTAAATGCTTTTATTAAGTTATTTAATTTTATTATTTGGTCATTTAGCTTAAATAGAAATCTGTATGAAACCTTAAGATTATGTTGTAAAATAAAAATAATAAACCACAGAAAAAACATTTATTAGTCCCTGATGGGCAAAAATTATTAGTCTCCGATGATGACGTCAGCATTAGTATCTTATTGCATTAACATGACGTCATCAGTCTCTTATGTGTTAATTAGTCTCCGATGATGACGTCAGCATTAGTCTCTTATGGGGTTAAGATGACGTCATCAGTCTCTTATGTGTTAATTAGTCTCCGATGATGCCATCCTTAGTCTCTTATGTGTTAATTAGTCTCCGATGATGTCATCCTTAGTCTCTTATGGGTTAAAAATGACATCATCAGTCTCTTATGTGTTAATTAGTCTCCGATGATGTCA
>CM025786.1:45705810-45771228 GCA_014636745.2 Centella asiatica | reverse complement strand
TTAGTCTCCGATGATGTCATCCTTAGTCTCTTATGGGTTAAAGATGATGTCATCAGTCTCTTATGAGTTAATTAGTCTCCGATGATGTCATCCTTAGTCTCTTATGGGTTAAAGATGACGTCATCAGTCTCTTATGGGCAAAATTTGCTAGTCTCTTATGGGCAAAATTTGTTAGTCTCCTATGGACATAGAACTCATCCCCTAATGCGGACTTAGCATGACATAGATGTTATGATCTTATTACCTAAGCATATTTATAATTCTAATTTCTTTTACTTATTCATAAATTATGAAACAAATTTCGCAGAAAACCAAATAGTCACCGGTCAAGGCAAGTAATCTATTTATTACATAAATCTCAGTTGCTCTAAGATTTTGTTAATAATTTATTTGTTACATATATTTCAGTCATTCTAAGATTATGCAAGTATTGTTTTCAACGTGTAATATAGTTGCACTGTTATACATAAATATTTTCAAATGATATATTTATCATCTTTCTAATATATCACACCATTATTTATACAGACATAAATATAAGTATGATGTATATTTTAAATTAGACACATGATCATTTAATTTGATCTGTGTTAAGTTATGGTAGACAAATGCTTAAACATTTCTTCTTGCATATACTTAATTGTTTCGTACGCGTACTGATAGAGAATCACTTATTCAACTGAAGTTAATATCATTTCGAGAGATGCTTGATTATAATATCTTGTTCACAAGCATCTAGTTATTTTATGCCAATATATGACATCTTGAGCTATATTCAGTTTAAATTATCTTCAGTTACTACAAGGCTAATAAATACCTTGTGACTTTCATTGAGACTACAAGAGTGCTGTGTGATCGTCTTGGTAAGTCCCTTGAAGTCAGACCCTCATTGAAATTACAAGGATGCTATGTAGCCATCTTGGTAAATTCCACTGAGGCGTCGAAATCTTATCCACTATAAGGACTTTACTTTGAGTAAGGGGATCAACACGGATATGAGAATGAGATACTCTATTCTGCCGGGCCCATGAGAATGTAGATGTAATTAAATCTACTATTAAATGTCATACGTATGTACATAGCAGATCACATTGAGGTAGCATTGGCCTGTTATTGTCATGTGATAAGAGATATTCTCAGTAGGCCCATGTGCTGAACAGAATTGATGATCAAGTCATAGTACTGAAAGATGTCATGAGAGAGATGTTCAAGTAAGTCATTGTACTGAAAGACATCCGAGAACTTATGTGGATTTCTTTATTTCTTCAGAGGCATGATATTGCCAATAGTTCTTCTAGTTAAAGACTTGGGTTCTCCTCATCTAAATCCAATGGTTGAGATTCTTAATATTTTAACGTTGTCATAAAAATGCTATTTTTAAATAGTTTCAGACTCTCACTCATTTTGAAGTATTATATTACTTGCTGAGCTTTTGTTGCTCATACTTGTTTGTTCTCTTTCAGTTCAACCCAAGAAGGAAGAAAATTCTAAGGGTAAAGAAAAGTTATACCAGTTTTAGTAGATTTGGCAGTCCGGGGCTCATAAATATGATTTTCGGTTGGTTTTGATCTGGTTGTGTTTTAAAGAAAAAGTTATGTCATTCTGCTGCTAAAATCTCTCAAAACAATGTATTCTCTGTTTAAAAAAAATTAATGTTATGAAGAGAAAAAGGTTGTTTTCTTGGTGTGATAATTCTTTGGTACCCCCTTGACGACCCAATTTTTCCACTAATGATCTAGGTTTTAACAGTTGATATTAAACTGGCGACCTGGTTTAAGGTTGGGGAAATTGGGGCTGTCACAGTTTTGGTATCAGAGCTAAACACCGAAAAGAATACTTATGAGCCAAATTAGAAAGGTTGATTTCAATACTTAGTTTTGAAATAAAACATTAAAATATAAGTAGTATAGATGTCATGAGAAGTCTGTCTAATATATATTTTCATGTATATTATTGGTTATTATTAAATGTTAATGTAATTCTGTTATCAAGTCAGAAAATGAAAATGATCCCACCGAAAATCCCCCTTCACAACAGGAAAACTCATGGGAGGAAAATTCATGGGAGGAGACCCCAACACAAGTCATACCTACTATATCTCCATTCACCACTATCCCAAACATTCCATCCACAAACTTTCATACTTTCAGTTTCACTATACCTGCTTCTGAGTTAGCTTTAGTACCCCCACCTGTACCAGTTCCAGTCATTATACCAACATCTATGGCACCAATTTTGACTATAGACACAGAGCAAAGGCTCCGCAATCAGTTTAGATATTATGAAGCAGATTTAAGAGATAGGGAGATGGCAACTTTTTGTTATGTTAGGGAGGCTTCTGATTGTAGGCGCATGTTAGAAAGGTGGCGTTATGCAAAGGGTCGGGTAGAAGCCCAATATAGAATGGCAATGCAGGCTGTTGATCAGAAAATTTCTGAAACAAAATATTTTACACCAGTTTCAGAACCGTCGATGGAAGCCCTGATGGCTTTTTCTGACTACCAACTAAGGTTAGCTCGTTCCTTTGAGGATGTAATAGTAAGCTAGATCTATTCAGGACTTGGTGAAGAATACCTGATTTAAGAATCAAAAGATAATTATGGAAAATTTAGATATGTCTATGTCTATTTTGTTAAGAGATTATGTAATAGTAAGTAAAATGGTACTTTTTGTTATAGTAATTTAACACGTGGTTAGACCTAAAAATCAGCGTGAGGAAGGAGACTTAACCTACCTCAAATTTTGTATCTTGTATAAAATGACGGTAAGTGTACGTTTATCAAATCTTCACTGTTTATTTAACTTAATATACCTTGTTTACACATGTTAGTCAATTGGTAGAAATGGGGTAATTTCGAATAAATGGTTTTAAACAAAAATATGCGTTTCAAGTAAGAAATTTAATAATAACATATGTTGATGTAACAGAAAATGAATCAGGGAAACTGTGGCAGACGAGGAAGGCCCATTCGACAAGAAAACCAAACTAGGGCAGACACTACTAACCCTATGCAGGATCTTGTGAATCTGTTGAAAGAAGCATTCAGAAATGTTCAACCAACTCCACAACCTAATAACCCAACACATAGGGTTACTTTTAAAGATTTCAAAGATTTGAAACCACCCATATTTACTGGGAAAGAAGGTCCAATAGCAGCCCGTGAGTGGATCAAGGAAGTAGAAAAAGCCATAAAAATGCTATTTTTAAATAGTTTCAGACTCTCACTCATTTTGAAGTATTATATTACTTGCTGAGCTTTTGTTGCTCATACTTGTTTGTTCTCTTTCAGTTCAACCCAAGAAGGAAGAAAATTCTAAGGGTAAAGAAAAGTTATACCAGTTTTAGTAGATTTTGCAGTCCGGGGCTCATAAATATGATTTTCGGTTGGTTTTGATTTGGTTGTGTTTTAAAGAAAAAGTTATGTCATTTTGCTGCTAGAATTTCTCAAAACAATGTATTCTCTGTTTTAAAAAAAATTAATATTATGAAGAGAAAAAGGTTGTTTTCTTGTTGTGATAATTCTTTGGTACCCCCCTTGACGACCCAATTTTTCCACTAATGATCTAGGTCTTAACAGTTGATATTAAACTGGCGACCTGGTTTAAGGTTAGGGAAATTGGGGTTGTCACACCTATGCCAACAAAGATGTGAATAGAAAGTTCATGAGGGCACTTCTCATATCATGGGATCCGAAGACAGCAACCATCAGAGAATCCAATGAC
Organism: Centella asiatica; assembly: GCA_014636745.2. Taxonomy (NCBI): domain Eukaryota; kingdom Viridiplantae; phylum Streptophyta; class Magnoliopsida; order Apiales; family Apiaceae; genus Centella; species Centella asiatica. Next base: position 45,767,505 of record CM025786.1, on the reverse strand, counting down.
ATGAATCTCCTAGACTTGAATATGCTCTATGGTACTCTCAAGAAATATGAACTGGAGGTTCAACAAAGATCAGAAATGTCTGAGGATACCAGAAATCTTAAATATGTAGCTCTGATGGCTGCCAAGAAGGATAAAGTTGAAGCAAGACCAAGTGTCTTGATGAAGCAGCAGTCTGGAGATGCTGAAGAAGATGGGGACTATGAAGCTGACTCAAAGGAGACTGAGTACACTCCTGAAGAGTTAGAAGAGATGGATGAAACCTTGTCCTTTCTTGCAAAAAGGTTTTCCAAACTGAAATTTCAAAAGTTATCTGGATCAAAAAGATTTTCAGCAAGGAAACCCAATAGCACAAACAACTTTATTGATAAATCAAGAATAAAGTGCTACAAATGCAATGAGATGGACCACTTTGCAAATGAGTGCTGCAAGGCCACAAAGGAAGGTGAATCCAAAGGAAAGGAAACTGAAGTGGACTACAAGAAGAAATACTTTGACCTTCTTAATGCCAACAAGAAGGGAAAAGCTTATATTGTAGAGGGAAAGGACTGGGCTGACTCAGATGAAGAAGACACTGAGGAATATGTCAACCTAGCTCTGATGGCCTCATCCACAGACAGTAGCAGCTCACAAGTAAGTCTTGAAATTTTCTCTAACATGTCAAAAACTAATTGTGTTAAAACTGTTAAGGAAATGACTTGTGAGATAAGAGACATTTATGACACTTTAAGAAGTGTTGTAGCTGAGACTAAGAGAGTACAGAAAATCAATGAACATTTGACTATTAGAAATATTTTGTTAGAATCAGAACTTACTAAACTTGAGAATTTTGAAAAAGAACTCTCTAAGACTAGGAACCTTCTTGACTGTGCCATAAAGAGAGAAGAATGGACCTCTAAGCTTTTGAAGGAAGAAAGAGAAGTCATAAAGAGGTGGAATGAGTCAAGTAAGAAACTAGATGATCAATTATGCAATAAGAAATCTGATCATAAATCTAGTTTGGGCTATGAGGAGACTCAAGTGAAGCAACCTTTTGTTGAGGTTGAAAATGCAGCTAGTTTTGGAAAAAAGCCTATACAACCTATCAAGTTTATAAAGGTTGTAACAAAATTAGAAAAAGGGAATGTTTTCCCGCTTAGTGAAGCTTCCACAAGTGGTGGGAGTGGCAAGAAACATGTTCTTACCAAAGCACTTAAACCCCTATTCAAGAAGGAATAAGATTGTGCATCAGTGGATACACAATCATTAGGGGATAAGAGTGCATCAGGCCAACGAAGCCCTTTAAGGGATAAAGGCCTGACAGGGGATAAGAAAAAGAATAGGAATGAAAAATTAGGTGTAAACAAAGCGAGTAACTACACCCCTATTCAAGAAGCCCCTAGGAAAGTGTGTTGGAACTGTGGTAGCAATAATCATTTATCTTTTCAATGAAAGGAAAAATCACAGATTTTAACTGGTACAATTTTATATGCTGATGATTTACCAACTGCTCAAGCATGCACCCTTAAGGGTAAAGTTAAAAAATTTGTTGATAAATCTAAATTGTATAATGAAGCTCCTAAAAAGGAGAAAGTGTGTATTTTTCCTAAAATAAAAGTCATAAACAATGAAAAAGTTGTTTTAACATTAATTGTGACTAAACCTAGAGGACCCACATCTACTTGGGTACCAAAAACAAATTAAATGTTCTTTGTGTGCAGGAAAAAGTCAAAGGCAGACAAATCTGGTTTCTAGATAGTGACTGCTCAAGACACATGACAGGAAATAAAGCCCAGCTCACAGAGTTCCAAGAAAAGGTTGGTCCAGTGATCTCTTTTGGTGACAAAAGCAACAGACCGACTCTTGGTTATGGCAAAGTAGCAAATGGGGATGTCTCATTTGAAGACGTAACACTAGTTGATGGGTTAAAGCACAATCTATTAAGCATAAGTCAACTATGTGATAAAGGTTTCATCATTACTTTCAAAGGGGATCAATGCTTAATCTCAAAAGAAAGTGATCAGAAGTTGGTCTTATCAGGGATAAGGAAATGAGATCTCTACATTGTTGATTTTAAGCCAGTGAATGGAGAGTCATGTTTCTACAGCAAGGGAACCCCTAATGAGAGCAGACTGTGGCACAAGAAGCACTCTCACTTGAACTACAAAACTATTAATGATTTGGTGAAGAGAGAGTTGGTAACTTTGATACCTCAAGTGGAATTCATTCAAGAAGGGTTATGTTCAACATGCCAATAGGGGAAACAAAGGAAATCATCCTTTGTCAGCAAGGAAGCCACAATGATCAAGGATCCAATTCAATTACTTCATATGGATCTCTTTGGTCCTGTCAACATAATGTCAGTATCAAAGAAAAGATTTGCATTGGTCATTGTGGATGACTACACCAGATATACTTGGGTCAAGTTTTAACATCCCAAAACTGAAGTACCTCAACAAACCATTGACCATATAAAGAAAGTGGAAACTAAGTCAGGGTCAGTAGTTAGAATTTTGAGGACAGACAATGGGATTGAATTCAAGAATGAAGCTGTTGATGGATTCTGTGTGGAGAAAGGCATCAATTAGACATTTTCTGCTCGAAGAATTTCTCAACAGAATGGTGTAGTAGAAAGGAAGAATAAAACTCTGATAGAAGCTGCTAGGACAATGTTAGCAGAGGCAAAAATTCATACCTATTTTTTGGCTGAGGCAATTTTCACTACTTGCTTCACTCAAAATAGGTCTCTGATCAACAAGGCTCATAATAAGACACCATATGAGCTAATGACAAGGAGGAAACCAAACATCAAGTTCCTACATGTTTTTGGATGCAAATGTTTTGTATTAAGAAATTTTGGTGAGAACTTAGGAAAATTTGACTCGAAGGCTGATGAAGCTATTTTTCTAGGTTACTCCCTGACATCTAAGGCCTACAGGGTTTACAACAAAAGAGTCCAGGTGGTGATGGAGTCTATAAATGTAACTTTTAATGATCAAGAGATTTCTGGACTTGAAGACACTGTTTTTTATGAAAAGCTTAGATTTGAAAATGAAGATGATTCTAATTATCAAGAGAATGAAGCTGATGAGTACAAATAAATTGAAAAATTAACCATCCCTAATGTCAATCCAAACAACCAAGAAGCCCCTTCAGTAGATAGAGTTAACATCCTGGACAACAAGTCAGGGAATACTCCATCAGGGGAAAATCCATCAGGGAATACTCCATCAGGGGAAAATCCATTATGGAATGCACCATCAGGGAAAAACTTTAACATTGATTTAAGCATAAATTCAGATGGAGTTTTCTCAAAAGCTGGCAGCATAGACTTAGGGGGATAAGATGATGATCACGCAAGCTCATCAAGATACATTTCTAAGCCCAAATGGTCTAGGAGTCACACAACAGATTTAATCATTGGTGATCCAAACCAGAAAGTGCAAACCAGAAAAGTTACATCTAATGAATGCCTATATGCTTGCTTTCTTTCACAAATTAAGCCAAAGAAATTTGAAGAAGTCATTCAAGATGCAGAATGGATCATGGCTGTGCAAAAAAGCTGAATCAATTTGAAAGAAATCAAGTATAGAAGCTGGTGCCTAAACTCAAAGATAGAATTATAATAGGTAACAAGTGGGTATTCAGAAACAAGATGGATGAAGTTGGCATTGTTATAAGGAATAAAGCAAGACTGGTGGCAAAGGGATATCTTCAAGAGGAAGAGATTGACTTTGATGAGACTTTTGCACCATTAGCCAGACTTGAGGCTATAAGAATTTTCTTAGCCTATGCAACACATTCAAACTTTAGAGTTTTTCAAATGGGAAGTTAGAACAGGAGGTGTATGTCCAACAACCACCAAGATTTGAAAGTTCAAAATTCCCAAATCGTGTTTACAAATTAGAGAAAGCACTTTATGGACTGAAGCAAGCTCCTAGAGCTTAGTATGACACACTGTCAAAGTTTCTGGTGGATAACAAGTTCACAAGAGGTAACATTGACAAGATATTGTTCTTTAGACAACACCAAGTCATCTGATCCTGGTTCAAATATATGTTGATGATATCATCTTTGGATCCACTGACACTAGACAGTGTGAAAAGTTCTCCAAGCTCATGCAAAAAAAGTATGAAATGAGTTTGATAGGTGAATTGTCTTATTTCTCAGGGTTGCAGATCAAACAAGACACTGATGGGATTTATATACATCAGACAAAATATGCCAAAGAACTTCTCAAGAAATTTGACATGGAGGACTCAAAGGTAGCAAAGACACATATGGCCACAGCAACCAAGATTGACCTGATAAGAATGTAAAGAAAGTTGATCTAAAGACTTATAGGGGAATGATTGGTTCTCTGTTGTATCTGACAGCAAGCAGGCCTGACATAATGTTTGCAACATGCCTTTGTGCAGGGTATCAAGCTGATCCAAGGGAGTCTCATTTTATTGCAGTGAAAAGAATCTTGAGGTACATCAAGGGTACTACAGAGTTGGCTTTGGTATCCAAAGGAGTCTGATTTGAATTACTGGGGTATTCTGATGCTGACTTTAGAGGATCCAGAATTGACAGAAAGAGTACCACAGAGAGCTGTCAATTTCTAGAAGGAAAGCTTGTATCTTGGTTCAGGAAAAAGCAACACTCAATATCAACATCTACTGCTAAAGCTGAATACATTACAGCTGGAAGTTATTGTGCACAAATCCTATGGATGAAGAATCAGTTATTGGACTATGACCTAAACTTTAACAAAATTCCAATTTTGTGTTATAACACAAGTGCCATTGCAATTGCTGAAAACCCTGTGCAACATTCCAGAACTAAACATATAGAGATCAGGTATCACTTTATCAGGGAACATGTCATGAATGGAACCATTGAACTACACTTTGTACTAACAAACAAGCAGCTGACAGACATCTTCACCAAAGCTCTTGATGAAGCCACTTTTGTCAATCTAGTGGGAGAGCTGGGAATGGTGAATTATGCAAGATAATGCTTGATCAACTTGCTGAAATCATGCCAGAAAAATTGTTGGGGAGTTCAATGTATCAAGTGCTTAAGTACTGGTATTTCTAACTTATCTCATAATTTCCTAATAATGTTACTGATACATGGTTATATGTTTATATATATATATATATATATATATATATATATATATATATATATATTTCAGGGTGTGTATTAAAGGTTGTACATCAAGATCAAAATTTCACAGGATCAGGTATTACTTACACATTCCTCCTTTTCTCAATCTCTTACTTCTTCTATTTCAACTACTATGGCAGAGACAACAACCACTTCTCTACCTACCCAAGTAGAATTATCAATTTCCACACAACCACTCTCAATAGTCCAACCCTCAGTCTTCTAAAAGACTAAAGGCACTAAAAGAAACCTCTCTGAAGTAACCTCATCTATTGAGGGGGAGCAAGGTGAGAGAGTGTTTGGCTTGAAGAAGAAGAAGAAGAGGACAACTTGAGTGTTGACCCTCAACCAAACTAGGCAGTATCCTCCCAAAAGGATACTGACCTTAATAAGGAAGTACACCCATCACAAATTGTTTCCTCTCAAAAGGATTCAATTATTGAACAAAGTCTCCAACTAGGGACACAGTTGAGTGAGGCACATACACTGACCATAGTCTCTGATGAAACCAACATCAGGGTCACTGAGAGCCACTTGCAGATATCTTACACAGTGAGTGCACACAACTTCACTTGATGAATCATTTCCTTATTCAGTGATTCAGCCAACACTCCCTTCTACACCTCTATAATCCTTTTCTTTGCCTCAACATTCTTCAGATGTCATGACACAAACTCTAAGTGTTATGACATCAAATCCTCCAAATTCTCAGTTCTTGGAGGAGCCAATACTCAGTGACACATTGATTGACAATCAAGACTGTCATGATTCAATCACTGATGCTCATACAAGGAAAATAAATACAATTGTACATATTATTGCTCTATGTATTTAGACTCCCTAAATTGTAAATACTAATTCAATAAGCACTTATACTTCTCCTATTGTGCATACACATATCTTTTCCACTCTACTTCTCCTCAAATCACTTTTGTGGACACAATAATTGCAGATACATTACTTACTTTGTCCACAGTTGTTGATAACACAGCCCATAGGAGCCCAATTAGGACAACCTTGAGTGAGGCTGAGAGAATACTTAGTAAAAAGAGGCAAGGTCAACCCTTTGAGAGGACCTTCGCACAAGGAGAGAATGAGAGTACTGTCTTAGAAGGAAATGAAAAAGAAAAGGAAAAGAGTGATGCCTTAGAAGACATAGAAAAAGGAGAGGTTGAGGGAAATAAGGCTGAGATCCTTGTAAATAAAGAATATAGAGAAAATATATAATTTGTAAATACTTCTAGTTCTAACAAAGTTCTTCAAGTCACATCTCAATTCTTAACTTCCACATAACTACCACTGATGATGATGCCAAAAAGGGGGAGAAATCTTCAAATCTTAGAAGGGGGAGAAATTTTCAAAGTCATTGTCAAGGGTTGTTGTTGAATCAAGCTTCAGAGGATGTGACTAATGATCCTGCTCCAAAAGGCCAATGACATTAGATGGGAAGCAACATCAACAGGTGAAGGAGCAGGCTGTGGAGGAGGAGCAACAAGAAGAACAGAACCTTGTTTGTACAGAAAATGATGTACATAATTATTCTTTGTAACTACACAAATACATTTATTCTTTAATGTCTTTAATTTTTGGGTTTTGACATCATCATCAGTACATTAGTTAGATTTATGGTTATCAAACTGATAAACATAAATAGGGGGAGATTGTTAGATATAATTATTGATGATGATGTTTAAGGGAATAAATGTGCATCTGTAAATGCTCAAGGTAGTCTATAAACCATAGTATATCTGTACAAGTTTTGCATCCACTGATGGATGACTTAGTCATCAGGGGACGGACTTCACTACACTAGGCGAGTCATCAGTGTTAACTTGAACTGATTCGACAGTATCAAGCAATGATTGTTGTTACTTAATAAAAAATATGTAATCCGCGCGACAGACATTCCAAGCAAAGTGTTAGAGATAAATGATGATGATGATGATGATTATGTAATAAATTGTGCAACTGTAAATACTTGAGGTATTTTATAGACCTTAAGATAAGCACATGTTTTGCATCCACTGATAATAATCTTATTAATCAGTGGATGGTCGATCTCTTCACAAGACAAGTCAGAAAACGGAAACAATCAAAAGACTTGACAAAGTGAAGAAGAATGTCTGATGTTACTTGCTAAACAGTTAAAGTATTTCGCACATCAGATATTCTAAACAAGTTACGTTGATTAAACCCATCAGGGGGAGCCCATCAGGGGGAACGCATCAGGGGGAACCCATCAGGGGAACCCATCAGGGGGAACCTATCAGGGGGAACTCATAAGGGAACCTATCAGGGGGAACCATCAGGGGATGACGAAGGCAGACCAACCTGTCAGGGGGAATGACCATCATGGCATCAGTGGAAGCCATCAGTGTATGCCATCAGTCATAACCATCAGGATCAAGAAGCACTGAGTGAAACTCAAGTGAAGGTTGAAGCCCTGATCCAGTCAATAAGCATCAGGGGATCCAGAAGCACTGATCAAAGTCCATCAGGGCTGGCAGTCAGTGGATCGTTGTGACAGCATGCACCCGTCATCAGTACTTACACGGAAATCAACGTAACATGTTACAGAGATATTAACTGGAAAGATATTTCTTGAAGTTTGTTTTGGTCCAATGAGAACTCTCACGCATTAAATGCACACAGATCAGGGGAAGAAAAGTAGCAACAAAACATGCAGCAGTCTGACACATAAAGTAACGATGTGACATACTTGCGGCTAAGTTGAGAAAAGTAGCACGTCTCAAGCACGTGATTTCAACCCACTGATTTAACATATAAGCAAAGCAGTTCTCATTACATAGATAGACAGAAGCGAGAGATTTACATATCCATAAGATCAAACAGACACTGAAGCACACAAACACTAGAGAGAAGCTTTGTAATAGATCGTGCGAGAGATATTTCAAAAAAAAGTTAGAAGCTAGTGAGTGTGATAAGATGTGTATTTAAACACAGAATTTGTAGCTGTAAATCACATTTGTGATTATACAGATTTCCAGAAAAACCCCAAGTTTTAATATAACTATTTTAACTTGAATCTGTGTGTTCATTTCTTATAGTTTTTTTGTTTGTTACAACTGTTTTCCAGTAAGCACTTTTAAGTTTAAAAGAGCGAAAAGTTTCAGGTGTTTGTATTCATCCCCCATTCTACAAACACTTGTGCTTATATTGCACTAACAATTGGTATCAGAGCCTCTTAGCAGATTTCACTTGCTAAAAACGATCATTATCTATGGCCAACAAAGCTGGAAACAGTAAAGTCCCCATGTTGAAAAGGGGCAAATACTTCTTCTGGAGACAAAGAATGATAGTTCATCTTAGAGCTATTGATGATGAATATTTACAGATTCTAGAAGAAGGACCTCACGTTCCCAAGAAGCTCATTCCTATAGAAGTCGTTAATGGAGTCAGTATTCTTGAAAAGCTTGTCCCAAAGACAACTAACGAAATGACGATAGAGGAAAGAGAAAAGGTGAAAAAGGATCTTAAAGTCACTGGGATCCTGTATAATGGTTTAGACGATGATATGCTGAATAGTATCATGAATCTTACCACGTCCAAATCTATATGGGATACCATACAAATCCTTTGTGATGGTACTGAGGAAGTGAGGGAAAATAAATTGCAGCTGTTGACACAACAGTATGAGTGGTTCACAATGAAGAATGGTGAAACACTCACTGAAATGTTCGACAGATTTAACAGGTTGGTAAATTACCTGAGATTATATGGGAAGGCATATGCTAACAAGAATGTGAACAAAAAGTTCATGAGAGCCCTTCCCATATCATGGGATCCTAAGACAACAGCCATCAGGGAATCCAAGGACATGAATCTTCTAGACTTGGATAGGCTTTATGGCACCCTAAAGACATATGAACTTGAGGTTCAACAAAGATCTGAAATGTCAGGGGATGCCAGAAAGCTTAAATATGTAGCCCTGATGGCTGCCACGAAGGACAAACAAGAAGCAAGACCAAGTGTCTTGATGAAGCAGCAACTAGAAGATGCTGACAAAGAAGGGGACAAAGAAGCTGACTCCAAGGAGAAAGAATATACTCCGGAAGAGTTAGAGGAGCTGGATGAAACCATGGCCTTTCTTGCAAAAAGGTTTTCCAAGCTGAAATTCCAAAAGCCTTCGGGATCTAAAAGATTTTCAGCAAGGAAACACAGTAGCACGAAAAACTTTATTGACAAATCAAGAATAAAGTGCTACAAATGCAATGAACTGGGCCACTTTGCAAATGAGTGCCGCAAGGCCACAAAAGATGGTGAATCCAGAAACGTAGAAGCTGTTGTGGACTACAAGAAGAAATACTTTGATCTTCTTAATGCAAACAAGAAGGGAAAGGACTGGGCTGACTCTGATGAAGAAGAAAATGAAGAGTATGTCAACCTAGCCCTGATGGCCTCATCCACTGACAGTAGCAGCTCACAGGTAAGCCTCGAAATTTCCTCTAACATGTCTAAAACTGATTGTTTTAAAACTGTTAAGGAAATGACTTGTGAGATAAAGGATCTCTATGACACCCTGAGGAGTGTTGTAGCTGAAACTGAGAGAGTGCAGAAAATAAATGTACAGTTATCTGCCAGGAACATTCTTTTAGAAACAGAAAACTCCAGACTTGAGAGTCTTGAAAAAGAACTCTCAAGGACTAAAAATCTTCTTGATTGTGCTATCAAAAAAGAGGAATGGACCTCGAATCTTCTTAGTCAAGAAAGGGAAGACATTAAGAGATGGAGTGAGTCTAGCAGGAAACTGGAGGATCGTTTAAAAAGTCAGAAATCTAATCCAAAATCTGGTTTAGGCTATGACGAGACTCAAGTGCAGCAACCTCCTATTGAGGTTGAAGTGGCAGCTAGCTTTGGAAAAAGGCCAACACAACCTATCAAGTTTGTTAAGGCAGTAGCAAAGCTAAAATTAGGGAATGTTTTCCCAATGTGTGAAGCCTCCACTAGTGGTGGAAGAGGCAACAAACTTTCTCTTGCCAAAGCACTCAACCCTCCAGTTAAGAAAGAACTAGACTGTGCATCAATAGATACACAGTCGTCAGGGGGAAAGAGTGCATCAGGCCACAGCAGCCGATCAAGGGAAAAAGGCCTGTTAGGGGAAAGCAAAAAGAATAGAAATGGTAAGCTAGGTGTTAATAAAACTAGCAATTATTCTTCTGTTCATGAAGCCCCTAGAAAAGTGTGTTGGAACTGTGGTAGTTGTAATCATTTGTCTTTTCAATGCAAAGAAAAACCACAAATTTTGACTGGCACAATTTTATATGCTGATGATTTACCAACTGTTAAAGCCTGCTCCTCCAAAGAAAAAAGCAAGATAAATGTTGAGAAATCAAAAGCATATATTGTAGCTCCTAAAAAGGAGAAAGTTTTAAATTTGCCAAAACCAAAAGTCACCAATAAAGATAAAGTTGTATTACCTATTACTGTGACTAAACCTAGAGGACCCAAAACAAATTGGGTACCAAAAACAATTTGAATGTTTTCTTGTGTGCAGAGAAAGGTCAAAAGCAGTCAAATCTGGTTTCTAGATAGTGGCTGCTCAAGACACATGACAGGAAACAAAGCCCTGCTCACAGAATTCCAAGAAAAGGCTGGTCCAGTAATTTCATTTGGTGATAACAGTAAAGGACTAACTCTTGGTTATGACAAAGCAGCAAATGGGAATGTCTCATTTGACAATGTAGCACTGGTTGATGGGCTCAAGCACAATTTGCTAAGCATAAGTCAACTAAGTGACAACGGATTCATCACTTCCTTCAAAGGAGATCAGTGCCTAATCTCAAATGAAAGTGATGGGAAGCTGGTTTTGTCATGGATAAGAAAAGGAGATCTCTATGTAGCTGATTTTAATTCAGCAAATGGAGAATCATGTTTCTACAGCAAGGCAACTCTTGATGAAAGCAGGCTATGGCACAAGAAGCTCTCTCACCTGAACTTCAAGTCAATTAATGATCTAGTGAAGAGAGAGTTGGTAACTGGACTACCCCAAATGGAGTTTATCCAAGAAGGATTATGTTCAGCATGTCAACAAGGGAAGCAAGGGAAATCATCCTTTGTCAGCAAGGAAGCCACCATGATCAAAGATCCAATTCAATTGTTACATATGGATCTCTTTGGCCCTGTCAACATTATGTCAGTGTCAAAGAAAAGATTTGCAATGGTCATTGTGGATGACTACACCAGATACACTTGGGTAAAGTTTCAGCATGCTAAATCAGAAGTATCTCAACAAATTATTGACCATATCAAGAAGGTGGAAACAGAATCAGGGTCAGTGGTTAGAATGTTGAGAACAGATAATGGAACTGAATTCAAGAATGCAGCTGTTGAGGGATTTTGTGTGGAGAAAGGCATAAATCATACAATATCTGCTCCAAGGACTCCTCAACAGAATGGTGTAGTGGAAAGGAAAAATAGAACCCTGATAGAAGCTACTAGGTCAATGCTAGCAGAGGCAAAGATTCCCACCTATTTTTGGGCTGAAGCAATTTCCACTGCTTGCTTTACTCAGAATAGATCTCTAATCAACAAGGCTCACAACAAGACACCATATGAGCTAATGACCGGTAGAAAGCCAAGCATCCAGTTCCTCCATGTCTTTGGATGCAAATGTTTTGTTCTGAGGAATTTTGGTGAGAACGTAGGAAAATTTGATCCAAAAGCTGATGAAGCAATTTTCCTAGGTTATTCTCTGTCATCCAAGGGTTTACAACAAAAGACTTCAGGTGGTGATGGAGTCTATAAATGTAGCCTTTGATGATCAAGAGATTTCTGGACTTGAAGACCCTCGCTTTCATGAAGAACTCAAGTTTGAAAATGAAGATGAAATTGATTATCAAGAGAATGAAGCCGATGAGTGCAGACAAATGGAGAATTTATCCATTCCTAATGTTAATCCAAACAATGTAGAACTCCCTTCAGCAGATAGAGTTAATTTCCTGGACAACAGATCAGGGAATACTCCATCAGGGGATCATTCATTAGGACATGCACCATCAGGGGATAACTTGAACCTTGAATTATCCACTAATTCAGGGGGAGAGTTTTCAGAAGCTGGGAGCACAGGCTTAGGGGGAGGAGATCATAGTCAAGCAAGCTCATCAAGACTCATCTCTAATCCTAAATGGGCCAGAAGTCACACAACAGATCTGATTATGGGTGACCCAAGCAAAAGAGTGCAGACCAGGAAAACAACATCTAATGAATGCCTATATGCTTGCTTTCTTTCTCAAATTGAGCCAAAGAAGTTTGAAGAAGCTATTCAAGATGCAGACTGGATCTTGGCTATGCAGGAAGAGCTAAATCAATTTGAAAGAAATCAAGTATGGAAGCTTGTACCTAAACCCAAGGAAAGAATCATAATAGGTACTAAGTGGGTATTCAGAAATAAGATGGAGGAAGCTGGCATTGTTGTAAGAAACAAAGCAAGACTGGTTGCAAAAGGATATCTTCAAGAAGAAGAGATTGACTTTGATGAGACCTTTACACCAGTAGCCAGACTTGAGGCTATAAGAATTTTCTTAGCCTATGCAGCACATTCAAAGTTTAAAGTATATCAAATGGATGTGAAAAGTGCTTTTCTAAATGGGAAATTGGAACAGGAGGTGTATGTCCAACAACCTCCAGGATTTGAATGCTCAAAATTTCCAAATCATGTCTACAAACTGGAAAAGACACTTTATGGACTGAAGCAAACAATTAGAGCTTGGTATGATACACTGTCAAAGTTTATGGTGGAAAACAAATTTTCAAGAGGTATCATTGACAAAACATTGTTCTTCAGACAACACCAAGGTCATCTGATTTTTGTTTAAATTTATGTTGATGATATTATTTTTGGATCCACTGACACAAGACTGTGTGAAAAGTTCTCCAAACTCATGCAAAGCAAATATGAAATGAGCTTGATGGGTGAGTTATCTTACTTCTTGGGGTTGCAAGTTAAACAAATCTCTGATGGAATCTACATTCATCAGACAAAATATGCCAAAGAACTTCTCAAGAAATTTGAAATGGAGGACTCAAAAGTAGCAAAGACACCTATGGCCACTGCAACCAAGATTGACCCTGATAAAAATGGAAAGAAAGTTGATTTGAAGACTTACAGGGGAATGATTGGATCATTGTTATATCTGACAGCAAGCAGGCCAGACATAATGTTTGCAACATGTATTTGTGCAAGATATCAAGCTGACCCAAAGGAATCTCATCTCATTGTAGTGAAAAGGATCTTGAGATATATCAAGGGCACTACAGAGTTGGGACTTTGGTATCCAAAGAAGTCTGGATTTGAATTGCTAGGATATTCTGATGCTGACTTTGGAGGATGCAGGATTGACAGAAAGAGTACAACGGGAAGCTGTCAATTTCTAGGAGGAAGGCTTATATCTTGGTTCAGCAAAAAGCAGCATTCTATTTCTACATCTACTGCTGAAGCTGAATATATTTCAGCTGGAAGTTGTTGTACACAAATTCTATGGATGAAAAATCAGCTAATGGATTATGGTCTGAACTATTCCAAGATTCCAATAAGGTGTGATAACACTAGTGCCATTGTCATTGCTGAAAATTTAGTGCAACATTCCAGAACTAAGCATATAGAAATCAGATACCATTTTATCAGGGAACATGTTATGAATGGGAATATTGAACTACAATTTGTACCTTCAAATCAGCAGCTGTCGGACATATTCACCAAAGCTCTTGATGAAGCCACATTTTCAAATCTTGTGGGAGAGCTGGGAATGGTGAATTATGCGTCAGGGTCAGAGTCAAACTCCTAAGATTTGGTATTTCTAACTCGTTTCATAAGTTCTTGATAAAATCAATTGATATGTGGTTATATATGTTCAAATTATAAATATGTATATACTTGTATATTTTGCATTTTGTTGTTTTGTTTTTGTTTTGTCTGATGCATCAAGGTCAGGGCTTCCTTAAGGACGCATCAGGGTCAGGGTGTCCGGCTCTCTCGTCAGGGTCAGGGTGTTCGTCTTGTTCGTCAGGGTCAGGGTATCCGACCTGTGCGTCAGGGTCATGGTGTCCGTCTTGTGCATCAGGGTCAGGGTATGTTTAAATTTTTTTTTACTGCATCGGGTTTCAAGGTCAGTTAAGTGATGACAACTCATCATTAAGTTCTTCTCTCACTGATGACGTGTCATCACAGAAACTGAACTGACTCCCTGATAGTGTGTTTTTAGGAGAAGTTTTCAAACGTCAATAGGTGGGTATTAATACTCTATCTCTCCTACTTTTTAAAACTCCTCAAATCTTTTAATCTCTTTCTGATATTTGCTCGAGTTTTCTTCTTCTTCTCTCCCGTTTTTACAGAAACCCTAGAACTTCAAATCTTCAAAGCATCCATGGCACGTTAACAAATTCAGAGGAACTTGACAGTCCCACCCACAAACTACGTGGGCTTCTCTGACAATGATGAGGTAAGTGAATGCTTTAAACCGATAATGAACTATCTACTCAACTCTGAGTATAGTAAAGCCATCTTTACCGATGAAGAAATGTCGGGGGAGGCACTGTCACAACTATGGACAAGTGCCAAGTTCATGTACTCCACCACCAAGCCTGATGTGGTCAAGGGTATCTCATTCAAAGTTTCGTTTGAGAAAGGGAAAATAACTCCTTCTAGACTTAACTCTGTTTTGGGGCTACCTACTCAAGATCTGGTGGATGCACCCAGTGATATAGATCTGCTGGATTTCTTGAGGGAACTGGGCTATAACGCTGCTCCCAACGCAGTGTTAAAGTTCAAGGATCTCAAGAGGGTGAATGTGAAGAGGGAGATTTCTTATCTCTTCGACACCATCACCAAGGTGTTCTAAGGTAAGTGTTCTAACTTTGAGGTTATTACCTCTTTAACTTTAAAAATAGCATTTGCATTAATTAGAAATGTGAATATAAATATAGGAAAAATAATTTTTGATGACCTTGTAAATAAGTTAGGTAGTTTTAATAATAGGAAATTTGAAATATATTATGCTAGATTTTTGTACATGATTATTAAAGATCAGATTACTAATTTTTCTTTTGAGAATGAAATACCTGTACAGACATACAAGCAAACAAAGAAACTGTTTGTAGAAATAATAAAGAAATCTTTTTCAGCCGAACCGTTTGCACTTCCAAAACATATGGTACAGGTAGTAAATTCTTCACCTTCTACTTCTCAAACGTTACATTCTTCACCCTCATCTACTATGGCAGAGAAATCAACCACATCTCTGCCTACCCAAGTAGAACAACCAATTTCTTCATAACCACTCTCAACAACCCAACCCACAGTCTCGCAAAAGACTGTTGGGATTAAAAGAAAACTCAGTGAAGTTACCACAACAATTGAGGGGGAGCAAGGAGAGAGAGTGATTCGCTATAGGAGGAGATTGAAGAAGAAGAAGGAAGCCACGAGTGTTACCCAACAACCTGACCAGGGCGTATCCTCTCAACAGGATACTGCCTTTAATAAGGAATTAATCATATTTCTAACTAGTTTCTCTCAAAAGGGATTAGTTATTGAAAATAGTCCTCAACCAGGGACACAGTTGAGTGAGGCACATACACTGACCATAGACACTGATGAACCTACCATCAGGGTCTCTGAGAGCCACTTGCAGATATCCTCCACAGTGAGTGCACACACCACTCAAGATGTTGTAGCTCAGAAGCTTCTCAATAAGATCCACATGAGTCATAAGCATTCTTCTACAGATCTTTTGATGAATCACTTCCTCGTTCAGTGATTCAGCCAACACTATCATCTACATCACTTCCTTCTTTCTCTATTCCTCAAATTTCTTCAGATATAATGACACAAACATTAAGTGTCATACAATCAGATTCTCCACATTCTCAATTCGTGGAGGAGCCAACACTCTCTGACACAGTGTTTGATAGTCAACACTCTCAAATGGTTGACTCATTTTTACTTGATACAAACACTGATGATCAAATAGGGGACATAGACTCCACTGTACATACTACAGCAATAACTCTTTATGTACCCCTAATTGTATATACTTCCTCTATAGAAACATATACTTCTCCAATTATACATACTCACTTTACTTCTTCTCCTTCTCCTATCACAACTGTCGAACCAGAATCTATACATACATCACTTGAACTGGTCACAGTTGATGATTTACAAGCCCATAGGAGCCCCTCTAGTACAATTTTGAGTGAGACTGAGAAAATACTTAGTGCAGAGAGGCAAAGTCAAACCCTTGAGAGGACTTTGGCAAAAGGAGAGCAAGAGAGTACTGCCTTAGTAGGCAAAGAAAAAGGAAAGAATACGAGTGATGCCTTAGACAGCAAAGAAAAAGGAGAGGATGAGAGAGATAAGGATGAGATCCTTGTAAATAAAGAACAGAGAGAAAACGCAGTTACTATATATACTACTTCTACCTCTGAAAGTGATGAAGATGATGCTCCATAAGATGATTTTTCCCAGCTCATCGGAGTTGATTTATACTTTCGACAGAACCAGATGTCTGATACTGTACAGTTATTAAAGCAAGAGTTAGCTAGAACTACTGATCCAATCTTGATCAAAGTGTTAAAGTCACAGATCATGATTGGTCAATCAATAGATATAGAAAATCAAAAATTGTATACACATTTTTCTTCAAAGATACAAAGTGTACAGCAAGTTGTCGACTCCCTAGTCACCAGCCAGACTCTCCTCAGAATGAAGAAACAAGCTGACACTGTAGACAAGAAGCTAGCTGATCTCACTTCCCAACTGACCAGCATGGAAACTCTGCAACATTCCATGGCTGGCACTTTGCAACAAGTTCTTCAAGTCACATCCCGACTCTCAACTCCCACTGATGATGCTGTCAAAAAGGGGGAGAAATCAACCAAGCAGTCGTCAGGGGATGTTGCTGAGAATTCAAGTCAACCATCAGGGGATGTGACTGCTCCTGTTCCTGCTCCAAAATCCAAGGATAAAGGCAAGGGTATCCTGATTGAGGAACCAAAGAAGAAATCCAACACTCAATCAGGGCCTAAGCTACTTGGAGATGCTATGAAGACAGCCCACTTTTCAACACCCGTTGAAGTTGTAATTGATGGGAAAATGGAGCTGGTCTACCCTCAAGATAAAAAGCTAGTAGAAGCTGATGCAATCTTTGCACAACAACTTCAAGAAGAAGAAGAGAGGGAAATGGCAAAGGAACAGGAGGAAGAAGTAAAGAAGAAGAAGAGTGTCAGGCCCAGGACCTCCAGGAAACCTCAGCCAAGAAGATCTCAGAACCCTAAAAGTGCATCAGGGGATAAAAATCAAGATAAAACTGAAGACCCTGATGTCACCACAAAGAAGTCATCTGAAGCCAAGGACAAAGTACCTTCTCCTTTTACCAAAGAATATGGTCCACCCACTCTAGCTGAATCCCTCAGAGAAGAAAGGCGCAAAAACCTGTCATTTATGTTCTCCATAAAAAGCATAGATGTTAGGTTCAACAATAGAAGGGATCAGCTGATAACAGTGCAACTTAAAAGTGGGTCGCAATTCAATGTCACAATTGACTGGTTTAGGAGAATGGATGTGGAACAGCTGGGATTAGTTCTGAATTTAATTTCAAAATCGTCAGTGGCTAACAGAGACTTGAGGGGACTGATTGATAAGCTGAGGAGAGCCATCAATGATGATAGGAGTCTGCCCACAGCCTTGGAAAGACCTTTGAAGCTGTTTTACAAATCCACTGATGGGCAGGAAAAAAACATTAAAAATCAAAGACGTTGATGGTCTCGACCTGGAGGAAGCGATGCATGTTCTAAGCCAAATAGCTTATCACAAAAATGAACATGTCATACAGTTCAGATTCCTGCTGACTCAGAAAGTATTGAAGGAGATTGAAGAAACCAAAGCTGATGATGGGAACACTGCAGTAAGGAATGTGCCACCAGTGAAGGGATTTAAAGAATATCCAAAAATGATCACTAGCCCCTTGGGTGTTCAATTCAAAAATAAAAAGGGGGAGATCATTACCTTCTACTGGTCACAACTTGTCGCAACCAATGTTCAAGAAATAAAATCTATCCTTGAAGCTTTGGAATCCAGCAGCAATGTCAACATAGTCAATTTCAGAAAACTTCTTCAAAAGGAGCTGGAGCAACTGGAAGCAGGTGGAGAAGACAACAGACTAAGGATTCCTGACCAAAACCTAGATCAAAGAAGACAAGGCCTTGGAAGTGACTCTCAACCGATTGAATAAAGTCATCCATTGCCCTTTGTCTCAGCAAAAAAGAAAAGGGATCCTGATGTCTAATACAACATTCTTTTTGTAATAGTTATAGGAAAATACTTATACAAAAATTCTTTTATTAATTCATTCAAAATTCTTTCATGTATTTAGTATTGGTTTTGACATCATCATCAGTGCATCTAGGGATTTATGGTTATCAAATTGATAAACATAAATAGGGGGAGATTGTTAGAGATAAATGATGATGATGATGATGATGATTATGTAATAAATTGTGCAACTGTAAATACTTGAGGTATTTTATAGACCTTAAGATAAGCACATGTTTTGCATCCACTGATAATAATCTTATTAATCAGTGGATGGTTGATCTCTTCACAAGACAAGTCAGAAAACATAAACAATCAAAGAACTTGACAAAGTGAAGAAGAATGTCTGATGTTACTTGCTAAACAGTCAAAGTATTCCGCACATCAGATATTCTAAACAAGTTATGTTAATTAAACCCATCAGGGGGAACCCATCAGGGGGAACCCATCAGGGGGAACTCATCAGGGGAACCTATCAGGGGGAACCATCAGGGGATGACGAAGGCAGACCAACCCATCAGGGGGAATGACCATCATGGCATCAGTGAAAGCCATCAGTGTATGTCGTCAGTCACAACCATCAGGATCAAGAAGCACTGAGTGAAACTCAAGTGAAGGTTGAAGCCCTGATCCAGTCAATAAGCATCAAGGGATCCAGAAGCACTGATCAAAGTCCATCAGGGCTGGCAGTCAGTGGATCGTTGTGACAGCATGCACCCGTCATCAGTACTTACACGGAAATCAACATAACATGTTACAGAAGAAAGAGATATTAACTGGAAAGATATTTCTTGAAGTTTGTTTTGGTCCAATGAGAACTCTCACGCATTAAATGCACACAGATCAGGGGAAGAAAAGTAGCAACAAAGCATGCAGCAGTTTGACACATAAAGTAACGATGTGACATACTTGCGGCTAAGTTGAGAAAAGCAGCACGTCTCAAGCACGTGATTTCAACCCACTGATTTAACATATAAGCAAAGCAGTTCTCATTACATAGATAGACAGAAGCGAGAGATTTACATATCCATAAGATCAAATAAACACTGAAGCACACAAACACTAGAGAGAAGCTTTGTAATAGATCTTGATAGAGATATTTCTAAGAAAGTTAGAAGTTAGTGAGTGTGAGAAGCTATGTAATTAAACACATACTTTGTAGCTGTAAATCACATTTGTGATTATATAGATTTCCAAAAAAACCCTAAGTTTTAATATAACTATTTTAACTTGAATCTGTGTGTTCATTTCTTATAGTTTTTCTGTTTGTTACAACTGTTTTCCAGTAAGCACTTTTAAGTTTAAAAGAGCAAAAAGTTTCAGGTGTTTTTATTCATCCCCCCCCCCCCCTCCCCCTCTACAAACACTTGTGCTTATATTGCACTAACACAAAGCCAACAAAGTATCGATGATCAAAAGAACAAATATTTTTAAGGGCATCAGTAAGAAGAACCCATCAGGGGAAGCCTAAAAATACTGTGTCAGGGGATGACATCCATCGGGGGAACCCGTTAGGGGATGACTTCGTCAGGGGAACCCGTCAAGTGATGACCTCGTCAGGGGAAGCTGTTAAGGGAACTCGTCAGGGAATAACCTAGTTAGGGGAAGCTGTCAGCGGAAGGCATTAGGGGATGACCTCGTTAGGGGAACCCATCAGGAGAAACACTTTAATGTCCAGATTTTGGCGACAGCATACCTCCCAATGTGTTTGGCGATGGCTATCAATCACTTTGACGATAGTTTATCTCACGAAGAGTTTGACGATGGTTAAAAGTGACTTTGGCGATAGTCATTTTTATCCACTGACGACGACTTTGGCGATGACTTAAATTGACCGATGAGTTTGGTGATGACTTAGATTGCCCAAAAAGTTTGGTGACGACAAAAGATCAACTCGTTAGTGGAACCTTCGATGGATAACAAGCAAGTCATAACATCAGTGGATAAATGAAACACTGATCAAATCTCCATCAGGACTTGACATCAGTGAATAAAGAAGCACTGATCAAGTTGCTTTCAGTAACTTTCCATCAGTGGATCCAGAAGCACTGATCAAGTCTTTGTCATGGCTTGGCATTAGTGGATCGTTATAACCTAATCCACACGTCATCAGAACTTATATGCAAATCATTGATACTTGGCACGGAAGCAAGGGGTATAACTGAAAAGATATTCCTTGAAGCTTGGTTATCCAATAACAACTTTCGAGCATTAAATACATGCAAATCAGGGGATGGAAAAGAAGCAACAAAAGCAAACAGCAGTCTAACACACCACTCCTAAAGGACCTTGATGTGACATAGTACGACTGTGTTGAAACTTGAAGCATGTCTAGCACGTGGGTTCACCAACTAATCTGATATACAAAAAGAAAGAGTTGTTACACGAAAAACTAAGCAAGCAAGCCACAACACTCAAACACTAGAAGGAAGCTTTGTAATAGATCTTGAGAGAAATATTTCAAAGAAAGACGAAGCTAGTGAGTGAGTGAAAGAGAAGCTGTAATTTATTATAGAGAAGCTGTAACTTATTATAGAATTGTAGCTGTTAATCACGATTGTGATTCAACAGATTTTCAGAAAAACACCAAGTTTTAATACAACTATTTTAACTTGAATGCTTGTGTATTCATCTTAATTTCATTAAAGTTTTCTTGGTTTTGGTAGCTATTCTATCCCGTTCTAAACAAGTTTTAAAAGAGCAAAACGTTTGTAGTATTTTCATTCAATCCCTCTTCTACAAACACTTGAGCTTATTTTGTTTTAATATATATATATATATATATATATATATATATATATATATATATATATGTTATTTAAGATATGAATTCATTATTCATACCCAATAAAAGAAATTAAACCTTTATGCATAAAATAAATTAATCGTATAACATAACTCATTTTATTTTTCAGGTTCTCACACTCACTCCACACCAATTAAAAATAATATTTATTTTTTACATAATCTTTTTTGAAAAAATTTGTCACACACTCTAGCCCTAAATACTTATTGTATATTCATAAGTATAAATAGTAGGCATACATTTTATTATAAAAATCATCACACGCCCTTAACCCTCACCATCAACACACCCTACCCCTAAATATATATTATCCATACATATTTTTCAAATATTACTGTTTTTACACACTTCACCCACGCTACCCCTAAATACCTACCGTATATTCATATACAAATAGTCGATATCTTCTTACATACTATTTATTTAAAAATTATCACCCTCCCCAATTTTTTTATAAAGTGGTACCTATTTATGAGCGGCAAATAATATTTTTTTTACGTACTTATTTTTATAAGATCATCACCACATGTCCAACGCATTACAAAATTTATTATTTAATAAAAATGCAAACACACAATATTATTGTTAAATCATCATTTATCAATTGTATTTATTTTACTTCAAACAATAGTAAATAAAGGCACGGTAACAGGGACACATTATATTGGGACAATGACGCATGTTTTCAAGCAAATTTACTAGTTCAACCATTAAATTACACCCCAAGGCTAAATCTACTAGCAAAACACCACACTATACCCATCAATAATGGAAAACAAAGGCACCGTAACAGAGAATCTAAAAGAATAAACTGATGACAAAGGCACATATCAGCTTCTGTTTATTAATTCCATAAGAATAACACAGGTATTTTAAATGGAAGTCTAAGAGATCTTTGTGGGGATAACTTGACAAGGAAGATGGGTCTTCAGTTGGATATTTGTTCTTTGTCTGATGATGATGTTAAGAGCAGAAACGAACAAATTGAAAGAACACTAGAAATGAGTCAGGAATTAGGAATATTTTTCACAAGTCTCTTGGATAATTTTCTACTCTTGGGTGAGAAGTAATAAATTTTATTTCTCTTGCCGATCAAAAAAATAAAATAAATTCATAAGAATAAACACCATCCCAACCATCAAACCCTATTCTCCAACGCCATCTTTGTGTTATAGTACCATTGATGAAATGATTCTTGTCTCCTTTATATTAGCACACAACCGCCTGTACGACAGAACTTCTACCCTTTCCACAATCTCTCTCCAATATTTTTTATATTTCCCTTGATTACTGGTCGGAATAAAATTAAAGAAAAAGAAACAATGGTGAAATAAAAGGATAATAAAAAAATAGAGGGAGTTTGGAATGAAAATCGTGTTGGAATATGCAATACCACATAAAAGGCAAACAATGGTCATTCTCACACTCATCACATTTTTCGTTCCAAGTTTTCTTTTTTTTTTTTTTTGGTTATTCTTCTCTTTCACCACTATATTTTTTTTTTATAAATTCATTTTATTCTCATTTCCATTCCGACAAGTACCTAATCCCAACATTAAAACATCTCATTTAACTCAAATGCACTAAAATGTTAAAACTACAACCAACACCCATCCCTTCTCAAACTTCCGATCACCAATTCCCGCTAAAGTTACTCCGCACTCCACTATGTTCTTTGACAGTAATTATTATAGCCTTATAGTTTATAACAAAAATTTTGATTATAACATAATTTACACCCCAAATTTTTATAAATTACATTAATTTTAAAAGTCAATATCTCATTATTTAATTTAAAATTTCAAACAACAATTTTGAAATGGAAGAAATAATATTTTGCAAAAAGAAATGGCATCATTTTGAGCTGATGTAGGAAGAAGATGCAGGCCGCTTTTAAAGTTGTAATTTTAATTTTTAGGTAGTTTATTGCCTGCTCTTCTCCGATCAAAAATTGCTTGAAATTTGAAGAATTTTAATGGTATGAAGGTAAATAATTAGAGGCAGTGGCTCTCTTGAAACATATGATGGTGTATAAACAACTAAAATAATTTAAAGGCTGTTTCTGGCAAAAATATCAACAATATCTTTATGCATGGGGTCCATTATGTTGAGAAATTTTAGGAAATAAAGATAAATGATGAAAGTAAAAATGAAAATGAGTGTTACACTAGTAGTGTTATAGTTATCATAAGCATCAACTTTATTTATTAGTATTTGTTAGAACAAAATAAATTAAAATATTTGTATAAAAAGTTGAATATAAATACTACAATTTTTTTGAACTTTTAAAAGATTTAACAAGCGCACACTGGAATAACTATAATACACAGAAAAACAGTAAAGATACTTAATATGAAAACACTCAAATTTAAGTTAAAATAATTGTATTATAACTTATGTTTTTCTTGAAATTTGTTATAATCACAAAATGATTAAACAGTTACAAATCTGTAAAGGTTTACAACTTCTTTTCTCACACACTAGTTACGTTTTTTCTCTTTAAATATATCTCTCAAGAACTATTACAAAACTTTTCTCCGGTGTGTAAGTTTATGTTGATAGAGATATTTCTAAGCTTTTTAATATCTTGTGTTTTTCTCTCTCAACTTCCTCGTATTTTCTTATAACTACTTTTTCGTATATAGGAGAACATATATAGAACTCATGTGCAAGACAAACTTCTTTTTCGACGTAGTTGTAGTATGTCTCATTATTGTCTTTTCGGAGATACACGTGTCACACCGCTATAGGCTATTGTTGCTTTTATTTATGTCTCTATTCTCCATGCATTTGTAATTTAAATGTTGCTCTTAAATCACCATATTTCAAGGAATATTTTCCCAATTATACCCCTTACTTCTTAGCGAAATATCAGTGATTTGCATGTAAGTCCGCATGACAAATGGTTTAAGTCATAACTATCCCCTGATGACAAGTCCTGATTTTGACTTGATCAGTACTTCTAAATCCCCTGATGACAAACCCTGATGAAAACTTGTTCAGTGTTTCAGAATTAGATAAGTGCTTCTTGATCCCCTAAACTTAAGACTCACTTATATCCACTGATGTAGTGTTTAGCATTCCCCTGGTGGTTCCCCTAATGGGTTTTTCCAACTATGTTATGTCCTGTTGCAGTGTTTGGACTTCCCTTGATAGTTTCCTGATAGGATAGTCCTTCGATGCTATCCGCTGATGCCGAGTTTAGGCTTCCTCTAACGGATTGGTCTTTCGATGTCATCCCTTAATGCAATATTTTAGCCTTCCCCTGATAAGTTTTTCCACTTATGTCTTTTCAAATACTAACACATTTATCCACTAATACTTTGTTGGCTTTTACTGAAATGTCTGATGTGTAGAATATTTGATTTTTTTAAGTACAATAAGACTTTCCCTGACATTATCAAGTCCTTAAGATATTCACTGATGACTTGCCTAGTGCGTTGCCTACTATTTTCTGATAGACTAAATTGTCCATCAGTGAATACTTATTTGTGCAAATATACTAAAATTTAACAATAATCTTGAGTATTTACAAGTTCACATTTATTAAAAGAACTACATAATAAATATATCATCATCATTCTCAGCATTAAGACTAACAGTATTATTTGTAAGGAAATTCTACCAAGGAGATTAAATATATTAATGATAATCAAATTATATATACAACAAGAATAATGGTAAAATCTTCTCCGTCTAAAATGAAATTTAAATATAATAAATTAAAAAAATTGAAGATAATTTCGGCTTATACTTTACCAAGAGCCATAAATAAAGTTTAAGGCTCAAAATCCAACAAAATAAACATGTGTTATTCCTGGACGGTCATTGTTTAGCTGGTCATCTCATAAAGCTCGTCAACAAAGACTAAAATTTGTTAGAAAATATAAATACAAACCACGTCAAAATGTTCAATTGAGCTTTTTGAAAATTGAAATGTTTAATTTATTTTGCGTGAAACAACCAATGAAGGGTGTGATGTTTTCATTGCCTAGGTTTGAGGATAAATAGTGTGTTTGAGTGGAATACAAGAAAATAACACTACAATAAAAAGTTATAATTTAACAACTGAGTTAATAATAGAAGTATCACATTAAAGAGTGATGTATCCTAATTGTGTTCGGAGTTTAAATGGTGTAGATGCTCTGGTCGGTAAGCAGTTTTGAACACAAATCCTCAATGCAATTAATTACTGTTGCAGCTACACTAAAACCTCTATAAATTAATATTTGATAAATTAATAAACTCTCTAAATTAATAATTATACCATGTTCCGACTTGAGCCGGTTATAAAAATTGTAAATTTCAATAAGATAATAAGATAATAATTTTTCGGGATATCTCTATATAAAAACATGGTCCCAATAAAACTATAAATTAATAATTCTTCAAAATTACAAAACATATCTAAGACAATTTAGAAAAATATGATTATAGTGTTGCTTGTTTTTTGTAACACCTTTTAGATAAGAAACCATTGTTGGATATGGTTTCAAGAATTTTTTATGTTGTTTATACGGTATATTATCTCATCTATATATATTGAATGTTTTTAATATAAATATAATGAATCATATTTAATTATTAATAAACAATAAACGTAAATTATGATTAATATTATGTACAATGAATTTTTTATGTAATTAAAATTCAATTTTATTACAATAAAACCTCTATAAATTGATAAATATTAATTTATCGATTAATTAATCCCATCGTCACCGCAACCAATTAGTGCAGATCGATTTTGAACGTTGTAGTTCGATTTCAAATAGCCTGGTGTTAATTTTAAGACCGTTTATGATAGATCAAGAGATTAACTAAACTAACTAACTTGATCTTAAAGATATATCAACAAAGTATATTGTTATGAACTTGTAAAGAAGTGTAATTTAAAATATTAAATCATCAATTTTCACTTAAATGGTTAATGATCAATAAGATTACTTTTAATTAAATCAAAATTCATACAATATGAATTGTACATAAATAACATGCTATTGTAAGTGTACATATATGCATACATACATTCATACATTCGTATATATATACATACATATATGCATAGTATGATGATGTGTTGTATATTAGTGTGATTTTATCGATTTTTGCTGTGATTTCGGTTTGAATCAGTTTTATACTCTCTCCTGCCGGCTGGTTTGATCCTCAATCAGCTGCTTTGTTTTAGTTTTTTACTTTGATGCATATCAGGAGAATGTAGTTTCCTCTTCATGTATTTTTAGTTTTGGTTGGTTTTTAAGTTTTTGCCCTTACCTTGTTAAACATTTTTATATTATAAAATAACATATTTTAATTATTAAAAAAGAAAAAAAAAATCCTGAAACACTGTTTAGTGCCAGTCTGCCACAATTACAAACAATTTATTGGATTCGTTTTATTAATAATTTCTCAAAATTTTATAGTACTCCCTCTTTGTTTTATCAATGTTCCAAACTAGTTACCCATGTTTCCCCATTCCATAAAATTGATTGAAATTTTCAATCTTTGCTTCTCACATAATGCAGCGGCAAACGTAGAAAATCTATAAAATACTCATGTAGCTTTCATGATTGTAACTTGTGCAAGTATAAAATACTCCGTTGTCAAAGACAATGACCAAAACATTATAAAATATTCAACTTTTAACCCTTTAACTCATGATTAATTTTTCTACATGAAAACATTTGAGTTTGTTAGAAAATTTGTCAAAATGAGATAATTATAACTCTCCCGACGATTTCGTAGGTTTAAATCTTACATAGCGTGATTTCGTCCTTCTTATTCTTAAATCAAATTACATTGAAATAGTTTCACTAACTTGAACAGAATTAGATCTTATGTCAACAAAGAAACCTCATTCGTCTTATTTTTACTTGGACTTCGATAAACTAACTACTTTTTTACTACAAGGAGCTTAATGCTCTATTCTACTTGATTGAATTTTGAAAGTCGTAACTCCCACTTGTTCCATTTTACGTAAACAAGTATATTTAGAATTTTTACATATATAAATATACAATTCCACATAAAGTGTTATATTTGAGTTTTTGAAGATACTAATATTGTATATATTTAATAAAGAATTTTATTTTTTTTCCCCTTAAATTTGTTATAAATATTCAATTATTTATAAAACAAAAGATTCTACTTTTAAATTTTCGAAAATATAACATTATAATGAAAAAATTATATAAATATAACTCTTTTAATAGATAAAATCCCATTTTAAAACGTAACACATTTTGCAATTTGATAAAACAAATTCCATTTTCAAAAATAACACCCGCAAAAAAAAACCTAAGAGAGTATTATTTAAACTCATGTCGATTTGGAAATTTTCGTGTTGGAGGAAAATGTACGTCGACCAACATTCCAACAAGTCGGAATTAAACTTAAAGTTAAAAATTGGATCGTTTTACCGTATATATAATTAGGGATGATTATTTCATCGAATCGTTAATACTCCGTCCAACTTTTCCAACTTTGACTCTAATAGAACTCGATTATTTGAATTCTACTTAACTTTGACTCTGACTCGTTTATATATAAAACATATTTTATAATAATTTTAGAAAATTTTGTAAAAGAATAAAATAAAAAAAAGGAAAAAATAAATTAATTAAATTTTAAAAAATAGTTTTGGATAACGAAGTGAGAGCGGAACTAGTTTAGTTATAGCGTTAACAGAGCGGAACAAGTTTGGAGACTATATAATTTTAGCGGATAAGATTCGAAAACAACTCTCTTTCGTATATGTCTCTCATATATGTCCCGTTGATATGCCTGTATATGACCGGTTTAGATTTCAACATTACAATAAAATATGGAAATAAATTTAGTACAACAGAATTTGATTGTGAAGATTTTTGTCATCTATTATGTTTTTTTCTTTTTACATTACGTAGAAAACTTAATTTTACAAGTGAAACTCATATAGCGTCATAGCGATAAAGAGGGCATTTTAAAGTTTTATGCTATCAAGGATCCATGTCAGCTCAAGAAAAAGGCAAAATGTCAACCTTCTCGGGTACAAAGAAACTACAAGAAATTGGTGGTTCAGTAAATAAACTAGATTGAATACAGGAAGCTCAATAAATTTTAGGTAAAAAAAATGGAAGGAAGACCTGACCTTGACACATAAACTAACTATAGCGTTATACCCCCTCCGTCCCACCAAATAAATTATTTTTGTTAAGTGTGTAAACGGTCGAATGTAAATACAAATAGACATATATTCGTATTTTTATTCGCTTAGTACGTATACAAATACGAATAATATCCGTCAAATAATATCAAATATGAATACGGATATCAAATTTT
Source organism: Centella asiatica (assembly GCA_014636745.2). Lineage (NCBI taxonomy): Eukaryota > Viridiplantae > Streptophyta > Magnoliopsida > Apiales > Apiaceae > Centella > Centella asiatica. Next base: position 45,738,922 of record CM025786.1, on the reverse strand, counting down.
CTAAAAATGATATTTATTATAATACTTTAATAATTTTTGTTATGTATATATTAAATCATTTTATGCTTAACCAACTACCAATAATATTAATACTTATTGTGATATAAATTCTTAATTTAATTTGACCATAAATCCAAAGATAAATTATAATAAAACTGAATATTTACAGAAGAATAATATAAATGTTTTATAAAATCTACTATAAATAACATTTATAATCGATAACATATATTACAGATATAGATACACATATATTCGTATTCGTATCCGTTTATAACTAGATACAGATATTATCCAATTTTTCGAATACAGATGTGTACGAATATTGAATATTTCGGTTACCGTTTGCGGCATACTTTTTGCCAATGCACAAATATTAAGAAATCCCTAATTGCCATATGGAATTTGTATGAGAATAAGTCTTTCTCCTCTTTATTAAATGACTAACTTTCATTAAATATCATTGAGGGTATTTTAAGAAAATGAATCGTTAAATTTTTTTTTTAGAAAAATATAAATAAATTTATATGATGCGACAAAGAAAAACATCTGGAATGACTTATTTGAGAGAACGGAGGACGGAGGGAGTACCAATTATATCACATATAAGTGACTACAAATGAGGGAAAGATGCCACAAAATCAAATTATCACGCAAGCTAAGTTATAAATCGTGACTTGTGCAAATGCAAATGACAAAGTGCAACTGCAGCTGGTCCAGAACTACTTAAGGCTGCCTGCAGTGCAAATGACAAAGTGCTTGATGGTGTTAGATAACCAAAAAACAGAAGAAGAAAGACTCACTTACAAGTTACAAAGATAGATATATAGATGTATATATCAACTTCCTAGCGCCTTCTCCAACCTCCGGTAGCAGTCCTCTCAAATACGCGTGGCTGCTTGGAAGGGAAGGTTTTTCTCCAGTCTGGATGTTCAATCAAATATTCATTCTGCCTGTACGATCAACGAGAGAAATTATCTTTCTTCCTCCATATACTACTAGAAAAGACAAGGATTCCCAAGTAATTTCGCAGTAATCCTCGAGCTTTATTTTAATAAATTCCAATCCTCCGAACTACGAAGTTGTTATCCTTTTTTGTAAGTAGGTTCTTCAAAGAAGTTTAAAACAACTAGTTTAACGGGACACGCACTTACGCGTGTGCAAATTCTATTGTACGTTTGACTGCAATATGAAATTAAAGGAAAGTGGGCAATGTTTTGTGACAAAAAGAAAGTTGAACCTGAAGAACTGACAAATTTCGTATGGAGAATAGTTATAGTTTAAAGAATAAGTGTGATCTATAGAGACAATAAAATCATAAATATGATTGAGTGACAGAATTAATAAAAAGTATCAAGTGAAATGATTATTAAACTCATTGGCATTTAGTCAAACACTATGTATGCAAAACTAATTATGCAAAATACGAAAATGAAAATTTTCAAAGACCAGGAAGTGAAAGACACTGGTGACGTAAAATATATTTAGAACAAAGCCTAATTGCTGAATAAAACACATACTGATCGAAATCGAAATACAAAAACACTGCACATAGCCATATCAAAATTCTCTCTCCTTGTGTAATATTCTAATTGAGTTCCTTGTGCGCCAATTCATGGAGTTGCACAGTGAAAAATGTAGGGAGATAATTTGAAAAGAATGTCATATGACCAAGAGTATAGGAAGAGTTCGGAGGATCGAAAAATGGTTAAGCAGTCGCAGCGGAGAAATGGAGAAGTAGGCGAAGTTTGAGGTTTTTTTTTGTTCTTTTTTTGGGAAGTGGGGTGTGACGCAAACTCTCCACAGTTATTATCAGGCCCAGATTTTTAATAAATAGAGATATGTAATGGTAAAGTACTAAATTAGCAAGGCAACAACTTGATTTCTTCAATACATTAGGTTAGGGTTCATAGTTTATCGAATCATCACTGTTGAGGTTAACATTAAAAACTCTGGGCAACGATAGATAAAACAACAATTTCTTTCAGAAACCAGCAACAAAAGGGAAAAAAAAACATAGTTATCTTTTCTAATATAATCTCATCAATAATTGATCACCAACGATTGATTTCGTATCTTCAACAATAGAGTTTAGAATTGAATTGCTGAAATGTATCTATAATAGGAATAAGTAAAATAGATCTAACACAATATTAACTCACTGGTCCACATACTACGGACATATCAATATTACAGACTTACACCAGTACACATCCCTGTGTTCATGAACATATCGTAAATGCATGTGTTTTGTCTAATATCATAATCCCCAAAATTGTTTGCTGAAGTAGACATTTTTCAGTCCCAGAAAAATTCACTTCAGTATTATAATGTGTGTGGAACCCATGCAAGAGGAGTGAAGGTAAAGCACAGAGGGGACTCAACCAGTCTGTGCTAAATAATATCCAAATTAAGTATCAAGGTAAGATTAAATCCGTTCTTATTATTATTCTTATTATAATGGACAAGTATTTGAAACAAAATTAAACATACCCTTGGTATATATACATGTTACATTTAAGTAATAATACATGTAAACAACCATTTAACCAGAGCAACTACAACTTTGACATACCATCAAATTTCACTATGAGAGATTTAAGCATCCTATCCACATTTTAAAGTAGCATACAAGAGTTGCATGCATTTGACATCATAATATTTAACATCGAAAAAAGGATCTGAACAAAAGGATAAGAAATGTAGCCGCAGAGACAAGTCAGACACTATTCTGATTATGAAATACTCAAGACTTGTGTACTTCACTACATCTAAAGCTAAAATGCTGCAGATAGAAACCAAATGCCTTGAGGAATGATAAGTCTATGCAATCAATAAAATAATAGCACAGAGCTGTCGGTACCTTCTTTGATTATCAACAAAATCTGGGCCCTCAGCCAAAGGTGAACTGGAACATGTGAGCAGAATTTCTGTATCTGAAAGGTGTCTGAATGTGTAAGCAACACTCAGTTGACGTAGGCTCCTAAAACAGAAAATATATATTTCTATAAACGAGACTAGAAAAACAGAGAAAGCAAACTCTAAGGGAAAAGAATTGCATCATAAGTTCAAAGGAAAGAATTAATACATCAACAACAAGAAGAGAGGCCAGCATGACTGAAATGAAGCATAGTTTAGTGATTCTTTAAGACTCTAAGATATTGGGAACACTTATGCGTGAACAACTAAATGTTCATATAAGACCAATATGGGCAAAAGCAGTAAAAACTGTTATATCTTACCAGGAAAAAGGAGCAATTGTGAATTGGTCCGTCTGTGTGTCATATGTCTCCATTAACATCCCTGCACAGCTGGGGTCCTGAAAAGATACAGTCAGTCGGATCCTCCTGACAATTTCATCGGGACATCTTGAAGTTCTATCAAAGCTAGCTGGGAACATTAAACCAGTGGAGGGCTCAACCTGCCATTAAAGTCCACAAGAACAAGCAGCTTTCTTGTAAAATCAACACACATGCAGTAACAACATAGCAAATCACTGCACATAGCCCATTAGCCCTCAATCAGTTCTATAACCACATTATCAAGAAAATATATATTTTAGCACTAAGAGTTACATTTTGACCGATAAGAGTGAATAACAAGTATCAACTACAACCCAGTGATAGACATTCAATTTTCACAGGTCTTTCTGTTTGTACTCAATTGTCAAAATCGATATATGTCGATGCACCATAAAAGTCCTAATAAACTATCTGAAAGGAGCTTCATACTTCAGTGTCATTTATAGATACCGGTGATTGCTCTAACATGAACAAGCTAGAGATAAACCTACGAAGTCATATATGCACCAAAGAATAAATAAATTCAATCAATTGAGAGAACCAAGCCAAACACATAAATGAATCAAGGAACTCAAGAAGTTAACACTGACCAGTAATCCATGGAATATGGGGTATGCATTTTCTTCAGATTCCCATCTTGTGTTATGCCCCAGAACATGGAGAGTTTGAATGTGAAAGATTATGTTGCTCTTTTGCAAAGCTTCAATTATCTTTGTACACAATGAAAAGGAATAGCCATCTAATTTTGTGTGGCTTTGGGATTTAGTGCCACGCTTTACATACTGCACTTGATATCAGATTTAAGGTTATTGTCATTCTGAGTGGTGACATGCAAGAAGATATCAAGAAATAAGACGAATTACAGGGTAGTGAACCATACTTTAGGTGAAGCATCCAAAAAACCGCCAACTAGATGGACCTGAATAGATCCTTATCCAAGTTAGATGTCATACTAAACATACCCTGAGGCCAGAATGCCATTTAAAATCACCACATAACCGAAAGGAACGGAAAAAAAAAAAAAGAAAAAAAAAAAGAAAGAAAAGGAGAAAAAGATATATAAAGTATACATCGAAAACTTCATCTGGATTATGATTGACCAATGATGACAACATCTGAGTGAGACCGATATCAACAACATCAGGTGAATCCATATGAGCAATAGAGGTCCTGCAACCAATACACTCAGATGTACATAATCACAAAATCAATATCCTGATTGACAAATTAACGTGTACTGCATATATACAAATACCAACACACACATATGGGAAGGGCATTTGTGGCATGCCTTAGATAAGTTAATATAAATTGCATTCAAAATTTAGTCTAAGTATCTCAATTTCTACAGAACCCAGCCCTGAAAATAACATTGAATGTCTCTGTGCAACATTAGAAATCGACATTGAGATTGTGAAAACTACTCTTCCTAGAACGATATGTGGTGTCTTCTGAGCACTAGAAAGGGACATACTTAAATTTTTAGTATGATGTATATGGTTATAAGTACAAAGCATAAGTAACTAACCATAACACCAATTTTCATATAATTTGGTGAGAGAAATATCGAATGATTTTAAGTGGAGATAAGCGATGACCTGAAACATTGCTTCTCTAGGATTTGCGGAATTAGCTTATCTAAGGCATGGTTTGAGTAGCCTTTTCCCGTGTGTGTGTGAGCGCGTGCACAGCACTCGTGCGTGTGTGTATGTACACATGTCTGCATATATATAATATCATGTTACTCTTATGCATACATTCCACTTATCCGGCTTCGAATGACAAGGCCCACACAAGTTGTTGCTTCATCTGTGCCGACTAACTTTGATAAGACAATAGAAACAGATGTTCAGTATATCTTAATGTAAGAAACAACACATACACACACACAGCGTTCTAATCCACCAAAAACATTAGACAACATCTCTAACCGTCCATCGCATGATCTAATGGTTGGTTTTATAGGGAAGTGAGGGGCTTCTGCCAGAACTTCAAACTTTTCCGCTAGAACTTCTCGCACAGAGACCCTACCGACATTCTACTTACAAATTTAAAAGAGGGTATTTCCCAGAAGTTCTAGCGAAAAGGCTGGAAGTTCTGACGGAAGCCCTTTATTTCCCCTGTTAATGTCAACTGTTAGATCATGCAAGGTACGGCCAGAGAAATGTTTTTCTAAATAGTGCCCCTATCTAATGTTGTCTGTTGATTGGAACACACACATACACAGACCATATAATTACAAATAAAAACAAGTGGAACTAACGCCTATAAGCAATATGAACTACAATCAAGTTAATTTATTACGAGCGTATATATTAACAACTCACTGTTAGCACATAAAAAATCTCCAACTATTAATTTAAGAAGATTCAACTAACTACCATGACCACTTTTCTGTGAATCAAATTTCTGCTCGGTGAGATGGAACTTGCAATATTATGTTTGAACTACCCGGGGTGGACCTATATTCTCTAGCAACTTATGCCTCTTAGATTACACCCCACAAGAAATCAACGGATTCGAGTAATGTGCTGGAAAAGGATACTACCCTAACGTCAATTGCATTACAACTAACAACAAAGTGTGCATTTGAAGCGGAAAAGTTGAAAGTCCAATATTAAAGCATGTTATCTCACAGTCAATCTCCAAAAACAAGTACAAATAAGTTCTACAAATTGTTTCAACTTTTATATATTTGTTGTTAAAATATACTTCACAGGCATGTTTGGCATTAAATCTTTCTAAAATATTGGATATCACACGTTAACTTAAACATATTATGAAAACAACTTTTTAACCAACTCTAGAAGAGGAGAACTTGGCACAAACTTTACTAGGATGAGGCTTACACAATCTACAAACTACAAATTTATACATCTAGTCGGATGACATAGGTCCACTTCATCAAACCAGTGCCTGGAGGAAGATATTGCATGCCATCTTTTCATTAGCATCCTAAGTAATAACATCTCAGAGTTATGGAAGATTAAAAAAATAATAATAAAATGAAATGAACAGGTTGTATCATAATTGTTATGTCCACTCTTCTCACTTTCTCAAGTTCAAGTCCCATCAAAACATCACTTCTAATATCTATTAGGGGGCATCTCCAACAAACAAAAAATTTACCTTCCATGCCATTTATGGAGCCAAAACTGGCCCAACACTCTATTATAAAGGAATTTCATATCTCATACTAGATAAGTGTCTGGTGAATTTGAACATGCAGAAAATTTGAAATGACCATTTGTCCAACAGAATCTATCATGCAATTTCTCTTGTTTAACACTTCTATTCCGATAAGTTATTTTTTGAAAATTACTCCTCTAAACCTCCCAGCCTTTTCATGCCCCCAACCAATTCTTAACTATAGTTCAAGCATCTACACTGGGAAAAATTGCTATCCCTGTTTCTAATGGTTTAGTGCACTATGAGGATAAATTCTTAGACTTCATATCAAACAAATGATATATAAGTTCTAGTTTTATCCTTTGATTTTGAAGAATAAGGATGGTCAGCTTCCTCTCTTAGTTTCTGATCATGGCAATAATAAGTGCCTCTACTACAACGAATCTATAGGTACCTTAAACAATAACTAATATCGTCTTTAATAAACTTTGCATCCTCTTTAAAATCCGAATATGAACTGGCCCACGTTTAGGCAGAGCATGACCCAACACAGATAAAGCATTATATGCTATCACTCATACAAGAACCTGTCTTCCTACGTGCTGCAAGCAGTGTCATGACATGGACATTAAAGTTTAAGCCTCCTTTGCATCACTGGCAGACAGGAACATCTGTGTTACTTTTGTCATCCATAGATATGAGTAGAACAGACCTTCAACATGTACTAAAAGGGATGGTCTGTCCGAGGAAATAAGGGAAAGCTGTTACATGGCAGACTGGCACCTTAGAGTTATCAAATTAATGTTTCTCTATAGCAAACTACCTTCTATCTTAAGCATATGAGTCATTTTGATAAAAAAATTTAAGCACATTTTGCTGATCTATGAACAGCCCAATTTCTGCAAAACAACAAGTAAATTGCACATCAACCAAAAAATAAGATATCACATGAAATACATTATGTAAAATCCTATACTAGAGATGTGCTACAGCTGCCTAGAGAGGCAAAGATATAAACATACATCCACAAGGGCAGGGTCGACAGTTGCATATTCTCTTTGAAAAACATAAACACATTTACTAGATGATCTCTCCATGTTAGATTCTTCATCAATTGAGAACTTCCTCTCTGAGATAGCTCTGAATGAATGTGACACAGACACTAGAAAAGGATGCTCCATCAAAAGAATCAATCCATCAATCTCCTACATAGAATATCAGTTTCAAGAACTGGTTATCAGTCAAGGTGGACGGATTAGCCATGATCAGGTGAAAACAAGAAAATTTCTTTGGATAATGACGAGGTAGATGCAAGTGAAACATTATGGCAGCCTGCAGGCCACACATATTAATTGATAGACATTTTTAAAGATGAATCAGGATTCAAACTATGTACAATGCAAAATTGGCCACACAAAATCATTGACCATCATTTCAAACTTAAAAATCCCAATTTCCATGGATTATCACAATTCAAATTAAACAGCTCTTAAATCTGGTTATAAGATGCTGCAATTAGCGAAGATTGGATATATAAGAATCTCAAATAAGCAGAAGGTAGGTAAACAGATTGTTACGAGAAAAAAGAGTTACTTCTCCTACTCCACAAAAAAGAGTCCTGCTTGTATTGATGATTATGTAAAATATCAAAATGTCCTCAAATTAGTCAACTAAAGAACTAGTAGATCTAATTATACATATGAAAATAATATAATAAGATTGATCTTGCTAAATATTCAAATGGGAATCCATGTGGAAAGGAGACGGTGTATAAATTCTCACACCTCTGACCTCACCCTAAACCTTTTTCCCCCCTTTTCCTGCATTTGATATATACAATTTCCAGCTATTGTTACACTTAATTTCAGCTGGCAAATGAAAATAATCTTTTGGATCAAAGGTTTCCAGAGCTGAGCTTAGATAGTATTTCTACTTCACCCTTCCATACACATCCCAAAATTAAGAAAAAGACCATGAGTTCCTCCACTTTTAAAGTCAAATTGTGCAATACCAAAACTTCAGAACAACAAATCCATTACTTTATTTTTAGTTAATAGCATCATAAAGAGGTTGCCATATTATTTTCCTTTAGTTGGTCAGAAAGTCATAAATGTGAATCCATCAACTTTCAGAAATAGAAATTTTGTGACTGTAATGATCTTCAAGTATTTCACATTATTTACGTTTAGATTAACAATAAATTCAAACTAAATCTAGACTTCAGGACTTCATTGGAAAAAATGATTCTTTTTTTGGTCCGGAGTATAATTTTGGACTATTTTCAGAATTTCATGAATTGCAATAGATTTCTTCCATCAAATGATGTCAAAAAAGTAAATTTTAGAGAAACTGAAATTAAAACTACAAAACAATAACAATAGGTGAAAACATAAACAAATAAAGTAATCACCACCCTTTCATATTAATCACCACCCAGGAGAGGAAACTTTCATTTTTGAGAAATGCTAATTAAATTCCCCGTTTCTCTGCTTTATCTATGACTCTGTAGAGCGGATTACACAATCATATATCTTAATTAAAACCCATATGGTAATTTTGAAAATAAGATCGACCCGGAACAGTATATATCAAAAGTATTTATCAAAAGGCAAGCCCAGTTCATGTACAGTGATTTATCAAAAGCGATAGAGATCAGAAAAATGGAAGTAAAGAGGAGTACCTGGGACGAAGATGAGTCTGTTGAAAATGCAGTTCCATCAACATAGATCATGATTTGATCCGAAAATATACTCTAATTCAAAAGATTCTCTTATTGGGTGTCCACGGAAGAGATGATCCGAGTTCAGGAAGAATTAACGGAGTCAATACTCGCATTTAAGTCATCGGTGGAATGGGATAATTATGCCGTGTTTAGTCCGAGGTTGGAGCATAGTTGACGTTGAATCTAAAGGAAATCCAGCGGTATAGATATCTTTTGGCGGCTAATCCTCTTGATAGTACAGTAGTAACATCTAAATGCGTAAATGTCAGCAGAGAAGGATCGGTCAAATCGTCTGCAGCTACATAAATTGCTCGAATAGAAGTTATGGACTCTTCCACCCTTTCTTTGGTGGAAGTAATTCTTTCTCCTAAAGTACCCATTTCGGTATTAAGGGTGGATTGATTAACCCACGGCGGCAGGCATAGTTTTCGGTTTAGAAATTATTTTTTATAATTTTTATAATTAAGAAATTAAGTATGATTAGTTTTCAATTCACTATTGTTCTTTTAATTTGTACAATTAAGGGACTTAATTATAGGTTAATTTTTATTTTAGGAACTAGTCTTTTAATTTTTATGATTAATTAATTTACTTATTATATTTTTTTAAATATAATGTAAAAATTGATGTAGTATATGTATTTTTAATGAAAAAAATATAATTATTTATTATTTTATTTCAGTTACTCAATTTTAAGGAACATATTCACATAATTATTTGTTGATGTATCATGATGACATGTCAATTAAATTCTTTCTTTAATGAAAAAGATCATAAAAATTAATTAAGGGAAAGAAAATAATAAAAAATGATTCAATTCAAAGAAAATCGAGTCAATTTTTTATTATTTCCTTTAAATTGAGTCATTTTTTATTATTTTCTTTCGATTACTCAATTTGTATGAATAACTTTGATTGACATCTCGTCATCGAATAATAAAACTATTCATATATGTCCATTAAAAATTGAATAATTGGAAAAAAATAATAAAAAATTAATAACTTTTTTTCATTAAAAAGTGATTTAGATTCATCAAATTTTAGACCACATTAAAAAAATATAATAGATAAATATTTTAATTGTAAAGATCAAAAGAACAATCCATGAAATGAAAATTAATTTATGATTAAATCTCTTAATTATAAAAATTAAAAAATAATTCTTAAAGTGAAATTAAATCATAATTGAGGATATTTTTATATGTCTATACCTATATATTAAAAAAGTAAGGGACGAAATATATGGCACGTAAGTAAAAACCTAAATGAAAATAAAAATAAACAATAAAGTCTCAAATTCTAAAATAATTTCCTAATAAAGTCCAAAGAAACATTAATTTCATAATATAATGAATAATATATTTATTTTATCCTATAATAATTTTAACCAATTAATTATCCAAATAATATATGTATGCTAATAAGATATACTCCCTCCGTCCCAAATTAAATGACCTAATTTGATTTTAATGATCAAATTGACCAAATTTTGACAAATATATTTATATTTTCACAATTATAAAAGTTAGGTATTATAGCTAATTGTATGAAATTTTACTTTATACAAATTCTTAGGTCCCAAAGGGGAAAAAAAATACTAGAAGGGAGATTGAATGTGTTCTTCAAAATTTTAGATCTTACTTATAAAATATGCAATTTAAAATACTTCTTACTTATTAAAGATCTTACTTATATTTAAAAAAGAGTGAGCAGTGGAATTTATACCAAAGAACTCCTTAGTTTTTTAAACGAATGGCTTGAGGCAGCGATGTTAGTAAGTCTTTGCTAAAAGAGTTTAGCAAGGATTGAGCAAAGCAGAGATAAAGGAATAAGCAGTGTAAACAATAAGCAATAAAGTAAAATGAACAAGGAGATTTTTATAGTGGTTCAGTTTAGCCTACTCTCCACTTTTCTTCTCTTTTACTTGATAAGGATTCCACTAAGTAATAGCATGATTACAAAGAACACACATTTCTTGTTTACAGTTTGGTCACCTAGACCTAACTTAGTCATATAGGCAATCTGGTCACCTAGACCTTAGTCAAAGAAATAGTGAATTTCTTTTTGCTATCTCTAAGTAAGAAACTCCTTGAAATTAGATAGCACTGGTTCAAGATTTCTTGAAGTGTTACTTGCTTATGAAGTTTGCTGTCAGATGTGAGAGCACTTTGATAGTTCAGTTGTTGGTTGATCTCTAGTCATAAATAAAATTTATGAGTAGTATTTATACTCCTCCAAAATTCTATCTGTTGAGCATTTTGAAAATGATTCATGCGAGAGTTATATTTGCTTTGACATGACTAGTACCCTTTATAGTTGTCCCTTGCTTCTCAAATAAAGTAGTTGTTATGTTGTCTTCTAGTGTTTCTTGAAAAATCTTCTAGAAGTTGGCTTTTAGCAGGGTAGAGATACTTTTCTAACATGCTGCTGGGATCTTGGAGAGAGATCTTGTTGTCTTGAGACCTTGCTTATTTCCTCTATAAGCAAGACTATCTTTAGAATATTCTTCGAAGCTTCAACATCTTTTTTGATCAATAAGCAATGTCTTTACTTGTAATCAAACTCCTTACTTATATATATATATATATATCCATCTAACAAGTTGGATATTTTTCTAAGTCCTTTTACATTGTATAAGTAAGGATTATATTACATTATCAAATCTTCTGTAGTCTGAATAAGTAAGGACTATACTACATCATTAATTCTTATAAAAATAACTTTTAAGCATGGCTAATATAAGCATGGGTGCATTAGCAATCTCCCCCTAATTGATGATGTCAAAACGAGATATTTTGATCACCACAACAAGCAATAAGATAGTATTTTATTTCACTTTAAGATCATACAAAATGTGTTAATGAAATAAATTACTGAAATAACAAAAATATAACACTATTATTGTTGTTCCTCATCTTCACTTTGCTCTTCATCTTTTTGTTATGGCTCCATTTCAAAGTTGAGCTGCTCTAGTCTTCTTTCATCATCAACTTCTTCTCTCGCTTTCCTTGAAGCAACCTGCTCATGTCTTTTACTTTCCACCCTTTTCTTCTTCCGTTCGTATTCCTTTCATTCTGCTTAATCTTGGATTTAGATTCTTTGATGCTTGCAAGCAGTTTGAGACTTTTAGCATGACCTAACTTCTTTGTCATGATGTCAACTTCTTCAAGTGCCTTATGAAGTCTCATGTAGAGAGAAAGATTCAAAATTTGTACAGCAGAATCAGGGATGATTTTAGGAATCCTTTTTCTAGAAGAAGGTTTGGCAGCAACATGAGTTGAAAACAAGGGTTGAGCCAAAGGTTGAGCTTGCCGATGTGCTTCTTAATCTATCTCTCCTTTTTTGATATCATCATCCATAATAGGGAGAAAATCAATCAACTTCTGATAAGTAAGAAAGATTTGATCCTGCTTATGCTAAATTTTAGTGATTCTATCTTCAAGTTCAAAATCAACAGGAACAACCTTGAAAGTTGGGGCAGAGTCAGTAGGAGCAAGGTTGGAAAAACTGTCTAAAACTTTGTCCATTTTGGAATCAAGTTCAGCAAGCCTTTTCCTGGTTGACTTTTTGATATGTGAGCAAGTTCGTGGAGAAGACTTGGAGGCCGTATATGAAGGCCTGGAAAAATTTGAGGGATAGGTGTCATCAAGCCTTATTGGAACAATGGACTTGCTGCGAATATATATTGTGTGTCTTGCACAAGACAAGTCTTCTGACAAAGTTTGTTGAAAATCCTTTGGCAGTAGGAATTACGAAAATTTTGTGTTTGTGCATATCCATGCAAAGTCTACTAACAAAGTTTGCTACAATGTGACCAAAGTGAGGATTTGAATGTATCATATTCCATGTAGTTCTCCAAGAATTTTCAATTAGAATAGTGAAATTTAGCACTCTTCTAAATAAGGCTATATGTCATGCATCCCCATTCCACACCAGTAGGAATGAAGCATGGGAAGAAAGAGTAGAAAATCAGCATAAAGCATGCATGAGAAGAAATATTCATTTAGTTAAAGCCATAGTCTTTTGCTTCTTGATGATGCTTCACTATAAATGATTTCTTCCTAAGGCTCTCGTCTTTGGATGACTAACTTCCCATAGATGCTACTCATGTTATCAGTATAAATGTCCTTTGTCCTCTGATCGACCAAGTGTTGGAGAAAATGCTCATAGAGTACAATTTCCCTCTCAGTACGCTCATAAAAGGAAGTATGCCTGAGGGGTGTATAAAATCCAAGTTCCTTGAGCTTTTTTAACAAGATTCTTCTGAAGTGCCTTACTGTGAAGTCAAGATCGTAATCAAAGAGACAATAATCATTTTGAAGTTCATAGCTATCTCTTCAATAAGATCTCTCTTGACCATCCTAACACCAACAACAACTACCTTAGGCAATCGTTCTTTGGATGATTCTTCAGTTACAACTTGTTCCCCCTCGGCAGTTGGCTCCCCCTCAGCAAGTAGGATATTGATCTCATCTTCTTCCTCTTTTTCTGCAGGCTCCCCCTCAGCAATTGCGATCTCATTTTCCTCCTCTTCTTTAGTAAGCTCCTTCTCAGCAGTTGTGTCTTGCTCAAACAAAACTCCAATAGGTCCTTCTTATAGTTGTTCAGTAAACTATGCCTTGGGATCAATGCCAACTTTTTTTGCATCTTTTATCAGCAAAGCTTTAGAAGGGGGGTTTAATACAATACTCTTAATTTTTCAAACTTTTTACAAATAATGAACAAAATGGATGAACAAGTATTGTATTATGTTGTAGCTTCTGTGTGTTAAAGAGAAAGAATATAGCAGTGAACTTAAAACAACACAAAAATTTCAAGACTACTAAAGTTTATTAATCTCAAGGTTTTGCTACAACCTAATTTTTTAATCAGCTTCCTTTTCTGGAACAAGAATTTTTTTTTCTATTTATAAGAGAGAAAGATCAAGCTATTTCTTGCTTGTTCTATTACGTATGTATCTCATGTATGTATATCTTCTATTGATATAGAGAGGCTGTCTATATATATGTATATTTCTTGTTCAACACTCTTTCATTACATGGAAGCGTGTAAAAGTATGCAAACAGGAGCTGGTACAGTAAAGATATGGAAAGATTGATTCATGTCCATTCCTGCTTTTCTGTAAAACTTTTTTATCTCTTTCTCTCTTGTTTTTCTTGTTGTAGGCTTGCCAAGATTTAGAAAAGTAGCCGAAAAAGTCCAATCACTTTTTTTTTCTATTTTTGTAGCTCTGTCATGTCGGCAAAATCATCTTTCCTTTTGGTGCACAAATTCGGTGAACTTTGGCGATGGTCAAGAGCAGACTTTGGCACTGAGTTCATTATTCCCTGATGGTACTCACTTTGGTGCTAAGTCTTTTAACCATTGTTAGTGAACACTTTAGCGCTATGTTTTTTATCCATTGATGCCGAACATTTTGGCGCTTGGTTTTTTATCCACCAATGCCGAGCACTTTGGTGCTTCACAAACACTTTGGCGCTTAACAAACACTTTGCTTTTAACTTTGGCGCACATGAGGATTACCCGACAACTTTGGCATTGAGTAATTTTGACTTCAGTGTTTGTGAGACTTTGATGATAGCCAAATGACTTTGGCGACAGTCAAATGATTTTGGCATTAGCTTCTTGAGTTAGGTGATGAACACTATTTGATTCCATTCTTTAGTGTAAAATGCCTTATTCACACCATATGTTTGTTTGCTAAGGCATGAACATCTTAATGAACCTCTCTCACCAACCTTTATTCCTAGCTATGATGAACTTGTATTTCCCTTGACTTTCCACTTTGGTGTTGTTGTTTCAAGTTAGGTGCTAATAAGGACTTTGACGCAGTTGTTAGATATAAATGATGATGATGATGTTTAGGGGATAATTGTGCATCTGTAAATACTCAAGGTGTTCTATAAACCTTAGTATATTTGCACAAGTTTTGCATCCACTGATGGACGACTTAGTCATCAGGGGATGGACTACACTGCATTGGGCAAGTTATCAATGATAACTTGAACGGACTCGACAGTGTCAACGAATGACAGTTGTTACTTAAAAAGAAGATGAGAATTCCGCACGACAGACATTCCAGACAAAGCCAACAAAGTATAAATGATCAAAAGAACAAGTATTTTTTAAGGGCATCAGTGAAAAGAACCCATCAGGGGAAGCCTAAAAATATTGTGCCAGGGGATGACTTCATCAGGGGAACCCATCACCGAAACCCATCAGGGGATGAACCTATCAGGGGAACCTGTCAGGGGAACTCATCAGGGAAGGAACCTGTCAGGGGAACCTATCAGGGGATGAACTCGTCAGGGGAACCCATCTGGGGAACCTATCAGGGGATGACCTCGTCAGGGGAACCCCCTAATATCCAGAGTTTGGCGACAACATATCTCCCCACGATTTTGGTGATGACTAAACGTCACTTTGGCGACAACGTATCTGACGTCGAGTTTGGCGATGACTTGGATTGCCCGATGAGTTTGGCAATTACTTGGATAGCCCGAAGAGTTTGGCGAAGACTTAGATTGCCCGACGAGTTTGGCGATGACTTGGATTGCCCGACAAATTTGGTGACGACAAAGAATCAACTCATCAGGGGAACCCATCAGTGGATACAAGAAGGTCATAACATCGGTGAATAATGAAGCACTAATCAAGTCTCCATCAAGGCTTGACATCGGTGGATAATGAAGCATTGATCAAGTTGCCATCAGTAACTTGTCATCAGGGGATCTAGAAGCACTAATCAAGTCAACATTAGGGCTTGTCTTTAGTGGATCGTTATGACCTAATCCACTCGTCATCAAGACTTACAAGCAAATCATTGATACTTGGCACAAAAACAAGGGGTATAACTGAAAAGATATTCCTTGAAGTTTGGTTATCCAATAACAACTCTCAAGCATTAAATGCATGCAGATCAGGGGATGAAAAAGAAGCAACAAATGCAAACAACAGTCTGACACACCACTCCGAAAGGACCTTGATGTGACATACTGCGGCTATGTTGAAAAAGCAGCATGTCTAGCACGTGAGTTCACCAATTGATCTGCTGCATATATAGAAAGAGTTGTTACACGAAAACACAAGCAAGCCACAATACATATACACTAGAAGGAAGCTTTGTAATGGATTTTGAGAGAGATATTCAAAGAAAATTTGTAGCTAGTAGGTCTGAGAAAAAAAGTTGTAATTTATTACAGATTTGTAGCTGTTAATCACTTTGTGATTTAACAGATTTCGAGAAAAACACCAAGTTAATAATACAACTATTTTAACTTGAATGCCTGTGTATTCATCTTAATTTCGTTAAAGTTTCTCTGGTTGTGGTAGCTATTCCAGCCTGTGCAACGTAAGTTTTAAAAGAGCAAAAAGTTTATAGTGTTTGTATTCAACCCCCCAACCCACCCCCACCCCCTCCCTTCTACAAACACTTGAGCTTATTTAGTTCTAACAATTGGTATTAAAGCCAACTAGCAGACTACATTTGCTAGAAGATCCTTATCAATGGCCAACAAAACTGGAAATAATAAGGTCCCTATGTTGGAAAGGGGAAAGTACTTATTCTGGAGACAACACATGATAGTTCATCTAAGAGAAATCGATGATGAATATTTACAAATTCTAGAAGAAGGCCCTCACGTGCCAAAGAAGCTCATTCCTCAGGAGTTTGTCAATGGAGTCAATGTTCCAGAAAGATTAATCATAAAGACTACTGATGAGATGACTCCCGAGGAAAGAGAAAAGGTTAAGAATGATCTAAAAGTAACAGGTATCCTATATAACAGACTAGATGATGGCATGCTAAACATTATCATGAATCTAACAACATCTAAGTCAGTATGGGATACAATTCAGATCTTATGTGATGACACTGAAGATGTGAGGGAAAACAAACTGTAGTTGTTAACACAACAGTATGAGTGGTTCATAATGAAAAATGGTGAATCACTCATTGAAATGTTTAACATATTCAACATGTTGGTAAATGACCTGAGGATTTATGGGAAGATCTATGCTAACAAAGACGTGAACAGAAAGTTCGTGAAGGCATTTCCCATATCATAAGATCCAAAGACAACAACCATTAGAGAATCCAAGGACATGAATCTCTTAAACTTGGATAGGCTCTATGGTACTCTAAATACATATGAACTAGAGGTTCAACAGAGATCTGAAATATCAGATGATCTAGAAAGCTTAAATCTGTAACTCTGATGGCTGCCAAGAAGAATAAAGATGAAGCAAGACCAAGTGTCTAGATGAAGCAGTAACCAGGAGATGCTGAAGAAGATGGGGACTATGAAGCTGACTCCAAAGGGGACTGAGTACACTCCTGAAGAGTTAGAAGAGATGTATGAAACCATGGCCTTCCTTGCAAAAAGGTTTTCCAAACTGAAATTTCAAAAGCTAACTGGAATAAAGAGATTTTCAGCAAGAAAACTCAGTAGCACAAGCAACTTTATTGATAAATCAAGAATAAAGTGCTACGAATGCAATAAGTTGGGTCATTTTGCCAATGAGTGTTGAAAGGCCAATAATGAAAATGATTCCAAAGGGAAGGAAGCTGAAGTGGATTACATTGATCTTCTTAATGCCAACAACAAGGGAAAAGCTTATATTACAGAGGGAAAGGACTGAGCTGACTCAGATGAAGAAGACACTAAGGAATATGTCAACCTAGCCCTGATGGTCTCATCCACTGACAGTAGCAGCTCATAAGTATGTCTCGAAATTTCCTCTAACATGTCAAAAACTGATTGTTTCAAAATTGTTAAGGAAATGACTTGTGAGATAAGAGACCTTTATGATACTCTAAGAAGTGTTGTAGCTGAGGCTGAGAGAGTACAGAAAATCAATGAACATTTGACTACTAGAAATACTCTGTTAGAATCAAAACTGTCTAGACTTGAGAATCTTGATAAAAAAAACTCTCTAAGATTAGGAACCTTCTTGATTATGCCATAAAAAGAGAAGAATGGACCTCCAAGCTTTTGAGAGAACAAAGGGAGGTCATAAAGAGATGGAATGAGTCTAACAAGAAACTAGATGATCAATTAAAAAGTTAGAAATCTAATCTTACATCTAGTTTAGGCTATGGGGAAACTCTAGTGAAACAACCTTCTATTGAGATTGAAAATGCAGCTAGCTTTGGAAAAAGACCTATATGACCTATCAAGTTTATAACGGCTGTAACAAAGCAAGAAAAAGGGAATGTCTTCCCAATGAATGAAGCTTCCATAAGTGGTGGGAGTGGCAAGAAACCTGTTCTTGCCAAAACATGCAAACCCCCTTTCAAGAAGGAACAAGATTGTGCATCAGGGGATACACAGTCATCAGAGGATAAGAAAAAGAATAGGAATGACAAATTAGGTGTAAACAAAGCTAGTAACTACACCCCTATTCAGGAAGCCCCTAGGAAAGTGTGCTGGAATTGTGGTAATAATAATCATTTATCTTTTCAATGCAAGAAAAAACCATAGATTTTAACTGGTACAATTTTATATGCTGATGATTTACCTACTGCTCCAGCATGTACCCTTAAGGGTAAAGAAAAAGAAATTTGTTGGTAAATCTAAAGTTTATAATGAAACTCCTAAAAAGGAGAAAGTGCATATTCTACCTAAACCTAAAGTCGTCAGTAATGAAAAAGTTGTTTTATCATTAAATGTGACTAAACCTAGAGGACCCAAATTCATTTGGGTACCAAAAACAAATTAAATGTTCTTTGTGTGAAGGGAAAAGTCAAAGGCAGAAAAATCAAGTTTTTAGACAGTGGCTGCTCAAGACATATGATAGGAAACAAAGCCTTGCTCATAAAGTTCAATGGGAAGGTTGGTCCAGTAATTACTTTTGGTGGCAACAGTAAAGGATTGACTCTTGGTTATGGCGAAGTAGCAAATGTTGATGTCTCATTTGAAGATGTAGCACTAGTTGATGGGCTAAAGCACAAACTATTAAGCATAATTCAACTATGTGATAAAGGATTCATCATTTCTTTCAAAAGGGATCAATGCTTAATCTCAAATAAAAGTGATGGGAAACTGGTCTTATCAGGAATTAGGAAATGAGATCTTTAAAATGCTAATTTTAAGTCAGTGAATGGAGAGTCATGTTTCTACAGCAAGGCAACCCCTGATGAGAGCAGACTGTGGCACAAGAAGCTCTCTCACCTGAACTACAAAACTATCAATGATTTGGTGAAGAGAGAGTTGGTAATTGGACTACCTGAAATGGAATTCATTCAAGAAGGGTTATGTTCAGTATGCCAACAAGGGAAGCAAAGGAAATCATCCTTTGTCAGCAAGGAAGCCACAATGATCAAGGATCAAATTCAATTGCTTCATATGGATCTCTTTGGTCCTGTCAACATAATGTTAGTATCAAAGAAGAGATTTGCATTGGTCATTGTCAATGACTACACCAGATATACTTGAGTCAAGTTTCAACATGCCAAAATTGCATTGGTCATTGGTGATGACTTAGATTGCTCGACGAGTTTGGTGATGACTTGGATTGCCCGACAAGTTTGGTGACGACAAAGGAACAACTCATCAGGGGAACCCGTCAGTGGATACAAGAAGGTCATAACATTGGTAGATAATGAAGTAGTGATCAAGTCTCCATCAGGGCTTAATTGTACATGAACTTAACAATGATGGCTTCATAGGCTTTGTTGTTTCAGTTCCTTAATGCTCAACCATTAATTTTCTAACATCTTTAACAATTCTCCTCCTATCTTTATCAGAATTACTCTTTGCTCCCCATTCCCCGATCATTTTCCCCCTTTTTGGCATCTGTATCTTAATGTTGGAGGGTATAAATAATCAGATTAGGATGACTAGTATGAAGAAATGTTTGAGTTTAGTTTGAAGACCATTGATTATGAAGTGTTGGAGCTTCACATTTTTTTTTGAGTTGATCAATGCTTCAAAAACATCCTATGTTTACAACTACACTTGATCCATGTGTGGTCAAATATTTTGATATGAGGTGTGTTGTTGCATCATCTATTAATCTTGTGTTGCTTGCATCCAACCAAACATCCACAGGTTCTTCTCCTAGTATCATCTGATGTCTGATTATCATTGTGATCAGATAATACATGAGCTACAAAGGTAGTAGTGTGTGAACAATTTCTATCTATTCTTTTATTCAAGGATCTCATCCTTACTCACACCCTCTCATTTTGACTGACTTTCACACGTCATCCTCTTACACCCACTCTTTTTACTTGTTATTAAGCTTTCCTCCTCACCTTTTTCCAGACACAAGACCTGACTCTCATTTTGAATTCTCTCAGGCTCACTAGAAATATGAAATCTATTGTTGTAAGTAACTTGGAGTGGTGTAGGAAATGATATAAGTGAATGTTCTGCATTAGTGGATGTTTGGTAAATAACATTTATATTAACCACTGATGAGTTGAGAGCTACTATTTGTTTCAGCTACAAGAATTGACTTTTCTGATGATTGAATTATCAGAAAATCTTAAACTAGTGGAATTATTAGATTTCCAGTGCTTCTAAAGAAATATCAAGGAGAAAAGAAGAAAGAATAAGAGTAGAATTTGAATATTGGTTGTTTCTCTTGAATAGAGAAAAAAGAAGCATCAATGTGAGACCCTGTGTATGCATTTAGTGACAAGTTGATCATTGATCAGAACCTATTTCTTTTTCTTCCTCTTAAGGTATTTATAGATGTGATCAAGGTAGAGTCAAATACCTATGTCCTTGGAGGTGGACTATTTTCAATAAATACAACCTTTTGAGAGATTGCACCTAAAAATGTACCTTTTCCTTTTAGACTCAATATCTTTTTGAGAGAATATTAAGTAGTCTCCAAGGGTTCTTATTGTTCCTTATTTCTTCTTCTAAATTTCCTATAAATGCTCACCCTCCCCCTCAGCTATTGTTGGTTGTGGTTGTTTTCTTTTTATAGCCTTTATCTTTTGAGAGATAGAAGAGGTGGCTTTTGAAATAGTTTTGTATTTAGAAGGTTCTGCTACATGGGCAGAAGAAGTTGGATCATTACTAACATCCTTCATTGTAGCAAAATTAGAAGAAATAAAGAATAAAATAGTAGAGAGTAAAGAAAATACCTGAATTGGCTATGACAAGATCCTCAAATAGATGATAAACAATAAACATAAGGAATCATGCATAGTATATTAGTTTCTCTACTATATATATAAACAGGGGGTAATTATCCACTAAAATTTAAACTGTGAGAGGATAATTAGCCACTGTTGCATAATCATTAATTAATAATTATCCTTTAATAAAACTAATTATTGACTAATACTTCTTAGCAAAATTATCAGTTGATCAAATAATTTTTTCAAAAGATAACTCATACTGCTTCAATCAACTGTTAATTAGTCTCTGGTAACTAAGTTATCAGAAAATAATTAACTACTGCTACTTTATATCAACCTTGCGCAAAATTTTCAAAGAATTTATTCACCAAAGTTGAGCATTCGTAGCTCACTTACCAACCTATTGAAGGTGGCTTCTTCCAAAGGTTTGGTGAAAATGTCTACAAGTTGTTTCTCAGTTGGAACAAAATGAAGTTCCACTGTACCATTCATCACATGTTCTCGAATAAAGTGGCACATGATGTCTATGTGCTTTGTTCTAGAGTGTTGCACATGATTCTCTATAATGGAAATTGCACTGGTGTTGTCACAATAAATAGGAATTTGATTATACACCATACCATAGTCCATTAGTTGATTTTTCATCCATAACATCTGAGCACAACAACTCCTAGTAGCAATGTATTCAACTTCAACTATTAAGGTTGACACATAATGTTGTTTTTTACTAAACCATGACACTAGTTTTCTTCCAAGAAATTGATAGCTTCCTGTTTTACTTTTCCTGTCTAATTTACAACATGCATAATCTGCATCTGAATAGCCTAGTAGATTCAATCCAGAATCTCTAGGATACCAAATTCCAAGATTTGGAGTACCCTTGAGATATTTGAATATTCTTTTAACTGCAATCAGCTGAGATTCTCTAGGATATGATTGGAATCTAGCACAGAAACAAGTTGAAAAAATTATATCTGGTCTACTTGCAGGAAGATATAAGAGACAGCCTATCATGTCTCTATAACTTGAAACATCAACCTTTTTACCAATTGAATCTTTGTCAAGTTTAGTGGCTGTTGGCATGAGAGTTTTAGCAGTTGTAACATCTTGTAAATTAAATTTCTCTAAAAGGTCTTTTAAATATTTTGTTTGACTAATGAAAATTCCACCAGTGGTTTGTTTAACCTGTAAACCTAAAAAGAAAGTTAATTCTCCTATCATGCTCATCTCATATCTACTTTGCATAAGTTTAGAAAACTTAGAGCATAAGCTCTCGTTAGTAGAACCAAATATAATATCATCAACATAGACTTGAACAAGTATAATATGAGCAGCATGTTTTCTATAAAATAAAGTCTTATCTATGATACCTCTAGTGAATTTATTTTCAATTAAAAACTGAGATAGAGTATCATAACATGCTCTTGGTGCTTGTTTAAGTCCATAGAGTGTTTTGTCTAACCTATAGACATGATTGAGAAATTTCTGATATTCAAAGCCAGGGAGTTGTTGGACATACACCTATTCTTGTATTTTCCCATTCAGAAAGACACTCTTTACATCCATCTGGTACACTTTGAAATTTTCATGAGCAACATAGGCAAGGAAAATCCTGATTGCTTCCAATCTAGCTACTGGTGCAAAGGTTTCATCATAGTCAATCCCTTCTTCTTGTGAATAACCTTATGCAATTAGTCTGACCTTATTATGTTTGTCCCACAAGATGGTTTGTAGAAGGGGGGTTGAATACAAACCACAAAATTCTTTCGAACTTTGTGAGTTTAGTGAATATACTGTATTAAAAGTTGCAGAATTGAAAGAATACAATATATCACAAGTGTTTCTGAACTTTTATAAATCAATGAAATATTACAAAATCTCACTGGTGTGAATGACCAGCTTCTAACAACTCTATTAAAAATAACAGTTGCACTCTAGAATATGATTTCTAGCTTCTCTTAAGCTATGAAAACTTGCTACACTTTCTATAATATAATTACAGCTGCTATATAACCTGAGATAATATGTATACTAGTGTCTTTATGTATCTTGGTGATATCTTCTTATTATTTTCATGTGTTTTTTTTTATCTCAGCTGCTCTATGTCTCTATTTATAGACATAGCTCCCTTGTCCTCCAAGCTTCCACAGTGAGTTGCCTCCAAAAATATCTCTGATATTCTTTGGTAAGTGTAGCTTTGTCACATAACTTCTTCTTTTTGCATGACCTTCCTTGCATGCCAACCTGTTATGTAACATCTTTGGTGTATCAGCACATCAGCTCCCTCTTTTTCTTCTTGGAGTTCCCATGATAAGTTATCTTTGTAGTGAATAACTTATCTCTATGAGCTTCCTACTTTTTGATTAGACCAGCTTCCAAATTTTTCACCTTCAAGTTTCTGTAAGTTATCTCTGTAGTTTTCACACTAGAAGCTATATACGCATGCTAGTGTATAAGTATGACCTATCTCCATATTTTACTTTATTAGTGTTCTCACCTGTAGTGTATAACTTATCTCTTTGAAACTTTTTTGGTAGCCAATCTCTCCTTATTTGACCACCATCTATATTTTAATTCCACTGCCTTTAAACTTGAGCTAGTGAATTTGTGAACTCAGCCATGTGTCATCCCATATGTCAGTTTTAGTCTCTGATTATTTTATCCCCTGATGGACAATCTCTGTTCATTAGTGGATAATTATCCCCTGACAAGCTGTTTTGTTCATCAGTGGATATTTATTCCCTCACGAGCTGTTTTGTTCATCAGTGGATATTTATCCCTTGATGAGTTGTTTTGTTCATCAGTGGATATTTATCCCCTGATGCTCGAGTACTTGACTTCAGTGATAGTCATTTTTTCGATGACTTTGGCGACAGTCATTTTGAGTTTGGCGATGATGTTTGATTTGCCCAACGACTTTGGCGATAGGCAAATAACTTTGGTGTTAGCCAAATAACTTTAGCGACAATCAAATCTTCTTAAGGCTACTTTAATGCATTGAAGTGTCTTTGCCTTAGTCTCTGGTGGTTTCAACATTAGTCTCCGATGAACAAACACTTAGTCTCTGAAAGACTTAGTCTTCGATAAACAAAAACTTAGTCTTCGATGAACAAAAACTTAGTCTTCGATGAACAAAAACTTAGTCTCCGATGAACAAAAACTTAGTCTCCGATGAACAAAAATTTAGTCTCTGATGAACTAATTTTGCTTGACCAATTTTGACTTTTGTTGAACTTTCCAAATGTAGTCTTTGTAGTCTCTGATGCGTACCTACAGTCTTTGATGGTAATCTCTAATAGAACACTACTGCGGGTACTTGTATAATTACAAAATCTAACAATTCTAAGTGTTATACATCATCATCAAATGTTATAATTCCTAACATGTTCCTTGTCACTGTACCAGCTTCATCCAGCTTATTTCTGAAGATCCATTTAGTACCAATGATAGATTTATTCCTTGGTTTTGGTACTAGTCTTTAGACTTTGTTTCTCACAAATTGATTGAGCTCCTCTTACATAGCAATTACCCAATCAACATCCAGTAATACTTCCTCAACTTTTTAGGTTCAATCTTGGATAGAAAGTTGAGGTATAGGCATTCATTCTGAGTAGCACTTGTTGTTGTCACACCTTTAGTTGGATCTCCTATAATGTGCTCTATATGATGATCTTTTGTTCATTTTATTTGTGGAGGTAATCTTCTTAAAGAAGAAGCTTCATCATTTTAATT
Organism: Centella asiatica; assembly: GCA_014636745.2. Taxonomy (NCBI): domain Eukaryota; kingdom Viridiplantae; phylum Streptophyta; class Magnoliopsida; order Apiales; family Apiaceae; genus Centella; species Centella asiatica. The sequence goes on along the minus strand of CM025786.1, from coordinate 45,713,941 downwards.
TCCTCCTTGGTATTCAGTGCTCTCAGCTTTAGAGAAAACTCCCCCTAAATTAGTGCTCAAGTCAAGGCTTAAGTTTTCCCTTGATGGTGCATTCCCTGATGGATTATCCCCTGATAAAGCATTCTCTGATATATTTTCCAAGAGATTTACTTTATCTACTGAAGGGGTTTCTAGATGACTTGAATTGTCATCAGGGATTACTAGATTCTCCACTGATTTGCACACATTAGCTTCATCATCTGATGAGTCAATTTCAATATCTTTTGACTCATCTTCATTCTCAACCCTTAGTTTGTCATGGCTTCCTTCTGCATCATCATGCATTCCTCCAATCTTTTTATCATCAAAGGCTATTGTTAGGTTTTATTAACATTTGATGATGATTGTCTTTAGAATACTTAGAAATACAAATGTACAGAAAAGTGTTGGTTTGTAACACTTTAGTTTTGTAGCTAGCAGTAGTATCTCTTGGTTGTAATTTAGTCATTTTAATAAAGAGATAGATTCATTTTACTTGTATGTACTGCTGGAATACTTGTTGAGTCTATTCAACAAGTTGTTTTAAGTTAATTAGTCTTTCGGAGATTAAATTTGGCTTGTCGGAGATTAAGGGAAAAGTCCATCAGAGATTAAAGTTTTGTTCATCAGAGATTGGACTTTGCCCATCGGAGATTGAAGAAATCCTTCATCGGAGATTAAAGATTTATTCATCAGAGATTGAAGGATTGGTCATCGGAGATTAAAGCTTACGTCATCGGAGATTGTAATTAAAGAGTCAGAGATTAAAGCTGACGTCATCAGAGAATAACACAATACTTCGGAGATTAAAAGCTGACGTCACCAGAGACTAAAGCCAAAGCATCGGAGATTACTCGAGGTGATCAGAGATTAATTTATTAAAGCATCGGAGATTACTCGAAGTGATCAGAGACTAATTAAAGAAGCTATCGGAGATTAGTCGAGGACTTAATCGCTGATGGAGTTAGAGTTCAAATCAAAGAAGGAAAGTCTTCCATGAACACGTAGACTTTATTGAAGACGTAGCTGACAAGGAAACTTGTTAGAAATCTTTCAATTGGAAAGATTGTATTTGATTTGAATTAGGAAGCTAGGTTTTTGTAAACTTAGTTTTAGAAGCTGTAATTATAAATTACAGAATTGTAATTCGAAGCTGTGTATGTCTATATACCATAGAGATTTGAAAGGGTTGTATTATCTCTAAATACACAGAATAGAAGCTGATGATCAAAGCTTGTTTTTGATTGTTAGAAAACTTGTAATCAATTGTTAAATCAATAAAAATAATTGTTTATAAAGTTTTGATCTTGTTCTTTATATTCCGCATAAAGTTAATTTCTTAAAGAACAGGAATTCGGAAAAAGTTGTAAGAACTTGTATTCAACCCCCCTTCTACAAGTTCTAGGCCATCTCACTGGGAAAACAGCTATATATACTGATTCCATAACAATGTGAAGTCTAAGGTTGTAAAATCTATATACTTTGCAACAATGAATCTTAGGAAAATTGCCTCATCAACTTTGACATCAAATTTTCCTAGGTTCTCCTTTATTTTTTAGAACAAAACATCTACAATCGAATACAAGAAGAAACTTAAGTGTGGGTTTTCTACATGTCGTGAGCCCATATGGAGTCTTTTGACGACCTTTTACTATCATTGATCTATTCTGAGTGAAGTAAGTATTAGAGATAGCTTCAGCCCAAAAGTAGGTAGGTAACTTAGCTTCTTCAAGCATAGTTCTTGCAGCTTCAAATAGATTCTGTTTTTCCTCTCAACTACTCCATTCTGTTGAGAGGTTCTTGGAACAGAATATGTGCGAGATATTCCTTTGGAGTTTGTGAATTCTATTCCATTGTCACTTCTTAGAACTCTAACAGGCAGCCCATATTCTGTTTCTACTCTTTTGATGTGCTCAATCACTAACTACGTTGTCTCATCTTTGGCATGCTGGAATTTGACCCATATGTATCTCGTGAAATCATCAACTATCACCCGAGCATACGTTCTCTTTGAGATAGACATAATGTTTACAGGTCCAAATAAATCCATATGAACTAATTGCATTAGACTTGTAATTGATGATATCTCTTTGCTCCTAAAGGAAGTCTTCTTTTGCTTGCCCTTTTGACAAGCTCCACACAAACCATCTTGAGTGAATTCTAGTTGTGAAAGTCCCGTCACTAATTCTTTCTTCACCAAGTTGTTGAATGTCTTGAAATTCAAGTGAGAAAGCTTCTTGTGCCACAACCAGCTTTCATCCACTAATGCTTTACTATAAAAGCATGTGGATTGAAATTTACTTGATGAACCAAAGTCAGCTATGTAGAGGTTACCTTTCCTAACTTCAGTTAGAGTTATTTTTCCATCTTTGTTGTTACCTATCAAGCATTGTTTATCCTTGAAAGTAACATTGTAACCTCTGTCAAATAGTTGACTGATACTAAGCAAGTTGTGCTTAAGACTATCAACTAGTGCTACACTTTCCAAGTTGACATTTTCATTTGTGACTTTGCCATATCCCAATGGGTATCCTTTGTTGTCATCTCCAAGAGATACTCTTGGGCCAACTTTCTCCTCATAATGTGTCAGTAGGGTCTTATCTCCAGTCATGTGTCTTGAACAACCACTATCCAAGAACCAAACTTGTTTATTCGTGCCCTGCACATAGTAAATAACTAAGTTAGTTTTGGAACCCAAACTTACTTGGGTCCTTTAACATTTCCAATGTTTAATTTAGCTGGAGTTAAGAGTTTTTCAGTTTTAGTCAACTTTTCCACCCACTGCACAGAAGAAATAACTTTCTTCTTAGCCTTAGGTGGTTCAAATTTTACTCTTAACTTCTGAGGAGATTTCACATAACTGTTTTTAATCTTCTTAACATGTGATTGGTTCTTAACAGTTAAAGTCTTTTTATCAGAGGATAAATTTCTAGCATGCATGTTCTTAGGGACATTCTTACATTTATAAGCAAGGTGGTTGAGATTTCCACACTTCCAACATTGTTTACTAGGTGCATTTATGGTAGGAATATAATTGGTAAACTTGTTTATTCATTCCTTACTATTTCTATTATTCTTTAGCTTTTTATCCCCTGAAGAGTGAATCTGCAATTTATTCTTTGATGAGTCAATTTTCTGTTTGTTTGAGCTTTTGGCTCTTGACTTATTTATCATCTTTTCTAACATATTCACTATTTGTTCTAGCACAGTCTCCTTAGACTTTTCTTCAGTACCTCCTGCCTTAACAAATTTTATCTTTTTAAAGGTTGGGGCAGTAGTTATTGGAGTACTCTTACTTGTGCTAGCTTCTGAGGTTCTAGTGATTAGCAACTCCTCAATCACTGGCTGCTTTCCCTGGGCCTTATTATAGCCTAATCCTTCAGTTTGATTATTAGTATATTTCTCAATTGTTTTCTTTTCCATCTTAGAGGAATTTGTCCATTCTTTTATAATATCTTGCTCTTCTTTTAGTTTGGCTCTAAGTCATTCTTTTATTTCTAGGGAAACAACAAGTCTTTCCTTAGTTTTTCTACATTCCTCTCTAACCTCTTCTAGCTTGATTAGTTCAATTTCCATTAAGGCATTCCTGACAACTAATAGATTATTAGCCTTTTGAATTCTTTCATTTTCATGTACAGAAGACCTTAATGTATTATATAGATTTTTAATTTCAATTCTCATTTCTCTTATATTGTCTTTGCAATCTATAAGAGACATTTTAGAGGTATCTGTGGTAAGGTTAGGAATTACCTTATTGTTATAAGGCTTGTTGTTTGATCCAGATTTGGCTTCATCAGATGATAATGCCATTAGTGCACAATTGATAAGTTCTTCACTATTTGATTGGTCTGAATCTGCCCAGTCCTTTCCTTCTGTAATGAATGTTTTGTTGTTCTTGTTGATGACTTCAAAATATTTCGTTTTGTAGTAGTCATCATATTTCTTTACTTCTTTAGTCTGTCTAACAGATCTTTGCCTTTTGCATTCATGTGCAAAGTGTCCAGGCTCTTGACAGTTATAACATTTGATCTTTGTTCTGTCAAAAACACCAGATTGAACAGGCTTTTTTGTTGATGTTGTTCTTCTGAAGTCCTTGCCCTTCTCGAATCTCAACTTCTTGAATTTTCTTGCCAAAAGGGCCAAGGCTTCATCAACAGCTTCCTGTTCCTCTAGAGTATACATTTCTTCATCAACACTATCTATACTATCAGTTTCACTCATCTCAACATCACTTTCTTCTTCATTGAGAACTGCCTTCCCATGAAGCTTCTTGCTTGTACCTCCAACCATAAGTGCCACAGATTTCTCCTTTTTGTAGTCCTGACTCAGATTCTCTCTTTGTTGTACCTCAAGTTCATAGGTTTTGAGGTTTCTATAAAGCTTATCCAAGGATATTGAGCTTATATCCTTGGCTTCCCTTACAACTGTGGTCTTGGCATCCCAACTTTTTGGTAATGCCTTTATAAATTTCAGATTTACATCCTTGTCAGCAGAAATCATGTCAAGGTTCCTCAAGTCATTGACTGTTGAATCTATCAGATAAACTTGTTAGAGACTCACCAGATTTACTTGTGAATAACTCGTATTGTTGGATCACCAAGGATGGCTTATTCTCCCTTACTTCCTCAGTTCCTTCACACATCACTTATATTGTCTCCCAAACTTCTCTGGGAGACTCATGATTAATGACAATGTTGAACATGTCATTGTCCAAACCATTGTAGAGAATGGCTGTGATCTTTGCATCTTTCATGGAATCTTCTTTTTCCGCATTAGTGAGATCACTATGGAGTTTAGGTACCATGTGTTCAGGAACAACTTGGCCATCTACAATAGCCACAGGAACAAGCTTTAATGGATTGAGAGGTCCTTCTTCCAAGATCCTTATGTAGGAAGGATCTGTAGATTTTAAATGCATGTACATCCTTCTTTTCCATAAGAAGTACTCCTCTCTCACCAATATAGGAATCTTTACATTGCCACTTTTATTATTCATCTTGATCGACTAGTACATATATATACTAGAAAGCTTTAATACCAATTGTTATTACCAAATGAGTATTTGTCGAGGGGAGGGAAGGTGTTGAATACAAATACTAGATTTTTCTCCCAATGTAAAGATATCAGATATAATTTTTAAATTAATTACGAAATTAATATATAAGACAAATTATATCAATCAATAAATAATGAATTTTATTGATGTCGAATCTGAAATACAACTTGGTAATCAAAACAGTTTGATACCAACTGTTTTTCTCTGTTTACGAAGAACAACTACAATCTAGAAAATGATTTTTAGATTCTTAAGTTATGAAAACTTGTTTCTCTCTCTGGAAATTGATTACAGTTGCTATTTGATCTGAGATTGTTGTATATTTTAGTGATGTCTCATATTTTTCTCAGCTACTCTATGTCTCTATTTATAGAAACAGCACCCTGTTCTCCAAGCTTCTACTTTTAGTTGCTTCCATAAATTTCTTTGATGTTTATTGGTATTTGCAGCTTTGTCACATATCTTTTTCCTTTGTACAACCTTTCTTGCATGCCAGCCTGTTATGTGACTTTTCTGGTGTATATTCACTGCACCAGCTCCCTTATTTTCTTCTTGGAGTTCCCAAGATAAGTTATTTGCATTATATAACTTATCTCTATGAGTTTTTCTGGATTTTATTGGTCCAACTTCCAAATTTTTCTTCTTCAAGTTTCCATAAGTTATCTCTGCAGTTTTCATACTTGCGGCTTGCAGTTCTTAGGCTTGCGGTTTTCACACTTGTAGCTTTATATGTATGTGTATATGTATAACTTATCTTTCTCAAAGCTTCTTTGGTTCCAATCTCTCCTTATTGGACCGTAATCTTTATTTTAATTCCATTGCCTTAACCTGAGTTAATGGATTTGTGAACTCAGCTATATGTCATCCTCAATATCAACTGATGAAGAATTTAACTACTGATGAAGAATTTAACTACTGATGACGAAATTATCTGTGACGACCCCATAATCCCATACCGGACTAGGGCATCATCATAAGAAGGTAAAGATAACCATTCATCCATTCATAAATAAATACTGAATAAAAACAGCATTTAAGAGTTATTACAACCCAAGAATTAAGTAATTACAGCGGAAGCTATTACATCATTTCTTAATAACAAAACAAATTTCATTAACTCTTCAAACGTCTTCCTTATTTCCTTCCTTCATTCCTTTCTTTCCTTCATCAGTTCTATCAAAAGGATAAACACTTAGTAGCTTATCATCTTTGCTTTCCCCTTGTCAGAGGGTTCAGCTTTAGCTTTCTGTCCTGCAAATCATTAACATTCAACATGGGTGAGCGTTTTACGCCCAACAAGTATATACACATTGAGGAAAAATATGAATAATTCAATGAATTTCAACTGGAATCAAAGGAGAGAAATTCAAATTCTGTTTGTGAGGCTTGGTGAAGCAATACCAAGACCTCGGAAACCTTCAAAAATCTTTGAGGATTCACTGATGATATACAACTTGTGATCCTCCCTTGAAGAAAGTCAGGTATACACCTGATCATAACTTTCTCAAATATCCAACGGGGCTACACCCGTGGATCTGCTAACCATACAGTACACAGCTGCCCAGGCTGGACCGCATGATCCCTCTGAGTGACTACGTAGTCAAATAACATTTCCTCTTGGTCAGGTGAAGAACACATCAGCACCTTTCCTTTCCTCTTGCCAACCATGCGGCATAACCCCCATAAGGGGCATCATTCACATTCTCGTTGCACAGATATAAGATTGAAAACATAGTTGAAATTCAAGGCTCATTTATATCCATGCGTCATCATTCATATCATGCTAGCAGAATCAAAAGCATAGCATGCTCATGCATCAGAACAATGAAAGTATAAATCCAACCTTTTACGCATATCGGAACAAATGATAATGCGTTAAACTGAAATAAGCATGAGATTGTGAATATACTTGCCTCAGTCCTTTGCTTACGACCAAATTTAATTTACTCGTGAGTGGAAAGTTCTGTAAGAATATACATATCACAAAATGAATTTATTATCTGGGTTAAAATATGAGGGAAAATGCACATGTGATGTCCTTAACTTTTTAACGTCTCAATCTGATATAAAAACTATTGAGGTTAAGAAATCAATTTAAACATCTTAAAATAATCTAAGAAAATAACATTTTATAGTTTTAAAACAAACTGCGCATCATGGAATTACTACGCTTTAATTCATCGGAGATTAGCAACCCATCGGGGATTAATAACTCATCGGGGATTATCAACCCATCGGGGATTATCATCCCATCGGGGATTATCATCCCATCGGGGATTATTTTACAAGGTCTGAGACTAATTCAAACCCGTCAGAGACTAGGTTAAGGTCTGTCTCAGATACAGGGTCGTCTTCCTCGCTCCTCCATGTGTGGTGCCCTCAACCATAACCACACCTAGGTCAAAACTCATCATTCTCTCAGTGATACATAACATTTCTTTGGTCTGCATGCCATCCTAAACACGGTTTTGGGTAAAGAAAATCAGGTTAAAGAATATTCAAGCATGGGGTTGCGACTACTATCAACAGAATGTTTGGTAGTTAAAGGTTTGTCCACCAGGTGGTTGTCAACAACACTACACCCATCTTAGACAACTGGAAACAAATGACATTTACTCCGATCGTTAGAATATGCATTAAGTCATACTTTTGAAAATAAATGAACATGGTATTAAATGTTGTAGGTAGAGCAGAGATGCAAGAAATATAGGAAGACTTAAATGAGATGCTCTTACCTCCTTACTGTAGGAAGGAAATAAATGCTTCGGTTTATCTTTCAAGAAGAACTGCTGTCTCGAAAATTAAATTTAAGTTTGATGGAAGTTTAGAAAGGTAGAATCAAGGTTACAACGGCGTGATGTGTATATATATCACTTGGTTGAACAACAAGAACCGTAGGATCAACTTGATCTCAGCTGTTGGCTATGAAAAGAAAGGAAATGACTGAAGAAGGAAAGAGTGGTTGAAACGGCTGCTGTGTCCTTCGGTCATCTTTCATAGCTGACTCTAGGGTAATGATAGGGATGATGAGCATTTAATGCCGCTGTCCCCCCCCCC
>CM025786.1:45679906-45705710 GCA_014636745.2 Centella asiatica | reverse complement strand
CCCCCCCCCCCCCCCCCCCCCCCCCCCAGCAGTGAAGTATTTTAAAAAGAAGATGGGTACTGTAGCTACCCGCGAAACACTCTTTTAAGGGTAGAACAACTCATAACCTCATGAGCTTTACAAAAATAAAAAAAAAAAATCTTTTGGACATCACATTGCAGATAAATTTTTCATAAAAATATAATTTCAATATTCACAACTTATAAGAAAATAATTTTCATGAAGAAAAATAAGCTAAAATAATTAAATTTCATAACGGAATTTATTTACAAATCTGGGTCTTCACATTATCTACTGATGAAGGATTTATCCCCCGATGGATATATCCATAATGAAAAAACTTTGGCGCTAGGGTTAATTACTCGACGAGTTTGGCGATGAGTAATTTTGGTCTTCATTTAAATTTGGCGTTAGTGTCAATTACCTGATGACTTTGGCGATAATCATTTGAGTTTGGCGATAGATAAATGACTTTGGTGTTGAAGTACTTTGTGCTAACTTTGGCGACAGTCAACTGAGTTTGGCGATACTCAAATTTCAATAGAGTTCATCAATCTTCAATCTTTGTTCATCAGCTGCTGCATAATATCTTCTTATGGCTATTGTTATGAACTATCCTTTGAGCTATCTCATTAATGTGCATTTTACATTGTCAGAGTATACCTTCCACTAGTTTGTTTATTATCCACTGATGAATAGTTTATACCGTCAGGCGATAACATTTAGACAAAACCATTTGTACTTTCAGTTTCAGCACAATTACAAAAATCTAACAATTCTAAGTGTTATACATCATCATCAAATGCTATAATTCCTAACAGTGGATGAGAGAATGAATTTACATATAGCAAGCAATGTTCACTAATTTTTCCTAGAAATACTCGGGTAGTCTAGCATAAGCAAGCAATGTTCTTCCATGGTTCTACTCTTCCTTTCAACCATTCTATTTTACTTTGGAGTTCTTGGTGTTGAGAAGTTGTGAGAAATTCCTTGATTATCACATAATTCAGTGAAGCTTTTGAAGTCAAATTCTTTTCCATGGTTTCTTTTAACTGACTTGATTCTGAGATCCTTCTCGTTTTGTACTTGTCTGCTGAATTTCTCAAATTCTGCTAGTGCATCATTTTTATGAGCAATAAATAATGCCCATGTATATCTTGTGAAATCATCCACAATTGTGAATCCATATTTCATTCCACCAAGACTAATTGAAATGAGGCCAAACAAATCAAGATGTAATAGTTGGAGGGGCATAGAGTTTGATTTTTCAGGTTTGCTTAAGAAAGATTCTTTTGTTTGCTTACCAAATTGGCAAGCTCTACATGGTTTTTCTTTTTCAAAAGACAATTTTGGTAAACCTTTTGCTAAATCTTTAGCAACGAGTTTTGAAATTGTTCTGAAGTTTAAATGTGAAAGTCTCTTATGCCATAACCAACTAGCATCTGCTGAAGCTTTAGCAAGAAAACATGTTGTTTGAGCGGTACTTAGCTTAGTCAAATCTACTACATAAATGTTAACATTTCTTGAGCCAAAAACCTTCAGAGAATTTGTTTGAAGGTCTCTTACCTGACATTGATTGTCTAAAAAGGTGACCTTATGCCCTTTGTCATACAACTAGCTTATACTAAGAAAGTTGTGCTTGAGACCCTCTACGAAAGCAACCTTTTTGAAGCAGACTACTCCATTTCCTGTTGATTCGTATCCCTTTGTTTTGTAGAGCTATTATCTCCAAAGACCACTTAAGGTCCATCTTTCTCCTTAAAATTAGTGAGCAAGGCTTTGTCTCTTGTCATGTGTTTTGAACATCCACTGTCCAACTATCAGATTTGTTCCTTGCTCATGACCTATAAGAATAAGCAAAGTCATTTTAGTACCCATCAAAAAGGTTGGGTCCAGAGAGGTTAGTACCCTTAGGGACCCAGACTTGTCTCCTAGGTTTATACGACCTATCAGTGTAGTATGGATCCGCAAGACAAAAAGATGTTATGTGACCAATCATATGGCAATTATAGCGTCTCAAATGCGTCATGTTATGATGTGTGTTCTGCTTACCTCTTCTCTTAGATTGAGGTGGTCTCCAGTGTTTACTCCTAATCCAACCATTGCTAAATTCATAATTACTTGCTTTGTTGTAACGATAAGCAGAGGGAACATAACTCTTTTTGAACTTCCCACCTCTAGTTCATTGGGCGAAGCCACATTCCTGCTTTTGGTTACCATCAGCAGAGAACTTATTCTTTAGTAAGGTAACATTTCTGCTACCTTTAGTCTTAGCAGGAGGTTCACACTCTTCTGAATGAATGAAGATTGTTCTACTGATGGATTCAACTTCTCTTTCTCCACTTTTTTCAGTAGGAATTTCACAAGTTCCAGAACCGACTCCCCCTCGATCTAGCAAGTTTCTTTGGCTTTTCAACAAAGCATAAGCATTAGAGGAGGATTTGTTTCACATAGAGATTCTTGTTGTTAATGCCTCAGCTTGGGAGGTTAACTTAGGCTCTCTCTCCTGAGAGACTCTGAGATGTTGTCTAAGCAGACTCCTCTCATCGTTAGCAGCAATTAACTCCAAATTCTTAACTTGCACTTTTTCAAGTGTAAGGAGGATTTCAAAGTTCTTACTCCTTAGTTGAGCAGACTCTGTTGAAGCAGTTCTCTGTAATCTTCTGTAACGATGCCACTAAGATGCCACATCCTTGAGCAAGGAGCGCAACTCAGCTTCAGTGATTTCAGGGGAGTCAAAATCAAATACCTTAGTAAGGTCCACATCCTTAATGACTTCAAATTCCTTAGCCATTAAGTAGAGGTTGGCTATTTCCGGTTCAGAATCTTCAGAATCACTGTTACTGTCGCTCCAAGACTTCTCAGCAATGACTCCCTTGTCTTTTCAGAAGTTGGGAGCTCTTTTGTTGTTAGTTCTTCTTGTAATATTTTTTTCCTTTGTTCTTATCTTGAGCAGGGTATTTTTTTTCTTCTTTTGTTGTGATCCAACAATTAGTAGCATAATGTCTTGGCTTCTTACAATTGTAGCAGATATCTTTTGATCCATCTCTCTTGCTGTTACTCTCATTCCTTCTAAAATTGCCCCTATCTCTCCTTAGGAATCTTCTGAACTTCCTCGCTAGCATTGCCATATCTTCATCACTGTTAGCAGATTCTGAATTTGAATCTACTACTTGTTTTGGCTTAGCAGCCTTTAAGGCCATTCCTCTATCTTTTATTCTGTGTTCTGCAGTGCCATCTCTTTGAGCTATTTCTATTTCGTAGGTGAGTAGATTCCTATATAGTTGTTAAAGATCAGTAATGTGTAGATTCCTCAATTCTATCACAACAGTGGTTTTTGGATCCCACTCTCATGAATTTTAGATTTATGTCATTTGTGTCGTATGTCTTTCCAAGAGCTCGAAGGTTGTTGAGCAGGACTGTAAATCTCTCATACATGGCAGTAAGGTTCTCTCCTTGCTGCATGTTGAACATTTCGTATTGTTGTATAAGTAGGGATTGCTTATTTTCTATGACTTCTATAGTTCCCTCATTTAGAACAAGTAGGGCATCCCAAACTTCTTTGGCAGAAGTGCAGTTGGAAATGCTTTAAAACATTTCTTCTTCAAGAGACATGAATAGAATGTTCATTGCCTTCTTATTGAATCCAACCAGCTTCTTTTCTTCATTGATCCACTCCTTCTTTGATTTTGGTATCAACTTGTTTGGTTCAGTAATGTTGATTTTTTCTGGTTTATCAAGTGTTAGAACAATATAAGCTCAAGTGTTTGTAGAAGTGGGGGGGGGGGGGGGGGGGAATTCAAAACAAAAAAATTTTTTTTTTTTTTTTTTTTTTTTAAACTTTAGTTGGCACTGATTGGAAACAACTACAATGAACAGAAATACTATAAAATATGAACACACAGATTCAAGTTAAAATAGTTGTATTAAAACTTGATGTTTTTCTGGAAATCTATATAATCGTGAATGTGATTAAACAACTACAAACTCTGTAATAAAATTACAGCTTCTAAGTCACACACACTAGCTTCTCTTTTTCTTTGAATATATCTCTCAAGATTTATTACAAAGTTTCTCTCTAGTGATTTTGTGTGCTGCAGAGTTTGTTTGATCTCTCTTTTGTTGTTTTTGTGTAATGAGAACTTCTTTACATATATAGTAGATCAATGGTTGAACCCACGTACTAAAGACGCGCTACTTTTCTCAACTCAGCTGAATATATGTCACATCGTTGTCTTTTGTGATAGACTGCTGCTGCTTTTTGTTGCTTCTTTTTCTTCCCCTGATCTGCGTGCATTTAATGTTCGAGAGTTCTCATTGGACCAAACAAACTTCAAGAAATATCTTTCCAGTTAATATCTCTTGCTTCTATAACAAGCTTCGTTGATTTGAGTGTAAGTCCTGATGACGGGTGTATGCAGTCATAACCATCCACTGAGGACAAGCTCTGATGAACTTGATCAGTGTTTCTGGATCCCCTGATGACAAGTCTTGATAAAGACTGGATCAAGGCTTCAACCTTCACTTGAGTTTTACTCAGTGCTTCTTTGATCCACTAATGTTATGACTTAAGACATACATTAACGGCTTCCACTGATGCAGTGTTGAGCTTTCCCCCTGATGGGTTAGCCTGACACTGTCATGCCCTGAAGTTTTACCCTGGCAGGCGACATGTCGTGTCCATGCCCTGACGCGTTCCCCCTGATGAGTTTGGCCAGCCATTACCATACCCTGACATGTTCTCCTAACGGGTTGGTCTGCCTCACTCATCCCCTGATGGGTTCCCCTAATGGTTCTCAAACATTGAATCTTTGTTTGTAATATCTGATGTGCGGAATACTTCAATCTTTTTAGAGTAACAATAGACATTCCTCTTCACTTTGTCAAGTCCTTTAGATAATCCATTTTATGAGTTGTCTTGTGAAATGTTTGATCATCCCCTGATGAATAATGTTATCATCAGTGGATGCAAAACTTGTGCTGATATTAAGGTTTATAAAGTACCTTAAGTATTTACAGATTCACAATTTATTCTCTAAACATCATCATCATCAATTTACTCTAACAATCTCCCCCTATTTATGTTTATCATTTTGATAACCATAAATTCCTAGATGCACTGATGATGATGTCAAAACCAATACTAAATACAAGAAAGAATTGTGTATGAACTAATAAAAGAATTTATGTACAAGTATTTCCTATATCTATTACAACAAAGATGTACATTTTTAGACATCAGGATCCCTTTTTCTTTTGGCTGAGACAAAGGGCAATGGATGACTTGATTCAATCGGTTGAGAGTCACTTCCAAGGCCTTGTCTCCTTTGTTCTGGGTTTTGATCAGGATTCCTGAGTCTGTTGTCTTCCCCTCCAACCTCCAGTTGCTCTAGCTTGTTTTGAAGAAGTCTTTTGAAGTTGACGATGTTGACATTTTTGCTGGATTCCAAAGCTTCAAAGACAGATTTAATCTCTTGTATGTTGGCTGCAGCAAGTTGTGGCTAGTGGAAGGTAATGATCTCCCCATTCTTGTTTTTGAACTCAATACCCATGGGGCTTGTGATCATTTTTGGATATTCTTTGAATCCCTTCACTGGTGGCACATCCCTTACTGCAACATTCCCATCATCAGCTCTGGTTTCTTCAATCTCCTTTAGCACTCTCTGAATCAGCAGAATTCTGAACTGGATGACATGTTCATTTTTGTGATAAGCAATTTGGTTTAGAACATGCATCGCTTCCTCCAGGTTGAGGCCATCAACGTCTTTGATTTTTATGCTTTTCTCCTGCCCATCAGTGGATTTATAGAATAATTTTAGTGGCCTCTCCAAGGATAAAGGCATGCTCCTTTCATTGTTCATGGCTCTCCTCAGCTTGTCGATCATCCCCATCAAGTTTCTGTTAGCCGCTGAAGATTTAGAAATCAGGTTCAGCATCAATCCTAGTTGTTCAGCATCCATTCTCCTAAACTAGTCCATTGTAACATTGAATTGTGACCCACTCTTTTGTTGCACTGTTATCAGTTGATCCATTTTATTGTTGAACCTGACATTTATGCTTTTTATTGAGAACATAAATGTCAAGTTTTTGTGTCTTTCTTCTCTTAGGGATTTAACTAGAGTGAGTGGACCAAATGTTGTGGTTACAGGAGAAGGTGCTTGATCCTTGGCTTCAGAGGACTTGGGTTTGGTGGCATCAGGGTCTTCGGTTCTGTCTTGGTTTTTATCCCCTGATGCACCTTTGGGATTTTGAGATCTTCTTGGCTGAGGTTTCTTGGAAGTCCTGGGCCTGACACTCATTTTCTCCTTTTCTTCCTCCTGTTCCTTTGCCATTTCCTTCTCTTCTTCTTCTTGAAGTTGTTGTGCATAGAGTGCATTAGCTTCTACGAGCTTTTTGTCCTAAGGGCAAACCAACTCCAGTTTCCCGTCAATCATAACTTCAACAGGAGTTGGAAAGTGGGCTGTTTTTATGGCATCTCCAAGTAGCTTAGGCCCTGATTGAGTGTTGGATTTCTTCTTTGGTTCCTCAATCAGGATGCCTTTGCCTTTGTCCTTGGGTTTAGGAGCAGGAACAGGAGCAGTCACATCCCTTGATGGTTGACTTGTTGATTTCTCAGCAACATCCCTTAACGATGGCCTGGTAGATTTCTCCCCCTTTTTGACAGCATCATCAGTGGGAGTTGAGAGTCGGGATGTGACATGTAAAACTTGCTTCAGAGTGTCAGCTATGGATTGTTACAGAGTTTCCATGCTGGACAGTTGAGTGGTGAGATCAGCAAGTTTCTTGTCCACATTGTCAACTTGCTTCTTCATCCGGAGTAGAGTCTGGCTGGTCACTAAGGAGTCGACAACTTGCTGTATATTGTTGATTTTATTAGCAAAGTGTGTATAGAGCTTCTTGTTCTTAATATCTACAGACTGACCAATCATGATCTGTGATTTTAACACTTTGATCAAGATTGGATCAGTGGTCCTTGCGAGCTCTTACTTTAGTAATAGTACAGTATCCATCATTTGATTTTGCTGAAAGTACAAATCAACTCCAATGAACTGGAAAAAATCATCTGTTGGAGCATCATCTTCATCACTTTTAGAGCTTGTATTATTACAGTTTCTGTATTTTCTCTTTGTTCTTTATTTACAAGGATCTCATCCTCATCTCTCTTAGTCTCTCCTTTTTCTGTGCCTACTAAGGCATCACTCATATACTCTCCTTTTTCTTTGTCTTCTAAAGCAGTACTCTCATCCTCTCCTTTTACCAAAGTCCTCTCGGGGGTTTGACTTTGCCTCTTTTCACTAAGTATTTTCTCAGCCTCACTCAAAATTGTCCTAGAAGGGCTCCTATGGGATGTAAGATCAGCTTGTATGGCCAGCTCAAGTAAGTTATGTACAGTTACTGGTTCCACATAAGTGATAGGAAAAGGAGTGGAAGTAATATGTGTATGTACAATTGGAGAAGTGTATATCTCTATAGAAGAAGTATTTACAATTGGGGGAACATAAAGACTTATTGTTGCTATATATACATTAGAGGTTATGTCCCCTGTTTGAGCAACAGTGATTGTATCAAGGAAAAATGAGTCAACCATTTGAGTATGGTGACTATCAATCACTGTGTCAGGGAGTGTTGGCTCCTCCACAAATTGAGAAAATGGAGAATCTAATCTTATGACACTCAATGTTTGTGTCATAATATCTGAAGAAATTTGAGGAACAGAGAAAGAGGGAAGTGGTGTAGAAAGGAGCATTGGCTGAATCACTGAATGAGGAGGTGATTCATCAAAAAATGCTGTAGAAGAATGCTTATGACTCATGTTGATCTTATTGAGAAGCTTCTGAACTACAACACTTTGCAGAAAACTAGACGCATCAAAAGAAGTAGTGTGTGCACTCATTGTGTCAAATTTCTGCAAGTGGCTCTCAGAGACCCTGATGTTAGTTTCATTAGAGTCTATGGTCAGTGTATATGCCTCACTCAACTGTGTCCTTGGTTGAGGACTATTTTCAATAACTAATTCCTTTTGAGAGGAACTAGACATTAGAAATATGTTTAATTCCTTATCAAAGGCAGTATCCTTTTGAGAGGATACTGCTTGGTCAGGCTTTTGGGTAACACTCGTGGCTCCCTTCTTCTTCTTACGCCTGTAGCCAATCACTTTCTCTCCTTGCTACCCCTCAGTTGATGTGGTAACTTCACTGGGTTTTCTCTTATTCCCCGTAGTCTTTTGGGAGACTATGGGTTTGGCTATTGAGAGTGGTTGTGTGAAAATTGGTTGTACTACTTGGGAAGGTGAAGAAGTGGTTGTGATCTCTGCCATAGTAGTTAAAGGAGAAGAATTTATAGGTTGGGAAGTAGAGGGAGAAATACGCACTACCTGTTCCATATACAATGGAAGAGCAAATGCTTCTGCAGTGTACGACTTCTTTATTATTTCTACAAACAATTTCTTTGTTTGCTTGTAGGTCTGTACAATAATATCATTCTCAAAAGAAAGGTTAGTAATTTGTTCCTTAATAATCATATACAAAAATCTAGCAAAATAAACTTCTGATTTCCTAGAATTAACACTACCCATTTTATTTACAAGATCATCAAAAATCAATTTTTCGATATTTATATTTACATTTCTAATTATTGCATAA
Source organism: Centella asiatica (assembly GCA_014636745.2). Taxonomy (NCBI): domain Eukaryota; kingdom Viridiplantae; phylum Streptophyta; class Magnoliopsida; order Apiales; family Apiaceae; genus Centella; species Centella asiatica. The sequence continues at coordinate 45,697,068 of CM025786.1, read as the reverse complement.
GCTATTTTTAAAGTTAAAGAGGTTATTACCTCAAAGTTAGAGGACTTACTTGAGAACACCTTAGTGATGGTGTCAAAGAAATAAGAAATCTCCTGCTTCACATTAACCCTCTTAAGGTCCTTGCACTTTAACACTGTGCTAGGAGCAGCATTATAGCCTAGTTCCCTCAAGAAGTTGAGCAGCTCAGCATCATCAGGTACTTCCACGAAGTCCTATGTAGGTAACCTGTTAGAGCGAAATAAGCTCAAGTGTTTGTAGAAGGGGGGGATGAATACAAACACTCAAAACTTTTTCGCTCTGTTGAACTTTGATAGCTCCTTCCAGAAATAGCAATTTAACAGAAAAACAGTAAAATAATAACACTCAGATTCAAGTTAAAATAGTTGTATTATAACTTGGTGTTTTTCTGGAAATCTGTAATATCACAAATGTGAATTACAGCTACAATTTCTGTGAATGAAATTCACAGCTTCTCACACTCACTAGCTACAAAGATTTCTCTCTGACAATAAATCTCTCAAGAAATATTACAAAGCTTCCTAGTGTTTTTGTGTGCTTCTATTCGTCTCGTCTTTTTTCGTATCATTCATTAATGAAAACTCCTTCTTTATATATGTAAATCAGTGGTTGAAAATCACGTGCTTGAGACGTGCTGCCTTTTTCAACTTAGCCGCAAGTATGTCACATCACTGCCTAATGTGTCAGACTGATGCATGCTTTGTTGCTTCTTTTTCTTCCCCTGATCTGTATGCATTTAATGCGCAAGAGTTCTCATTGGATGGATATAGACTTTGAGAAATATCTTTCCAGTTGATATCTCTTGCTTCTATTCAAGTTACATTGATTTTCGTGTATATGCTGATGACGTATGTATGCTGTCACAACGATCCACTGATGGTCAACCCTGATGGATCTTGATCAGTGCTTCTGGACCCCCTAATGCATGTTGACTGGATCAGGGCTTCGTTTTTCACTTGAGATTTACTCAGTGCTTCTTGATCCTGATGGTTATGACTGACTGCATACATTTATGGCTTCCACTGATGTCATGTTTGACTAATCCCCCCCAACAGGTTACCCTGATGAATTGGCCTGACACTGACATATCTTGAAGTGTCCCCCTGATGGGTTGGTCTGTCTTCGTCATCCTCTGATAGGTTCCCCTGACGAGCTCCCCCTGACGGGTTCCCACTGACTGGTTCCCCTGACGAGCTCCCCCTGACAGGTTCCCCCTGACTGGCTCCCCCTGACTGGTTCACCCTGATTGGTTCCCCCTGACGGGTTCCCCTGATGGTATGAAATCAATGTAACTCTTTTCTTTGAATATCTGATGTGCGGAATACTTTGACTGTTTAAGTAACATCAGACATTCTTCTCCACGAAGCCAAGCCCTTCAAATGTTCCATTTTCTGACTTGTCTTGTGAAGAACTAAATCATCCACTGATGGATATTATTATCATCAGCGGATGCAAAACTTGTGCTTATTTCAAGGTTTATACAACACCTCGAGTATTTACAATTTGCACAACTTATTACTAAACTATCATCATCAGTGTTTAACCTTAACAATCTCCCCCTATTTATGTTTATCAATTTGATAATCATAAATCTCTAGATACACTGATGATGGTGTCAAAACCTATAAAATAAATAAAATTTAAGAAAGAATAATGAATAAACTAATGAAAGAATTTCTGTACAAGTATAACCTACATCTATTACAAAAAGAATTTAGTATTTAGACATCAGAATCCCTTTTCCTTTTAGCTGAGACAAATGGCAATGGATGACTTGATTCGATCGGTTGGGAGTCACTACCAAGGCCTTGTCTTCTTTGTTCAGGGTTTTGATCAGGAATTCTGAGTCTGTTGTCTTCTCCTCCTGCCTCCAGCTGCTCTAATTCCCTTTGAAGAAGCTTTCTGAAATTGACTATGTTGACATTTCTGCTTGATTCCAAAGCTTCAAGGACAGTCTTGATTTCTTGAATATTGGCTGCAACAAGTTGTGACCAGTAAAAGGTAATGATCTCCCCCTTTTTATTTTTGAATTGAACTCCCATGGGGCTTGTGATCATTTTAGGATAAACTTTGAATCCTTTTACTGGTGGCACATCCCTTATTGCAGTGTTCCTATCATCAGCTCTGGTTTCTTGGATCTCCTTCAATACTCTCTGAATCAGCAGGACTCTGAATTTGATTACATGTTCGTTCTTGTGATTTGCAATTTGATTCAGAACATGCATCGCTTCCTCCAGGCTTAGGCCATCAACCTCTTTAATCCTTATACTCTTCTCCCGCCCATCAGTGGATTTATAAAATAGCTTTAGTGGACTTTCCAATGCTGTGGGCAGGCTTCTTTCATTGTTGATGTCACTCCTCAGCCTGTTGATTATCCCCCTTAAGTCTTTATTAGCCTGAGAAGATCTTGGAATCAGGTTTAGAACCAGTCCTAATTGCTCAGCATCCATTCTCCTGAACCAGTCCATTGCCACGTTGAATTCTGACCCATTCTTTAATTGAATTGTTATCAGCTGATCTCTTCTATTGTTGAACCTGACATCTATGCTTTTTATTGAGAACATAAATGTCAGGTTTTTGCGCCTTTCTTCTTTGAGAAATTCAGCTAGTGTGGGTGGACCATATTCTTTGGTATCAGGAGATGGTGTTTTGTCCTTGGCATCTTCTGACTTCTTTGAAGTGGCATCAGGGTCTTTAGATTTATCTTGATTTTTATCCCCTGATGCACTTCTAGGGTTCTGTAATCTTCTGGGCTGAGGTTTCCTGGAGGTCCTTGGCCTGACATTCTTCTTTTTCTTCATTTCTTCCTCTTGTTCCTTTTCCATTTCCCTTTCTTCTTCTTCTTGAAGTTGCCGTGCATAGAGTACATCAGCTTCTACAAACTTTTTATCCTGGGGAAAGACCAGCTCCACTTTCCCATCAATTACAACTTCAACAGGTTTTGGAAAGTGGGCTGTCTTCATGGCATCTCCAAGTAGCTTAGGCCCTAATTGAGTGTTCGAGTTCTTCTTTGGTTCCTCAATCAGAATACCCTTGCCTTTATCCTTGAGTTTTGGAGCAGGAACAGGAGTAGTCACATCCCCTGATGGTTGACTTGATTTCTCAGCAACATCCCCTGACAATTGCTTGGTTGAATTCTCCCCCTTTTTGACAGCATCATCAGTGGGAGTTGAGAGTCGGGATGTGACCTGAAGAAGTTGTTGCATTGTGTCAGCCATGGATTGTTACAGAGTATCCATGTTGTTCATTTGAGTAGAAAGATCAGTAAGCTTGTGTTCAACATTGTCAACTTGTTTCTTCATCCGAGGTAGAGTCTGGTTGGTGACCAAGGAGTCGACAACTTGTTGTATATTCTGTAACTTTGTGGAAAAATGTGTATACAATTTTTGATTTTCTATATCTATGGACTAACCAATCATGATCTGTGATTTTAACACTTTGATCAAAACTGGATCAGTAGTCCTAGCTAACTCCTGCTTCAATAACTGTACAATATCAGACATTTGGTTCTGTCTAAAGTATAAATCAGCTCCGATGAACTGGGAAAAATCATCTTGTGGAGCATCATCTTCATCACTTGCAGAAGAAGAAGTAATATTTACAGTATCAGTGTTTTCTCTCTGTTCTTTATTTACAAGGATCTCATCCTTATCTCTCTCATCCTCTCCTTTTTCTGTACCTTCTAAGGCATCACTCATATCCTCTCCTTTTTCATTGCCTGCTAAGGCAGAACTCTCTTCCTCTCCTTTTGCCAAAGTCCTCTCAGGGGTTTGACTTTGCCTCTTTTCACTATATATTCTCTCAGCCTCACTCAAAATTGTCCTAGAAGGGCTCCTATTGGCTTGGAGATCAGCTATTGTGGCCAGTTCAAGTAAGGTATGTACAGGTTTTGGTTCCAAAACAGTGATAGGAGAAGGATTAGAAGAAGAATGTGTATGTACAATTGGAGAAGTGTATGTTTCTGTATAGGAAGTATATACAATTGGGGGTACAGAAAGTGTTATTGCTGTAGTATGTACATTGGAGTTTATGTCCCCTGATTGATCATCAGTGTTTGTATCAAGTAAAAATGAGTCCACCATGTGTGAGTGGTGACTTTCAACACTGTGTCAGAGAGTGTTGACTCCTCCACGAATTGAGAATGTGGAGAATCTGATTGTATGACACTTAATGTTTGTGTTATTATATCTGAAGAAATTTGAGGAACAGAGAAAGAAGGAAGTGGTGTAGATGGGAGTGTTGGCTGAATCACTGAACGAGGAGGTGATTCATCAAAAGATGCTGTAGAAGAATGCTGATGACTCATTTGGACCTTATTGAGAAGCTTCTGAGCTACAACATCTTGAGTGGTGTGTGCACTCACTGTGTCAGATTTCTGCAAGTGGCTCTCAGAGACCCTGATGGTAAGTTCATCAGTGTCTATGGTCAGTGTATATGCCTCACTCATCTGTGTCCTTGGTTGAGGACTATTTTCAATAACTAATTCCTTTTGAGAGGAACTAGTTAGAAATATGTTTAATTCCTTATCAAAAGCAGCATCCTTTTGAGAGGATACTTCCAGGTCAGGCTTTTGGGTAACCCTCGTGGCTCCCTTCTTCTTCTTCAATCTTCTCCTATAGCCAATCACTCTCTCTCCTTGCTCCCCCTCAGTTGATGTGGTAACTTCACTGGGTTTTCTTTTAATCCCAACAGTCTTTTGGGAGACTGTGGGTTGGGCTATTGAGAGTGGTTGTGAAGAAATTGGTTGTTCTACTTGGGTAGGCAGAGAGGTGGTTGTTTTCTCTGCCATAGTAGATGAAGGTGAAGAATGTACAGTGTGAGAAGTGGAAGGAGAAGAATTTACTACCTGTACCATGTGCTGTGGAAGTGCAAATGGTTCAGCTGTATAGGACTTCTTTATTATTTCTGCAAACAATTTCTTTGTTTGCTTGTATATCTGTACAGGTATATCATTCTCAAAAGAAAAGTTAAAAATCTGATCTTTAATAATCATAAACAAAAATCCAGAATAGTATACTTCAGTTTTCCTATTATTAAAATTACCTAGTTTATTTACAAGGTCATCAAAAATTATTTTACCTATATTTATATTTACATTTTTGATTATTGCGTATGCTATTTTTAAAGTTAAAGAAGTAATGACTTCAAAGTTAGAACACTTACCTGAGAACACCTTAGTGATGGTGTCGAAAAGGTAAGAAATCTCTCTCTTCACGTTCACCCTCTTGAGGTCCTTAAACTTTAACACTGCATTGGGAGCAGCATTATAACCCAGTTCCCTCAAGAAATCCAGGAGTTCCGCATCACTGGGTACTTCCACCAGGTCTTGATTAGGTAGTCCCAAAGCAGAGTTAATTCTGGATGGGGTTATTTTCCCTTTCTCAGAAGAAACTCTGAATGTGATTCCCTTGACCACATCAGTGCGTGTGGTGGAGTACATGAACTTGGCGCTTGTCCAAAGTTGAGACAATGCCTCCCCCGATATTTCGTCATCGGTAAAGATTGCTTTCTTATACTCAGAAGTAAGTAGATAATTCATCATAGGTTTAAAGCAGTCATTTACCTTGTTAATATCAGAGAAGCCCACATAGTTTGTAGGTGGGACTGTCAGGTTCCTTGGAATTTCTTGGCGTGCCATTGATGCTTGATAGCTTTGAAGAACTAGGGTTTCTGCGGAAAGAGAGAGAGAGAAAGAGAAACAAAAACTCGAGCAAATATCAGAGAAAGATTAAATGTGTTAAGGAGTTTTAACAAGTAGGAGAGATAGAGTATTAATACCCGCCTGTTGACGTTTGAAAACTGCTCCTTTAAACACGCTATCAGGGTGTCAGTTCAGTTTCAGTGATGACACATCATCAGTGAGATAAGAGCTTAATGATGAGTTGTCATTACATAACTGAGCGTGATTCCCGAAGCGGTTAACATATTTAAACTTACCCTGAAGTTTACCATATTTACATACTTTGACCCTGATGCATAAGTCGGACTTCCTTACCCTGACGCGTGAGTCGGACACCCTGACCCTGACGTGCAAGTCGGACACCCTGACCCTGACGTACGAGTCGGACACCCTGACCCTGACGTGCAAGTCGGACACCCTGACCCTGACGTGCAAGTCGGACACCCTGACCCTGATGTGTCCTATTGGAGGCCCTGACCCTGATGCATCAGTTCAAAAAGAGAAACACCAAACAAACAAAAATATAGTATATATACAAGTATATATTTACATATTTACATAAACCAAACATATATAATCACATATCAATTATTTTTATCAGAAACTTATGAAATGAGTTAGAAATACCAGAACTTAGGAGTTTGACCCTGACCCTGACGAATAATTCACCATGCCCAGCTCTCCCACAAGTTTTGAGAAAGTGGCTTCATCAAGAGCTTTGGTGAATATATCTGCCAGCTGCTTGTTGGATGGTACAAATTGTAGTTCAATATTTCCATTCATGACATGCTCCCTGATAAAATGATATCTGATATCTATATGCTTGGTTCTGGAATGTTGTACTGGATTTTCAGCAATGACAATGGCACTAGTGTTATCACACCTTATTGGAATCTTGTTATAGTTCAGGCCATAATCCATCAGTTGATTCTTCATCCATAGAATTTGTGCACAACAACTTCCAGCTGTGATGTATCTCTTAGAGATTGACAGCTTCCTAATGAATTCTTTCTGTCAATTCTAAGAGCTGCTTTTGTCAGTGGATGAGGCCATTAGGGCTAGGTTGACATACTCTTCATTTTCTTCTTCATTAGAGTCAGCCCAGTCCTTTCCCTCTGCTATGTATGCTTTTCCCTTCTTGCTGGCATTTAGAAGGTCAAAGTATTTCTTTTTATAATCCACAACAGCTTCTTTATTTCTGGATTCACCCTCCTTCAGAGCTTTGTTGCATTCATTGGCAAAGTGACCCATCTCATTGCATTTATAGCACTTTATCCTTGATTTATCAATAAAGTTACTTGTGCTACTTGATTTCCTTGCTGAGAATCTTTTAGATCCCGCAGGCTTTCGAAATTTCAGCTTGGAGAATCTTTTAGCAAGAAAGGCCATGGTTTCATCCAGCTCCTCTAACTCTTCTGGAGTGTACTCATCCTCCTTGGAGTCAGCTTCGTTTTCCTCCCCACTTTCACTCATCTCAGCATCTCCTAGATGCTGCTTCATCAAAACACTTGGCCTTGTTTCTGGTCGGTTCTTCCTGGCAGCCATCAGTGCTACAGATTTTAGTTTCCTAGTATCTCCTGACATTTCTGATCTTTGTTGAACCTTGAGTTCATATGTCTTGAGAGTACCATAGAGACTGTCCAAGTCTAGGAGATTCATGTCCTTAGACTCCCTGATAGCTGTCGTCTTTGGATCCCATAAGATAGGTAATGCCCTCATAAATTTTCTGTTGATGTCTTTGTTGGCATACACTTTCCCATACATCCTCAGATCATTCACAAACCTGTTAAACATCTCAGTCAACGATTCACCACTTTTCATCGTGAACCATTCATACTGTTGTGTCAACAGCTGCAATTTATTCTCCCTCACTTCCTCAGTACCATCACACAGGATACGAATAGTATCCCATATGGACTTAGATGTTGTCAAGTTCATTATGCTATTAAGCATATCATCATCTAAGCCATTGTAAAGAATACCTGTAATTTTTAGGTCTTTCTTTACCTTTTCTCTTTCCTCTGTAGTCATCTCTTCATTTGTTTTTGGTACTAATTTCTCTGGACGAGTAATACCATCTATGACTTCTTGAGAAACGAGCTTCTTTGGGATGTGAGGACCTTCTTCTAGAATCTGCAGATATTCATCATCGATTGCTCGGAGATGAACTAACATTCTTTGTCTCCAGAAGAAGTATTTGCCCCTTTCCAGAATGGGGACTTTACTATTTCCGGATTTGCTAGCCATGATGTCGATCGTTGTTAGCACGTGTGATCTGCTAAGTGGCTCTGATACCAATTGTTAGAGCAAAATAAGCTCAAGTGTTTGTAGAAAGGGGGGGGGGGGGGGATAAATACAAACACTCAAAGCTTTTTCGCTCTGTTGAACTTTGATAGCTCCTTCCAGAAATAACAATTTAACAGAAAAACAGTAAAATAATAACACTCAGATTCAAGTTAAAATAGTTGTATTATAACTTGGTGTTTTTCTGGAAATCTGTAATATCACAAATGTGAATTACAGCTACAATGTCTGTGAATGAAATTCACAGTTTCTCACACTCACTAGCTACAAAGATTTCTCTCTGACAATAAATCTCTCAAGAAATATTACAGAGCTTCCTAATGTTTTTGTGTGCTTCTATTCGTCTCGTCTTTTTTCGTATCATTCATCAATGAAAACTCCTTCTTTATATATGTAAATCAGTGGTTGAAAATCACGTGCTTGAGACGTGCTGCCTTTTTCAACTTAGCCGCAAGTATGTCACATCACTGCCTAATGTGTTAGACTGATGCATGCTTTGTTGCTACTTTTTCTTCCCCTGATCTGTATGCATTTAATGCGCAAGAGTTCTCATTGGATGGATACAGACTTCAAGAAATATCTTTCCAGTTGATATCTCTTGCTTCTGTTCAAGTTACATTGATTTTCGTGTATATGCTGATGACGTATGTATGTTGTCATAACGATCCACTGATGGTCAACCCTGATAGATCTTGATCAGTGCTTCTGGACCCCCTAATGCATGTTGACTGGATCAGGGTTTCGTTCTTCACTCGAGATTTACTCAGTGCTGCTTGATCCTAATGGTTATGACTGACTGCATACATTCATGGCTTCCACTGATGTCATGTTTGACCAATCCCCCCCGACAGGTTACCCTGATGAATTGGCCTGACACTGACATATCTTGAAGTGTCCCCCTGATGGGTTGGTCTGCCTTCGTCATCCCGTGATAGGTTCCCTCGACTAGTTCCCCTGACGAGCTCCCCTGACGGGTTCCCCCTGACTGGTTCCCCTGACAAGCTCCCCCTGACAGGTTCCCCCTGCCTGGCTCCCCCTGCCTGGCTCCCCCTGACGGGTTCACCCTGATTGGCTCCCCCTGACAGGTTCACCCTTATGGGTTCCCCTGATGGTATGAAATCAATGTAACTCTTTTCTTTGAATATCTGATGTGCGGAATACTTTGACTGTTTAAGTAACATCAGACATTCTTCTCCACGAAGCCAAGCCCTTCAAATGTTCCATTTTCTGACTTGTCTTATGAAGAACTAAATCATCCACTGATGGATATTATTATCATCAGCGGATGCAAAACTTGTGCTTATTTCAAGGTTTATACAACACCTCGAGTATTTACAATTTGCACAACTTATTACTAAACTATCATCATCAGTGTTTAACCTTAACATAACCCCAATGCTGAGTTAATTCTGGAAGGGGTTATTTTTCCCTTCTTGGAGGAAATCTTGAATGAAATCCCTTTCACAGCATCTAGTCTTGTTGAAGAGTTCATAAATTTAGCACTTGACCAGAGTTGTGAAAGTGCTTCTCCGGACATTTCTTCATCAGTGAAGATTGCTCGATTATACCCAGATTTAAGTAAATAGTTCATCATCGGCTTGAAGCAATCACTCACCTCGTTAATGTTGGAGAAGCCCACATAATTTGTGGGTGGAACCACCAAGTTTCTTGGAATCTGTTGAATGTTGCTGGGTGCCATTGATACTGTTGAAGTGTTGAAGTTCTAGGGTTTCTGTTAATATGAGAGAGAAAAAAGAAAACTCGAGAAAATATCAGAGATAGATTAAATGTTTTAAGGTGCTTTAAAGAGTAGGAGAGATAGAGTATAAATACCCGCCTTTTGACGTTTGAAAACTGCTCCTGAAAACACGCAATCAGGGAGTCATTTCAGTTCTGTGATGACACGTCATCAGTGAGAGAAGAACTCCCTGATGAGCTGTCATCACTTTACTGAACATAATCTCCTGATGCAGTTAAAAGCACTTTACCTTACCCTGATGCACAAGACAAATGTCCTGACCCTGATGTGCGAGTTGAATACCCTGACCCTGATGCACGGATCGGATACCCTGACCCTAATACACCTTGACAGAGACCCTAACCCTGATGCGCGAGTTGAATACCCTGACCCTGATGCACCTTGACAGAGACCCTGACCCTGATACATCAGTCAAAAACAAATACAAACAAACAAAAAATACAGTATACACAAATACATATATACATATTTATAGTAGTAACATATATAATCACATATCAATTAATTTCATCATGAATTTATGAGATGAGTTAGGAGTACCAGAACTTTAGGCATTTGATAGTTTGTGTTGTTCCAACTACCTTTCTGACAAGACTTTTATCCAGATATTTTACTTTCACTTTACATAACTCACCATGCCTAGCTCTCCCACTAGATTGAAGAAAGTGGCTTTATCAAGAGCCTTGGTGAATATGTCTGCCAGTTGCTTGTTGGTAGGAACAAACCGTAGTTCAATAGTTCCATTCATAACATGTTCTCTGATGAAATGATATCTGATTTCTATATGCTTGGTTCTGGAATGTTGCACAGGATTTTCAGCAATGACAATGGCACTAGTGTTCTCACACCTGATTGGAATTTTATTGAAATTCAGGCCATAGTCCATTAACTGATTTTTCATCCATAGAATTTGTGCATAGCAACTTTCAGCTGCAATATATTCAGCTTCAGCAGTTGATGTTGAAATTGAGTGCTGCTTTTTGTTGAACCAAGATACAAGCCTTCCTCCTAGAAATTGACAACTTCCTGTTGTACTTTTTTTGTCAATTCTGCATCCTCTAAAGTTAGCATCAGAATATCCCAGCAATTCAAATCTAGACTCCTTTGGATACCAAAGTCCCAACTCTGTAGTGCCCTTGATATATCTCAAGATTCTTTTCACTGCAATGAGATGAGATTCCCTTGGGTTAGCTTGATATCTTGCACAAAGACATGTTGCAAACATAATGTCAAGCCTGCTTGCTGTTAAATACAACAGTGATCCAATCACTCCCTTATAAGTCTTCAGATCAACTTTCTTTCCATTCTTATCAGGGTCAATCTTGGTTGCAGAGGCCATAGGTGTCTTTGCTACTTTTGAGTCCTCTATGTCAAATTTCTTGAGAAGTTCTTTAGCATATTTAGTCTAATGAATGTAAATTCACCCAGCAAGCTCATTTCAAACTTGCTTTGCATGAGTTTGGAGAACTTTTCACACAATCTAGTATCAATGGATCCAAAGATAATATCATCAACATATATTTGAACCAGGATCATATGACCTTGGTGTTGTCTAAAGAATAATGTCTTGTCGATGATACCTCTTGTAAACTTGTTTTCCACCAGAAAATTAGACAGTGTGAATACCAAGCTCTAGGAGCTTGCTTTAGTCCATAAAGTGCCTTTTCTAATTTGAATACATAATTTGGGAATTTTGAACTTTCAAACCCTAGAGGTTGTTGGACATACATTTCCTATTCCAATTTCCCATTGAGAAAGGCATTTTTCACATCCATTTGATAAACTTTGAAGTTTAAATGTGCTGCATAGGCTAGGAAAATTCTTATAGTCTCAAGTCTGGCTACTTATGCAAAAGTTTCATCAAAGTCAATCCCTTCCTCTTGAAGATAACCCTTTGCAACCAGTCTTGCTTTGTTTCTGATAACAATACCAGTTTCATCCATCTTGTTTCTGAATACCCATTTGATGCCTATTATAATTCTGCCTTTTGGATTAGGCACCAGCTTCCGTACTTGATTTCTTTCAAATTGATTTAGTTCTTCCTGCATAGCCATAATCCAGTCTGCATCTTGAATGGCTTCTTTAAATTTCTTTGGCTCCATTTGTGAAAGAAAACAAGCATATAGGCATTCGTTAGATGTTGTTTTTCTTGTTTGCACCTTTTTGTTCGGATCACCAATACTCAAATCTATTATGTGCCTTCTAGACCATTTGGGATTACAGATATATCTTGATAAGCTTGCTTGATTATCATTTCTTCCCCCTAAGTCTGTGCTCCCAGCTTCTGAGAGAACTCCCCCTGAATTAATGCTTAAATCAGGGTTATAGTTTTCCCCTGATGGTGCATGCCCTGATGGATGATTCTTTGATGGAGTATCCCCTGATCTGTTGTCCAGGAAATTGACTCTATCTGTCGAAAGGGCTTCTAGAGTGTTTGGATTGACATTAGGGATGGATAAATTTTCCATTTGTTTGCACTCATCCGCTTCATTCTCTTGATAATCAGAATCATCTTCATTTTCAAATCTGAGCTCCTCATGAAAACCAGGGTCTTCGAGTCCAGAAATCTCTTGATCATCAAAAGCTACATTTATGGACTCCATCACCACCTGGAGTCTTTTGTTATAAACCCTGTAGGCCTTTGACGTCAGGGAGTAGCCTAGGAAAATTGTTTCATTAGCCTTTGCATCAAATTTCCCTAAGTTCTCACCAAAGTTTCTTACAACAAAGCATTTGCATCCAAAAACATATAGAAACTTGATATTTGGTTTTCTCCCTGTCATTAGCTTATATGGAGTCTTGTTGTAAGCTTTGTTGATTAATGACCTATTTTGAGTAAAGCAAGCCATGGATATTGCCTCAGCCCAAAAGTAGGTAGGAATCTTTGCCTCTTCTAACATTGTTCTAGCAGCTTCTATCAGGGTTCTGTTCTTCCTTTCCACTACACCATTTTGTTGAGGAGTCCTTGGAGCAGAAAATGTATGATTAATGTCTTTCTGCACACAAAATCCATCAACAGTTGCATTCTTGAATTCAGTTTCATTGTCTGTCCTCAAAATTCTGACCACTGACCCTGACTCAGTTTCCACTTTCTTAATATGGTCAATGATTTGTTGATGTACTTCTGATTTAGAATTTTGAAACTTGACCCAAGTGTATTTGGTGTAGTCATCCACAATAACCATTGCAAATCTTTTCTTTGACACTGATATAATGTTGATAGGGCCAAAGAGATCCATATGAAGCAATTGAATTGGATATTTGATCATTGTGGCTTCCTTGCTGACAAAGGATATTTTTCTTTGCTTCCCTTGTTGACAAGATGAACATAATCATTCTTGAATGAATTCCATTTGAGGTAGTCCAGTTACCAACTCTTTCTTCACTAAATCATTGATAGCCTTGTAATTTAGGTGAGAGAGCTTTTTGTGCCACAGTCTACTCTCATCAGGGGTTGCCTTGCTGTAGAAACATGATTCTCCACTTATTGAATTGAAATCAGCAATGTAGAGATCTCCTTTTCTTATCCCTGACAAAACCAGCTTCCCATCATCCTCATTTGAGATCAAGCGCTGATCCCCTTTAAAAGAAATGATGTATCCTTTGTCACACAGTTGACTTATGCTTAACAAGTTGTGCTTAAGTCCATCAACTAGTGCTACATTTTCAAATGAGACATTCTCATTTGCTGCTTTGCCATAACCAAGAGTCAGTCATTTGCCGTTATCACCAAAAGATATTACTGGGCCAACCTTTTCTTGAAATTCTGTGAGCAGGGCTTTGTTTCCTGTCATGTGTCTTGAGCAACCACTATCTAGAAACCAGATTTGACTACTTTTGACCTTTCCCTACACACAAAAAACACTTAATTTATTTTTGGTACCCAAGTGGCTTTGGCTCCTCTAGGTGTAGTCACAGTTAATGGTAAAACAGTCTTTTCTTTATGAGTGACTTTTGATTTTGGCAATTTAAAAACTTTCTCATTTTTAGGAGCTTCAATATATGTTTTTGATTTATCAACAATTTCCTTACCTTTACCCTTATGGGTGCATGCTTGAACAGTAGGTAAATCATCAGCATATAATATTGTGCCAAATAAAACTTGTGGTTTTTCTTTACACTGAAAAGATAGATAAATGATTATTACTACCACAATTCCAACACCCTTTTCTAGGGGCTTCATGAATGGAAGTGTAATTACTAGCTTTTTTTAGACCTAGCTTGCCATTCCTATTCTTTTTATTTTCCCCTGACAGGCCTTTATCCCTTGAAAGGCTACGAAGGCCTGATGCACTCTTTCCCCCTGATGACTGTGCATCAACTGATGCATAGTCTTGTTTTTTTCTGACTGGAGGTTTGAGTGCTTTGGCAAGAATAAGTTTCTTGCCACTTCCACCACTTGTGAAAGCTTCACTCTTCGGGAAAACATTCCCTTTTTCTAACTTTGTTACAGCCTTTACAAACTTAATAGGTTGTAATGGCCTTTTTCCAAAGCTAGCTACATTTTCAACCTCAATGGGAGGTTGCTTCACTAGAGTCTCTCCATAGCTTAAACCAGATTTGGGATCAAATTTTTGACTGTTCAACTGATCCTCCAGTTTCTTGCTGGACTCATTCCATTTCTTTATGACTTCCATTTCTTGACTTAGAAGATTGGAGGTCCATTCCTCTCTTTTAACAACACAATCAAGAAGATTTTTAGTTCTTGAAAGTTCTTTTTCAAGACTCTCAAGTCTAGAGAGTTCTGATTCTAAAAGAGTGTTTCTAGCAATCAGATGTTCATTTATTTTCTACACTCTTTCAGTTTCAGCTACAGCACTCCTCAGGGTGTCATAAAGATCCTTTATCTCACAAGTCATTTCCTTAACAGGTTTAACACAATCATTTTTAGACATGTTAGAGTAAATTTCAAGACTTACTTGTGAGCTGCTACTGTCAGTGGATGAGGCCATCAGGGCTAGGTTGACATATTCTTTATTGTCTTCTTCATCTGAGTCAGCCCAATCCTTTCCCTAAGCAATGTATGCTTTTCCCTTCTTGGAAGCATTAACAAGGTCAAAGTACTTTTTCTTGTAATCTACTTCAGTTTCCTTTCCCCTGGATTCACCTTCCTTTGTGGTCTTGCGACACTCATTTGCAAAATGGCCCATTTCATTGCATTTGTAGCACTTTATTCTTTATTTATCAATAAAGTTTTTAGTGCTACTAGGCTTCCTTCCTGAAAATCTTTTGGATCCTGCAGGCTTTTGAAATTTCAACTTGGAAAACCTTTTTGCAAGAAGCCATGGTTTCATCTAGTTGCTCTAACTCTTCAGGAGTATATTCATCCTCCTTTGAGTCAGCTTCGTTGTCCCCTTCACTTTCAGCATCCCCTGACTGCTGCTTCATCAAGACACTTGGTCTTGCTTCTTCTTTGTCCTTCTTGGCAGCCATCAGGGCTACAGATTTAAGTTTCCTAGCATCCCCTAACATTTCAGATCTTTGTTGAACTTCAAGTTCATATTTCTTTAGGGTGCCATAAAGCCTATCCAAGTCTAGGAGATTCATGTCATTGGATTCCCTGATGGCTGCTGTCTTAGGATCCCATGATATGGGAAGGGCTCTCATGAACTTTATGTTCACATCTTTATTAGCATAGGCCTTCCCATATATGCTCAGGTCATTTACCAACCAGTTGAATTTGTCCAACATTTCAGTGAGTGTTTCACCATTTTTCATCGTGAACCACTCATACTGTTGTGTTAACAGCTGCAGTTTGTTCTCCCTCACTTCCTCACTTCCTTCACAAAGTGTTTGTATGGTATCCCATATTGATTTAGACATTGTAAGATTCATAATACTATTCAGCATATCATCGTCTAAACCATTATATAGGATGCCTGTGATTTTCAGATCCTTCTTTACTTTTTCTCTTTCCTCTAATGTCATTTCATCAGTCGTCATTGGAACTAATTTTTTCTGGAACACTGACTCCATTGACAACTTCTTGAGGAATGAGCTTCTTTGGAACGTGAGGGCCTTCCTCCAGAATCTACAAATATTCATCATCGAGTGCTCTTAGATGAACTATCATTCTTTATTTCCAAAAAAAGTATTTTTCCCTTTCAAACATAGGGACTTTACTATTTCCTGCTTTGTTGGCCATTGATAATGATCGTCTAGCAAGTGTAATCTGCTAGTTGTCTCTGATACCAATTGTTAGAATAAAATAACCTAAGTTGTTTGTAGAAGGTGGGGGGAGGGGGGATGAATACAAACAATCAGAACTTTCTCTTTCTTTTTCTACTTTTTGCACACAGAGAAATAGTTACCATATTTAGAAAAACAATAATAAGTAATTAGATGAATGTGTTAGTGCAATATTAGCACAAGTGTTTGTAGAAAGGGGGGTTGAATACAAACACCTGAAACTTTTCGCATTTAAAAACTTTATACGGCTTATTGAAAACAGTTGAACAACCAGAAAAACTATATGGAATGAACACACAGATTCAAGTTAAAATAGTTATATTATAACTCGCGGTTTTTCTGGAAATCTGTATAATCACAAATGTGATTTACAGCTACAAATTCTGTGAATAAAGTTCACAGCTTCTCACACTCACTAGCTTCTAATATTCTTTGAAATATCTCTCTGAAGATCTATTGCAAAGTTTCTCTCTAGTGTTTTGTGCTTCAGTGCTTGTTTGATCTGTTGGATGGATTCAATCAATCGTTATTTGTGTAATGAGAGCTCCGTTGCTTATATATCAATCAGTGGGTTGAAATCACGTTCTTGAGACGTGCTTCTCTTCTCAACATAGCCGCAAGTATGTCACATCTAAACTTTATGTGTCAGACTGCTACAAGCTTTGTTGCTACTTTTCTTCCCCTGATCTGTGCGCATTTAATGCGTGAGAGTTCTCATTGGACCATTAACAAACTTCAAGAAATATCTTTCCAGTTAATATTTCTTGCTTCTGTAACACGTTACGTTGATTTTCGTGTAAGAACTGATGACGAGTGTATGCTGTCACAACGATCCACTAACTGCTAGCCCTGACGGACTTTGATCAGTGCTTCTGGATCCCCTGATGGTTATTGACTGGATCAGGGCTTCGTCCTTCACTTGAGTTATACTCAGTGCTTCCTGACCCTGATGGTTATAGCTGACGGCATACACTGATGGCTTCCACTGATGTCATGTTGGTCATTCTCCCTGACAGGTTACCCTGATGGGTTTGCCTGATACTGATATGTCCCGAAGTGTTTCATTGACGGATTGGTCTGCCCTCGTCATACCCTGATAGGTTCCCCTGACAGGTTCCCCCTGATGGGTTCCCCTGATGGGTTTCCCCTGATGGTTTCCACTGATGGGTTCCCCTGATGGGTTCCCCTGATGGGTTCCCCTGATGGGTTCCC
>CM025786.1:45658141-45679896 GCA_014636745.2 Centella asiatica | reverse complement strand
CCACTGATGGTACTTAATCAACGTAACTTTGATTTAGAATTTCTGATGTGCGGAATACTTCGTTTGCTTACAAGTAGCATCAGACATTCTCCTTCACTTTGTCAAGTCCTTTGAATGTTCATGTTTTCTGACTTGTCTTGTGAAGTTATTAACTATCCACTGATGAATAAACTTATCATCAGTGGATGCAAAACTTGTGCTGATTTTAAGGTTTATAAAATACCTCAAGTATTTACAGTTGCACAATGTATTACATAATTATCATCATCATCATTTATCTTTAACAGAATGCACGATTTCAAGTTAAAATAGTTCTATTAAAACATGAGGTTTTTCTGGAATTCTGGTCAATAACAAATGTGATTAAACAGCTAAAATTTCTGTAATAAAATTATAGCTTCTTTTTCATACACACTAGTTTCTATTTTCTTTGAAAATTTCTCTCAAGATCTTTTACAAAGCTTCTCTCTAGTGATTTGTATGCTTCGGTGTTTGTTTGATCCATTGGATTGATATATGTGTAATGAAAACTCTTTTGCATATATAGAAGATCAGTAGTTGAAACCACGTGTGTAGACGTGTTGCTCTTTTCAAATTTGCCGCATAAATGTCACATCGTTGTCCTTTAGAAACTATGTGTCAGACTACTACTACTTTTGTTGCTTCTTTTTCATCCCCTGATCTGCGTGCATTTATTGTTCAAGAGTTGTCGTTGGACCAACAAACTTCAAGAGATATATTTCCAGTTAATATCTCTTGCTTCTTCAACAAGCTTTATTGATTTGCGTGTTGGACTTGATGACGGGTGTATGTAGTCACAACCATCCACTGATGGCAAGCCCTGATGTGAACTTGATCAGTGCTTCTGGATCCCCTGATGCCAAGTCATGTCAAAGACTGGATCAGTTCTTCAAATCTCACTTAAGTTTACTAAGTGCTTCCAGATCCTCTGATGTTATAACTCATGACATACACTGATGACTTCCACTGATGCAGTGCTGAGCATTCCCCCTGACGGGTTAGCCTGACACTGTCATACCCTGATGTCTTCCCCTGACAGGTTGACATGTCTTGTTCATGCCCTGACGCGTTTCCCCTGATGAGTTTGACTTGTCATAGCCATACCCTGATGCGTTCCCCTGATGGGTTGGTCTGCCTTTGTTATCCCCTGATGGGTTCCCCTGACGGATTCTAATCATTGAAGCTTTGTTGAGTTTGTTTGGAATGTCTGATGTGCGGAATACTTTGACTATCTTTGAGTAACAACAGACATTCCTCTTCACATATCAAGCCCTTAGAAGTTTCCTTGATGTCTTGACTTAGTGAAGAATATTTCCTCCCCTGATGATCGATCATCAGTGGATGCAAAACTTGTGCGGATACTTAGGTTTATTGAATACCATAAGTATTTACATATGCATAATTTATTCTATAAACATCATCATCATTATTTAACTCTAACAAAGCCATCAGGGGAAACTCTTCAGGCGATGACCTCGTCAGGGGAAGTTGTCAAGGGAAACACTCTTGCGTTCAGACTTTGGCGACAACATACCTCCCGATGAGTTTGGCAATGGCTAAATAAGAGTTTGGCGACAGTCATTTCTATCCACTGACGACGAGTTTGGTGATGGATAAAAAGTGACTTTGGCGATAGTTATTTTTATCCACTGACGAAGAGTTTGACAATGGTTAACATTGAATTTGGTGATAGTCATGTTTTTCCACTGACGATGAGTTTGGCGATGAATTAACTTGCCCAACGAGTTTGGCGATGACTAAGATTGCTTGACGAGTTTGGCAACGACAAAAGATCACTCATTAGTGGAACCCTTCGATGGATAACAAGCTGGTCATAACATCAGTGGATAAATGAAGTACTGATCAAGTCTCCATCAGGGCTTGACATCGGTGGATAAAGAAGCACTGATCAAGTTACCTTTAGTAACTTGTCATCACCGGATCCAGAAGCACTGATCAAGTCGACATCAGGGCTTGACATCAGTGGATCATTATGACCTAATTCACACGTCATCAGGACTGACAAGGAAATCATTGATACTTGGCACGAAAGCAAGGAGTATAACTGGAAAGTTATTCCTTGAAGTTTGGTTAACCAATAACAACTCTTGAGCATTAATTACATGCAGATCAGGGGATGAAAAAGAAGTAACAAAAGGAAATAGCAGTCTGATATACCACTCCTAAAGGACGTTGATGTGGCAGAACTACGGCTAAGTTGAAACTTGAAGCATGTCGAACACATGGTTTCACCAAATAATCTGCTATACATACAGGAAGAGTTGTTACACAGATAACCAAGCTAAGAAACACGAAGCCACACAAAAAACACTAGAAGGAAGCTTTGTAAAAGATCTGAAGAGAAATATTCAAAGAAAATAAGAAGCTAGTGAGTGTGGAAAAAGAGCTGTAATTTTATTACAGAGAAGTTGTAACTCGTTAAAGAATTTGTAGCTGATTAATCACGGTTGTGATTAAACAGATTTCTAGAAAAAATACTTTGATCCACAAAGGAAGGTGAATCTAGAGGAAAGGAAGCTGAAGTGGACTACAAGAAGAAATACTTTGATCTTCTTAATGCAAACAAGAAGGGAAAAGCTTACATTGCAGAGGGAAAGGACTGGGCTGACCCAGATGATGGCCTCATCCACAGACAGTAGCAACTCACAAGTAAGTCTCGAGATTTCCTGTAACATGTCTAAAACTGATTGTGTTAAAACTGTTAAGGAAATGACTTGTGAGATAAGAGACCTTTATGACACCTTAAGAAGTTTTGTAGCTGAGACTGATAGAGTACAAAAAATCAATGAACAATTGACCATTATAAATACTTTGTTAGAATCAGAACTCACTAGACTTGAGAATCTTGAAAAAGAACTCTCTAAGACTACGAATCTTCTTGACTGTGCCATAAAGAGAGAAGAATGGACCTCTAAGCTTTTGAAAGAGGAAAGAGAGGTCATTAAGAGATGGAATGAGTCGAGAAAGAAACTAGATGATCAATTATGCAGTCAGAAATTTGATCACAAATTTGGTTTAGGCTATGAGGAGACTCAAGTGAAGCAACCTTCTGTTGAGGTTGAAAATGTAGCTAGCTTTGGAAAAAGGCCTATACAACCTATCAAGTTTGTAAAGGTTGTGACAAAGTTAGAAAAAGGGAATGTTTTCCCGATGTGTGTAGCTTGCACAAGTGGTGGGAGTGGCAAGAGACTTGTTCTTGCCAAAGCAGTCAAACCCCCAGTCAAGAAGGAACTAGACTGTGCATCAGTGGATACACAGTTATCAGGGGATAAGAGTGCATTAGGCCATCGTAGCCCTTCAAGGGATAAAGGCCTGATAGGGGATAAGAAAAATAATAGGAATGGTAAACTAGGTGTAAATAAAGCTAGTAATTACACCCCCTATTCAAGAAGCCCCTAGGAAAGTGTGTTGCAACTATGGTGGCAATAATCATTTATCTTTTCAACGCAAGGAAAAACCACATATTTTAACCGGCACAATTTTATATGTTGATGATTTACTAACTGCTTATGCATGCACCCTTAAGGGTAAAGTTAAAAAAATTGTTGATAAATCTAAAGTGTATGTTGAAGCTCCTAAAAAGGAGAAAGTGTGTACATTGCCAAAACCAAAAGTCACAAATAAAGAAAAAGTTGTATTACCATTAACTGTGACTAAACCTAGAGGACCCAAAGCCACTTGGGTACCAAAAACAAATTAAATGTTCTTTGTGTGTAGGGAAAAGTGAAAAGCAGTCAAATCTGGTTTTTAGACAGTGGCTGCTCAAGACACATGACATGAAACAAAGCCCTACTCATAAAGTTCCAAGAAAAGGTTGATCTAGTGATTTCTTTTGGTGATAACAGCAAAGGACTGACTCTTGGTTATGGCAAACTAGCAAATGGGGATGTCTCATTTGAAGATGTAGCACTAGTTGATGGGCTAAAGCACAATCTATTGAGCATAAGTCAACTATGTGATAAAGATTTCATCATTACTTTCAAAGGGGATCAGTGCTTAATCTTAAAAGAAAGTGATGGGAAGCTGGTCTTATCAGGGATTAGAAAAGGAGATCTCTACATTGCTGATTTTAAATTAGTGGATGGAGAGTCATATTTCTACAGCAAGGCAACCCTTGATGAGAGCAGACTGTGGCATAAGAAGCTCTCTCACCTTAATTACAGAGCTATCAATGATTTGGTGAAGAGAGAGTTGGTAACTGGAATACCTCAAGTGGAATTCATTCAAGAAGGATTATGGTCATCATGCCAACAAGGGAAGCAAAGGAAATCATCCTTTATCAGCAAGGAAGCCATAATGATCAAGGATCCAATTCAATTGCTTCATATGGATCTCTTTGGTCCTGTCAACATCATGTCAATATCAAAGAAAAGATTTGCAATGGTCATTGTGGATGACTACACCAGATATACTTGGGTCAAGTTCCAACATGCCAAATCTGAAGTACCTCAACAAATCATTGACCATATAAAGAAAGTGGAAACTGAGTCAGGGTCAGTGGTTAGAATTTTGAGGACAGAAAATGGAACTGAATTCAAGAATGCAGCTGTTGATGGATTTTGTGTGGAAAGAGGCATCAATCATACATTTTCTGCTCCAAGAACTCCCCAACAGAATGGTGTAGTAGAAAAGAAGAACTAAACCCTGATTGAAGCTGCTAGGACAATGCTAGCAGAGACAAAGATTCCTACATATTTTTGGGCTAAGGCAATTTCCATTGCTTGCTTCACTCAAAATAGGTCTTTGATTAACAAGGCTCACAACAAGACACCATATGAGCTAATGACAGGGAGGAAACCAAACATCAAGTTACTACATGTTTTTAGATACAAATGTTTTGTATTAAGGAACTTTGGTGAAAAACTTGGGAAAATTTTATCCAAAGGCTGGTGAAGCAATTTTCCTAGGTTACTCCCTGACATCTAAGGCCTACAGGGTTTACAACAAGAGACTCTAAGTGGTGATGGAGTCTATAAATGTAGCTTTTGATGATTAAGAGATTTCTGGACTTAAAGACCCTGGTTTTCATGAAGAGCTCAGATTTGAAAATGAAGATGATTCTGATTATCAAGAGAATAAAGCTGATGAGTGCAGACAAATGGAGAATTTAGTCATTCCTGATGTCAATCCAAACAACCTAGAAGCCCCTTCAGTAGATGGAGTTAACCTCTTGGACAACAGGTCAGAGAATACTCCATCAGGGGATAACTTTAACCCTGATTTAAGCATAAATTCAGGGGAAGTTTTCTCAGAAGCTGGTAACACAGATTTAGGGGGAGGAAATGATGATCATGTAAGCTCCTCAAGATACATTTCCAAGCCCAAATGGTCTAGGAGTCACACATCAGATTTAATCATTGGTGATCCAAACCAGAGAGTGCAAACCAGAAAAGCAACATCTAATGAATGTCTATATGTTTGTTTTCTTTCACAAATTAAGCCAAGAAATTTGAAGAAGCCATTCAAGATGCAGAATGGATCATGGCTATGCAGGAAGAGCTAAATCAATTTGAAAGAAATCAAGTATGGAAGTTGATGCCTAAACCCAAAGACAGAATTATAATAGGTACCAAGTGGGTATTCAGAAACAAGATGGATAAAGTTGGCATTGTTATAAGGAACAAAGCAAGACTGGTGTTTTCCCAGTGAGATAGCCGAGAACTTGTAGAAGGGGGGTTGAATACAAGTTCTTTGAATTCTTTTCGATTACTTGTTCTTTAAGAAATTAACTTTTCTTGCGGAATATAAAGAACAAGAACTCAAATCAATTTATAAACAATTGTTTTTATTAACAATTATAACAATATGATCATCAGCTTCTTTTCTTTTCTGTATAGTAAAGATACAAAACTACGAAAAACTATACAGCTTTGAATTACAATTCTCTGTAAACCTAATTACAGATTCTAAAACTGAATTACTCAGATTCTTTTCTAAATCAATAATGATTTAGCTTCCTTATTCGAATCAAATACAATCTTTCCTTTTTGATTAGGAACAGATTTCTGGCTTGTTTCCTTACCAGCTACGTCTTCAATAATATCTTGATCTACGTGGAAGACATTCCTTATTCAATTCGAACTCTGTATCTCATCAGGGAATAAGTCATGACTAGTCCCTGACAGCTTCAGTCTTTAGTCTCTGATTGTTTAGTCTCTGGTTGTTTAGTCTCTGATCAGGTTGTGTAGTCTCCGATAGAGTTATTAGTCTCCGATGCTTTAAGCTTAGTCTCCGATGATGTCAGCTTAGTTTCTGATGCTCTAGACTTAGTCTCCGATCATGTCAGCTTAGTCTTTGATGCACTAAGCTTAGTCTCCGATGACGTAAGCATTAATCTCTGACACTTTATCTTTAATCTCTGATGACGTAAGTTGTAGTCTCCGATAGGCAAAATCTTTAGTCTCTGATAAGCGTTGCCTTACTCTCCGATAAGCCTTTTTGTAATCTCCGACGGATCAAATACACATTTTGACTTGTTGAAGCTTTAATACAACTTTCCAACAATTACTTACAATTAAAGAATAAATCTATCTCTTTACAAAGAATAAATGAATTACAACCAAAGAGATAACTACTGGCTACAAAACTTCAGTGTTAGTAATTAACACTTCTTGTACATTTGTATATCTAAGTAATCTAAAGACAATCATCATCAAATGTTATAAAACCTAACAATCTTCCCCTAATAATGAATATCAGAATGATAAGCATAATTTCAAAGTTGATGATGTCAAAACTCAAACTTACAAGAATTACTTAGAAAAAGAATAAAAAATTTTTAACTACAAATGTACCTGAATTAAGATCTTTGATCTGTCATTCAGCTTCCACCAAGACTCAGCTTTAAATCCTTTAAGTCTGGCTTCAAAAAAAAAAAATTACAGCTTATTTAACAACCAACATACCTCCAACTTCAACAACTTCATCTTTTATTTTTTTCAGCACTTCCAGCCTTTGTATCAGCAACTTCCTGAGAATAATCTCTGTTTCTTCTTCTACATCTTTCAGAAGACTGATAAATCCTTCAATATGTCTCTCATTTACACTGTTTATATCTCTGTTATAGTTGAAGAATACCTTCTCTCCATGAAAAGTCTCATACCATAGTCCAAGAGGCTTTGGATCAACTTTTGGCATAGTGTCCAAATTATGTATCACCTTTATCACCTTCTGGATTTGGCTTCGAAATTCCATGTTGAGATCAGAAGTCTCAAGCACCACAGTCAGCAACCATTCTAAATTTTCTTTAGTTTGTCCCTCCAAGGCTGGCCTCTCAAATTTCAAAGATTCTCCATCTTTTATAAAGACATGGAGAAATTCTTTGTTATTTTTACCCTTGATCAGATCTATATTCTTTATACTCTTTTTCAGGGCTTTGATAATTTCTTCTGTGCTAGCCATTTCAACCTTGTAAGATTTCCTTGATTGAATTGTTCGAGGTTTTGTTGGTCCACTCACAACCATTAAGGCAGTCTCGGTTGGCCTTGGAGGTTCTTGAGATGTAGGCTTTTTGATAGATTCTTTAGTCACAGATTTCTTTGCAGCTACCTGGACTAAAGATCTTCTCCTTGATTTCTTCTCTGCCTCTTCTATCTCCTTATTCTTCTTTTTGGTGATGGCTGCCTTCTGTGCACTTTATCTTCTTGCGGAGATTTTCTTTTTCTTTGTCTCCTCCTCCTCCCTTGCTGCTGCCATGTCCTCCTCCTCTTGTAGTTTCTGAGCTAATAAAGCATCAACTTCAATTAGTTTCTGCTCTTGAGGATAAACTAACTCTACTTTCCCATCAACTATCAATTCAACTAGAGCGGGAAAGTGAGTAATCTTCATGGCATCCCCCAATAGCTTGGGTTGTCCTGGTTGAGAAGAAATTTTTTTCTTTGGTTCTTCAACCATGACTCCCTTGCCTTTGTCCTTTGTTGTGTTTGGGGCTTATGCAGTGGAAGGAGAAGTTGTTGTTATTGCAGTTGTTGTTGCTTCTGCTGGTATCTTTGTTGTTGTTGGTGGTGGTGGTTGTGTTGTTGTTGTTGACTTTGTAGTTGTTTCAAGATCAGAATGTTTCTTCAAAATTCTGTCCATCATTGCTTGCAATTCTACATCAAGGACTGGAGCAGATTTTCGTTGCGGTTTTGGTACAGGAACATGTTTGGAATGACCATGACCACTCTCCCCCTTTTTGACATCAGCATCTTTAGCTTGTGAGGAGGTGGCCAAGTGTGGAATTGTCTGTAGCAAGAGTTGCTCCATTTTGTCTTATTTTTGAAGGAGGAGTTGGACATTGGCTTCAAGGGCTTGAAGTCTACTATCAGTTTTGGACATTATCTTTGATGATAGTATCAATTGAAGTGATAGTCCTCCGTGGCAAGTGTCCTTCATAGCACCTCCTTATCTTTTATGTTTCCAACTCCATCCTTTGTTCCAGCTTGGTGAAGGCTTCATTGAAGCCAATGACCAAAAAGTGATGAAATTTTGTGTGTTTTTTGTCCACTTTGGTCACTTCCTCAAGCACTTCACTATTGGTTGGGTCAGCTGCACCAGATCCAATATTGGTGATGTAATCTTGTCTAAGCTAGGCAGCTGCTTCTGTAAGAGAATGTGTGAAGCTTGCATTCAGCCAAGCATCCACATTCTCCTCTTCTGGTTCTTCAGGGACATATTCATTTGCAAGCCTTGTCTTCAATGCAGAAATGTGATCTTGAGTTTGTTGTAATCTATAAAGAGTCTCAAAATCGGCATTGGACATTTCAGAAATAATGTTTAAGGCTGCATCCCCTGTCCTGGAGCTTGTCCCAATTTCTTCTGTTTGGATTGTAGTGGAGGGAGCAGAAGAAACGTGAACTTCTGGTGTGGTGGTTTCAACAGGTTTTAAAAATTCACCTGCTGAAAATTTCTCTCTTTTCTTTTCTTCAAGGATCTCATCCTTGCTCACACCCTCTCTTTTTGCCTGGGGTTGGGCACCCAGCTTTTCTATCTCTCCTTTTTCCAAGCTTTCTAAAGCTTGACTCTCTTGTATGTGTATGTCCTCTCCTTTTGCCAGGTCAAGAGCCTGACTCTCACTAATTATTCTCACATCCTCACTCATATGGATATGTACACTATGTCCTAAAGAAGTGAGGGGTAAAGGAGAATTACTTTTGACTGCATGGAGAGTGGGTTCCCTTTGTGTTTCTGAAGCTGGGGATCTCTCCATGGAATAAGTTTGAGAGCTTGTCTCGAGTATTGGCTCCTTTTGGGAAAAATCAAGAGGATGTAAATTTGTAGTATTAAAAGAATCAAGAATAGGAGAAAAGGGAGAAGAATGTACAGTTTGAAGTGTTGGCTGTTCCTCAGACATTGAAAATTGAGGAACATCAATAGATGACTCTGTGTGTGCATTCCTGGTGTCACTCTTTTCTAGTATTTTCTCTCTTTGGGGTTCCTCTTGTTGGTGAACAAGAGGTTGTGCAGGCTCTATACAGGGTGTTCCTGGTTGGGAACTTTCTTCAATGTCAACATCCTTTTGGGAGGATATTGACAGTTCACTGTTTTTCCTTATAACCTCCATTGCCTTTTGGGAAGCAATGGATTCCGTTAGGCTTAGGGTTATAACTCTCTTCTTTCTTTGAGGTGCCACCTCAGCTTCTTTATCTCCCTCAGCCTCACTTACTCCCTCAATTAATTTTCTTTTTATTGGGAGCTTTTTGGCTATCTTTGGTTTTGCAACCACAGTCTTTTGGGAGAATGTGGAGGGGGCTTGTGATTGTTGTTGTGAAGTGGTTGGAGGATTAATAGGAATTTGTTGATCAGTATCCTCAAAATTTGACAAAGAATAAAGGTTAGGAAGCCTATCAATGAGAGTAGATCTCATGACAGGAGGAATAAAAAAAGGAACCTTTACCTTTGTAGATTTGTGCTTCACATCAGTAAAAATTCTTTTACTCTACAAAACAGTTGGTATAACTTGCATTCTAGTAATATTAAGGTTAGGTATTAGATAATATGCAATCATCATCAAAAACCTAGCATAATAAATTTTATTTTTATTACAAGATTTAAGTTTTACCAAAAGATTTTGCAGAACTAAAAGCCTAATGTTTAGATGTCTATCGTACAACACACTGAAAGCAATTTGTTGTGTGAGTGTAGTGATAGCATCATAGCCACTGCATTTTGAAGTAAAAGCTTTTGTAATAATGTCAAAGAACAGTGACCACTCCTGCCTTAGATGGGGTCGTGTGATAGACCCAACAGAAACAATTACTGAAGAATAATGTAAATTTTTAAACATAGCAAAATTTCTTCGTCAGAGGCAGGAGAATCAAAGTTTTCATACACAGGTAAATGTAAAGCATTATTAACAACAGTATGATCGATATTATAGACAGTATTATCATACCTGAAACTTACCACAAGAGAGTCAGCATCCTCGTCCTGGACAGTAGTAGTGGTCCACATAGCCGTTATAACTTCAGCGGCTTGTGTGGGAGCTTCGAATATGGCATAGGAAAGTGTGGAGTTTTGAAGAAAATCCATGAAAGGGTGGTACTGTGCTTCAAATTCATGTTTGTTAGCCACCCCTGCATGGTTAGTCTTGATGATATCAAAGTCTCCAAACTTAAAGTATACTGTTTTGGCTGCCATTGAAGAGATTTGTGTGAACTTGTGTTCAAATTCTTTGAAAAAGGGTTAAATTGTAGAGTGTTTGTAAAGAGAAAATACTTTCAAGGCTTGAGAGATTGTGATTGCAAAGGTGTTTGAATTTACTTTTATCAAAGTGTTAGAAACGTTTGCAATTCAAAAGATAGTGAACCGTTTTCGATCGTGGGTAAGAGTAACTACCAGATTACCTTCGATCGGAGATTCTAGTTTCTAAAAATTCTGTCCATTAAGAATAGCTTCACACAGAAATTAAATTCTAGCTACTAAAATTTCTGTTCACAAGAATAGCTTCAAACTAGAAATTAAATTCTAGCTTCTCACAACTAAACAACTTGTTTTCTCAGATTTTTAATCAATTTTTAGAGACATAATTCAACATTCCTAACTCATAGACTAATCTAGTAAAAGTAGATTCATCTAAAGGTTTTGTGAATATGTCTGCAAGTTGTTTATCAGTTGTAACCTAGTACAATTCAATATTTCCTTCACTTACATGTTCTCTTATGAAGTGATATCTAATATCTATGTTTTTTGTTCTTGAATGTTGCACTGGATTTTCTGTTATAGCTATGGCACTTGTATTATCACAATAGATAGGAATTTTGGATAATGACATACCATAGTCTAGGAGTTGATTTTTGATCCACAAGATCTGAGCACAACAACTCCCAGCTGCAATGTATTCAGCTTCTGCTGTTGAAGTAGAAACTGAATTTTGTTTCTTGCTAAACCAAGAAACAAGTCTGCCTCCAAGAAGTTGGCAGTTTCCACTTGTGCTTTTCTTGTCAAGCTTGCAACCTGCATAGTCAGCATCTGAATAACCAATTAGTTTAAAATCAGATTCTTTGGGATACCATAAACCAAGGTTTGGGGTACCCTTTAGATATCTGAGTATTCTTTTTACAGCAATCAAATGTGACTCTCTAGGGTCAGCTTGAAATCTAGCACATAAACATGTAGCAAACATTATATCAGGTCTACTTGCAGTTAGATATAAAAGAGAGCCTATCATGCCTCTAAAGCTAGTAATATCAACTTTCTTTCCTTTTAAATCCTTATCTAGCATAGTGACAGTAAGCATGAGTGTTTTTGCAGATGCATAATCAACCAAATCATATTTTCTCAATAAGTCTTTGATATACTTGGACTGACTGATAAAAATTCCATCAGTTAATTGTTTTATTTGCAATCCTAAGAAAAATGTTAATTCTCCCATCATGCTCATTTCATATCTAGACTGCATTAGTTTTGAAATTTTTTCACAGAGTCTTTCATTTGTAGAACCAAATATAATATCATCTACATATATTTGCGCAAGTATAATGTCAGAGCCTTGTTTTCTATAAAATAAAGTTTTATCTATGATACCTCTAACAAATTTATTTTCAAGTAAAAATTGAGATAGAGTATCATACCAGGCTCTTGGTGCTTGTTTTATGTCATAAAGTGCTTTGTCTAACCTGTAGACATGATTTGGAAGTTTGGAGTCCACAAAACCTGGGGGTTGGCAAACATAGACTTCCTCTTCCAATTTTCCATTCAAGAAGGCACTTTTGACATCCATCTGGTACACCTTGAAGTTCTTGTAGGCTGCAATAGCCAAGAAGATTCTGATTGCTTCAAGTCTTGCTATCGGTGCAAAAGTTTCATCATAGTCTATTCCATCTTCTTGAGAATATCCTTTTGCAACCAGTCTTGCTCTATTTCTTGTAATTGTACCAGTTTCATCCAATTTATTTCTGAAAACCCACTCGGCACCAATTATTGATCTATTCCTTGGTTTGGGTACCAGTCTCTAGACTTTGTTTCTTATGAATTGGTTTAACTCCTCTTGCATGGCTATTATCCAGTCAGGATCTTGAAGTGCTTCCTCAATTTTCTTTGGCTCAATCTTGGAAAGAAAACTAAGATATAAGCATTCATTTTGAGTTGCACTTCTAGTCTTGACTCCATCCTCTAGACTTCCAATAATCAAATCTGGTGTGTGGTCTCTTAACCATGGAATTGCACGTGGCAGATTTGACCTTGAAGTTGAGGCTTCATTTTCTAGATTGATATTGTCCAATCTAGCTTCATGATCAGAGACTGCTCCTCCTAAACCATTGATTTCTTCATTATTAGCTCCCCCTGAGCTGTTTATATCTATAGTCTCTAATTGTGCATCAGTGACACTAGTCCCTCGTGAACCATTAGTCTCCGATGGTATACTAATGTCACCAGTTTCTTATGTATCATTTGATTCTAATGCTCTAGTCTTTGATAGAGTATTAGTCCTTGGTACTTCATGCACAAATGTTAACTCAAGACTTGACTCAGATTGAGTTGATTGTCTTTTAGCATTTTTGACTTTAATTGGACAATCATTAGTCTTGCTACCTTTTTGTGAGAGACTGCCAAGCTTAGAATTTTCATAGTTAATGCAAAAATGATTTGACCTTTTTACAGGTGATTTATCTTTTATTGTCTTTGAAGGTGCAGTCTCTATGATAGGAATTTTATTTTTACTCCTACAGTGCATAGCTATGTGATTATGATTACCACATATATGACATGTCTTTCTAGGAGCATCAGGCATGCTAGCATAACTTGTATACTTGTTGATGCCTATTTTTCCATTCCTATTTTTCTTATTTCTGCTAGACTCCACGAATGTTTCAGCCTTTTTCATAGGAATATTTTCCAATTTTTTGTTTAATTGAGTCTTTGTCATTAACCCAATGTTTAATCTTTTATTTTCACTTTTATCAACAATATTCACTGTCTTTTGATCAATCTTTGATTTTGTAGTGACTTGTTGATATTCAGTGTTTATAATTTTGGGTTCATTGACAAGAGAGACAAAATTAATTCTTTTTAAAGCATTTGGCTTACTAATAGTGGAGTTACCAGCTTCAAATAGATCGTTTAAATCTAAACTCTTGTCTAGATATTCATCATAACCTAGTCCAGATCTTTGACCTATCGTTTGACATTCTACCAACTCTGTCAACTTTTTAGAGGAAGTATTCCACTGTTTAATCTTATCTTGAGCATTTTCAAGTTGCTCGACTAAGTAATATTCCCTTTTTTTCAAAACATCAATCATATGATGAGCTTTGTTTAATTCTCAGTGAGATAGCCGAGAACTTGTAGAAGGGGGGGTTGAATACAAGTTCTTTGAATTCTTTTCGATTACTTGTTCTTTAAGAAATTAACTTTTCTTGCGGAATATAAAGAACAAGAACTCAAATCAATTTATAAACAATTGTTTTTATTGATTTTGACAATTGATTACAAATTCTAACAATCATAACAATATGATCATCAGCTTCTTTTCTTTTCTGTATAGTAAAGATACAAAACTATGAAAAACTATACAGCTTTGAATTACAATTCTCTATAACCTAATTACAGATTCTAAAACTGAATTACTCAGATTCTTTTCTAAATCAATAATGATTCAGCTTCCTTATTCGAATCAAATACAATCTTTCCTTTTTGATTAGGAACATATTTCTGGCTTGTTTCCTTACCAGCTACGTCTTCAATAATATCTTGATCTACGTGGAAGACATTCCTTATTCAATTCGAACTCTGTATCTCATCAGGGAATAAGTCACGACTAGTCCCTGACAGCTTCAGTCTTTAGTCTCCGATCGTTTAGTCTCTGGTCTTTTAGTCTCTGATCCGGTTGTGTAGTCTCCGATAGAGTTATTAGTTTCCGATGCTTTAAGCTTAGTCTCCGATGATGTTAGCTTAGTCTCTGATGCTCTAGACTTAGTCTCCGATCACGTCAGCTTAGTCTTTGATGCACTAAGCTTAGTCACAGATGACGTAAGCATTAGTCTCTGACACTTTATCTTTAATCTCTGATGACGTAAGCTGTAGTCTCCGATAGGCAAAATCTTTAGTCTCTGATAAGTGTTGCCTTACTCTCCGATAAGCCTTTTTGTAATCTTCAACGAATCAAATACACATTTTGACTTGTTGAAGCTTTGATACAACTTTCCAGCAGTTACTTACAATTAAAGAATAAATCTATCTCTTTATAAAGAATAAATGAATTACAACCAAAAAGATAACTATTGGCTACAAAACTTCAGTGTTACTAATTATCATTTCCTATATATTTGTATATCTAAGTAATCTAAAGACAATCATCATCAAATATTATAAAACCTAACAACTGGTGGCAAAGGGATATCTTCAAGAGGAAGGGATTGACTTTGATGAGGCTTTTGCACCAGTAGCCAGACTTGAGGCTATAAGAATTTTCTTAGCTTATGCAGCACATTCAAATTTCACAGTTTATCAAATGGATGTGAGAAGTGTCTTTCTCAATGGGAAGTTAGAATAGGAGGTGTATGTCCAACAACCATCAGGATTTAAAAGTTCAAAATTTCCAAAACATGTCTACAAACTAGAGAAAACACTTTATAGACTGAAGCAAGCTCCTAGAGCTTGGTATGACACACTGTCAAAGTTTTTGGTAGATAACAAGTTTACAAGAGGTATTGTGACGACCCCATAATCCCATACCGGACTAGGGCATCATCATAAGAAGGTAAAGATAACCATTCATCCATTCCTAAATAAATACTGAATAAAAACAGCATTTAAGAGTTAGTACAAACCAAGAATTAAGTAATTACAGCGGAAGCTATTACATCATTTCCTAATAACAAAATAAATTTCATCAACTCTTCAAACGTCTTCCTTCTTTCCTTCATTCATTCCTTTCTTTCCTTCATCAGTTCTATCAAAAGGATAAACACTTAGCAGCTTATCATCTTTGCTTTCCCCTTGTCAGAGGGTTCAGCTTTAGCTTTCTGTCCTGCAAATCATTAACATTCAACATGGGTGAGCGTTTTACGCCCAGCAAGTATATGCACATTGAGGAAAATATGAATAATTCAATGAATTTCATCTGGAATCAAAGGAGAGAAATTCAAATTCTGTTTGTGGGGCTTGGTGAAGCAATACC
Organism: Centella asiatica; assembly: GCA_014636745.2. NCBI lineage: Eukaryota > Viridiplantae > Streptophyta > Magnoliopsida > Apiales > Apiaceae > Centella > Centella asiatica. Next base: position 45,664,256 of record CM025786.1, on the reverse strand, counting down.
AAGACCTCGGAAACCTTCACATATCCTTGAGGATGCACTGATGATATACAACTTGTGATCCTCCATTGAAGAAAGTCAGGTATACACTGGATCATAACGTTCAAATATCCAACGGGGGCTGCACCCGCGGATCTGCTAACCATACAGTACACAGCTGGCCAGGCTGGACCGCATGATCCCTCTGAGTGACTACGTAGTCAAATAGCATTTCTTCTTGGTCAGGTGAAGAACACATCAGCACCTTTCCTTTCCTCTTGCCAACCATGTGGCATAACCCCCATAAGGGGCATCATTCACATTCTCATTGCACAGATATAAGATTGAAAACATAGCTGAAATTCAAAGCTTATTTATATCCATGCATCATCATTCATATCATGCTAGTAGAATCAAAAGCATAGCATGCTCATGCATCAGAACAATTAAAGTATGAATCCATCCTTCTACGCATATCGGAACAAATGATAATGCGTTAAACTGAAATAAGCATGAGATTGTGAATATACTTGCCTCAGTCCTTTGCTTACGACCAAATTTAATTTACTCGTGAGTGGAAAGTTCTGTAAGAATATACATATCACAAGATGAATTTATTATCTGGGTTAAAATATAAGGGAGAAATGCACATGTGATGTCCTTAACTTTTAACGTCTCAATCTGATATAAAACTATTAAGGTTAAGAAATCAATTCAAACATCTTAAAATAATTTAAGAAAATAGCATTTTATAGTTTTTAAAACAAACTGCGCATCAGGGAATTACTACGCTTTAATTCATCGGAGATTAATATCTCATCGGGGACTAATAACCCATCGGGGATTAATAACCCATCGGGGATTAACTCATCGGGGATTATCAACCCATCGGGGATTAACTCATCGGGGATTATCAACCCATCGGGGATTAACTCAAACCCGTCAGAGACTAAGTTAAAGTCTGTCTCAGATACAGGGTCGTCTTCCTCACTCCTCCATGTGTGGTGCCCTCAACCATATCCACACTTAGGTCAAAACTCATCATTCTCTCAGTGATACATAACATTTCTTTTGGTCTGCATGCCATCCTAAACACGGTTTAGGGTAAAGAAAATCAGGTTAAGGAATACTCAAGCATGGGGTTGCGACTACTGTCAACAGAATGTTTGGTAGTTAAAGGTTTGTCCATCAGGTGGTTGTCAACAACACTACACCCAACTAGACAACTTGAAATAAATGACATTTACTCCGATCGTTAGAATATGCATTAAGTCATACTCTTGAAAATAAATGAACATGGTATTAAAGGTGGTAGGTAGAGCAGAGACGCAAGAAATTTAGCAAGACTTAAATAAGATGCTCTTACCTCCTTACTGTAGGAAGAAAATAAATGCTCCGGTTTATCCTTCAAGAAGAACTGCTGTCTCGAAAATTAAATTTAAGTTTGATGGAAGTTTAGAAAGGTAGAATCAAGGTTACAACAGCGTGATGTGTATATATATCACTTGGTTGAACAACAAGAACCGTAGGATCAACTTGATCTCAGCTGTTGGTTATGAAAAGAAAGGAAATGACTGAAGAAGGAGAGAGTGATTGAAATGGCTGCTGTGTCCTTCGGTCATCTTTCATAGCTGACTCTAGGGTAATGATAGGGATGATGAGCATTTAATGCTGCTGTCCCCCCCCAGCAGTGAAGTATTTTAAAAAGAAGATGGGTACTGTAGCTACCCGCGAAACACTCTTTTAAGGGTAGAACAACTCATAACCTCATGAGCTTTACAAAATAATAAAAAAAATCTTTTGGACATCACATTGCAGATAAATTTTTTTTCATAAAAAGAAATATATAATTTCGATATTCACAACTTATAAGAAAATAATTTTCATGAAGAAAATAAGCTAAAATAATTAAATTTCATAACGAAATTTATTTACAAATCCGGGTCTTCACATCCTTCCCCCCTTACAGAAGTTTCGTCCTCGAAACTTAACTCTCAAACAAATGGGGATACTTATCAAGCATAACGCTTTCAAGCTCCCAAGTAGCTTCCTCCATACCATGATTCTTCCATAACACCTTTACAGAAGGAATTTCTTTATTCCTGAGGATTTTAACCTGCCGATCTAGTATCTGGACAGGGATCTCTTCATAACTTAAATCAGTCCGCAGATCTATCGATTGATAGTCTAATATTCCTTCATAGTTGCCCTTAAAAGGACGCAAAACTGAGATGTGAAATACATCATGCACGTAACCCAAAGCTGGTGGTAAGGCTATTTGATAGGCCACTTCACCAACTTTCTTCAATACCTCAAATGGTCCCACAAAGCGGGGACTTAACTTTCCCTTCTTGCCAAAACGCATTATGCCCTTCCAGGGTGACACCTTTAACAACACATAACTTCCAACTTCCAGTGTTTGGTTCTTTCTGTGTTGATCAGCATATTGCTTTTGTCGGTCTTGAGCCGCCTTCATTCTAGTTCTGATCACTTTAATTGCTTCCTCAGTTTGTTGGACTATTTCCGGTCCAATTAATCTTCGTTCTCCCACTTCATTCCAGTAAAGTGGAGTTCTACACTTTCGACCATACAATGCTTCAAATGGCGCCATGCCAATGCTGGCATGGTAACTATTATTGTAGGCAAATTCAACCAGTGGTAGATAGTTGTCCCAATGCCCTTTAAAATCGAGAACGCAAGCTCGAAGCATATCTTCTAGGGTTTGGATCGTGCGTTCAGATTGACCATCTGTCTGGGGATGATAAGCTGTACTCATATCTAATCTTGTCCCCAAATATTCCTGGAAACTTTTCCAAAACCTTGAGGTAAACCTCGGATCTCGATCAGAGACGATGGAGACTGGCACTCCATGTCGACTTACAATTTCCTTGACATATAACTTTACCATTTGATCCATCTTGTAGGTATACTTTATAGCCAAGAAATGGGCTGACTTGGTCAATCTGTCGACTATAACCCAAATAGCATTCATTCCACCCGGCGTGGTTGGTAAACCAACAACAAAATCTATCTTGATAAATTCCCACTTCCACTCAGGAATTTCCAGTGGTTGTAATAACCCACTTGGTTTCTGATGCTCTGCTTTAACTTGTTGGCATGTTAAGCATTTGCTTACCCATTCAGCTATCTCCCTTTTCATGTTGGGCCACCAAAAACTTTGCTTCAAATCTTGGTACATTTTCGTGCCTCCGGGATGAAAAGAGAATTTTGAGTTGTGGGCTTCGTGAAGAAGCTCTTGTCTCAATTCCATTTTTGTAGGAATCCAAATTCGACCTTCAAATCGTAAAAGTCCATCATTGTGCATGAGGCATTTGCCTTTCTCTCCTTTAATCAATTTGGTCTTTTCTTCATCATGCTCCTCTTGTGCGACCTTAATGAGGTCATGCAACTGGGGCCGGGCTCGAATTTCTTGCTCTACTTCCATCCTTTGAGTCTTGGTAAGTGCATGTAGCTGTAGGCGCTCAAATTCCTTTATAACCTCTTCCTGAGTGGTAATCACATTCAGTCTTTCGCGACGGCTGAGCGCATCAGCAACTACATTTGCCTTTCCAGGGTGATAGTTGATGGAGCAATCATAATCCTGAATCAACTCCAACCAACGCCTTTGTCGCATGTTGAGTTCTTTTTGCGTAAATATGTACTTTAAACTTTTGTGGTCAGTATATATTTCGCACTTCTCACCATAGAGGTAGTGCCTCCAAATCTTTAAGGCAAAAACGATTGCTGCTAGCTCCAAGTCATGCGTAGGATATCGTTTTTCACAATCCTTCAGCTGCCTTGAGGCATAAGCAATTACTTTACCATGCTGCATTAAAACTGCTCCAAGCCCTTGTTTTGACGCATCACTAAAAATGACAAACTTTCCCTTATCATCTGGTAGCGTCAGGGTAGGGGCTGTAGTTAATCTTGTCTTCAATTCTTGGAAGCTCTTCTCGCAATCAGAATTCCAATCAAATTTCACAACTTTTCTTGTCAAGTTTGTCAAAGGCACAGCTACCTTTGAAAAATCCTTAACAAACCTCCTGTAGTAGCCGGCCAAACCTAGGAAACTCTTGACCTCTGATGGGTTTGTCGGCCGAGGCCACTTCGTGATTGCCTCAATCTTACTGGGGTCCACTGCAACACCAGACTCGTTGATTACATGACCAAGAAACTTCACTTCCCTTAGCCAAAATTCACACTTAGAAAACTTGGCGTATAATTGCTCTCTTCTTAGAATTCCCAGTGCCATCCTTAAATGCTCCTCGTGCTCTTTTGCTGTCTTCGAATAGATAAGAATGTCATCGATGAAAACAATGATAAATTCATCTAGAAATGGCTTGAAGATGCGATTCATTAAATCCATGAAAGCTGCTGGCGCATTTGTTAATCCAAAAGACATCACTAGAAATTCATAGTGACCATAACGAGTCCGAAATGCCGTCTTTGGTATATCTTCCTCTTTGATCTTTAATTGGTGGTATCCTGAACGAAGATCAATCTATGAGAAGTACCTCCCTCCTCTGAGCTGATCAAAAAGGTCATCTATCCTTGGCAAAGGATATTTATTCTTAATCGTGACCTTATTCAGTTCCCGGTAATCAATGCAGAGTCTCATCGACCCATCCTTCTTGCGAACGAATAGCACGGGTGCTCCCCATGGCGAAACACTCGGTCTGATCAACCCCCGGTCCAAAAGTTCTTGCAACTGTTTCATTAGTTCTTTTAGTTCAGATGGTGCCATGCGGTAAGGGGCCTTGGAAATTGGTACGGTACCGGGGATTAGGTTGATTTCAAAATCCATTTCTCTATCTGGAGGTAACCCCGGCAACTCTTCTGGAAATACATCCGCAAACTCCCTTACAACAGGGACATCCTCAAGCTTAGATTCATTTCCACCGGTATCATGCACATAAACCAAGAAAGCTTCGCAACCTTTGCGAACCAGCTTCTGCGCTTGCATCATGGTCAAGAATGGCGATGACTTCACCATCTTAGTGCCATGAAACCAAACCTTTGCCTTCTGGGGAGAGCGTAAGGCTACTCTCTTTTTCTTACAATCAATGTTGGCTTGATACTTAAACAACCAGTCCATTCCCAAAATTACGTCAAATTCTCCCAAAGGAAAGGGAATAAGGTCAGCAAGAAATTCTTGTTGATCTATCTTTAAGGTACAGTTACGGTAGACATGAGAAATATTCACTATTTCGCGATTAGCAACGACTACCTCTAAAGGATTAGGTAAAAGCTCAGGCAAGACTGGCATGCTTTTAGCTAACCGCTCAGAAACAAAACTACGGGTAGCACCCGAATCAACTAACACATGTGCAGGTATGGAATTTACTAGAAGTGTACCTGACACAACATCATCAGAAGCCACAGCATCTTGCACCGTCATATTGTAAGTCCTTGCTTGTGGCCGGATGGGCACGGTGTTGGCTCCTGTTAGCACTGGCCTGCCACCATTCTTCTGGGGGCAATTAGGAGAAATATGCCCTTCTGCTCCACATGTAAAACATGTCCGTACCATAGCAAGTGGTTGGTTAATTTGCTGAGGCTGTTGTTGTGATCTTCTTTGGAGCGGAGCCGCAACTGAATTCAATGTTGGGCAGTTTGAGGAGAAGTGTCCTGGTTGGTGACATCTGAAGCAAACGTCCTTTCCCTTCAGGCATGGAGTTGAGCCGTGGTTTTTCCCACACTTTGTACATACAACCGTCCTTGCAATGTTATTCGATGGTTGCTCCTTCCACTTCCTCTTCCTACTAGCAGTCAGACCGCTAATATCGTCGCTCCCTTCTTCCTTCTTCACAATCACACCACCAAGGTTTTGGTGGACTCCTTTATCGCTTCTTCTTCTCTTCTCTTCCTTCTTATTTTCTCGGCTGTACTCATGTACTGCCCTATTACTCCATTCTGCTATTCTTGCTTTCTCTACAACTGCATCAAAAGTTTCCAGCTGGAAAATTGCTACCTGTCTCAGAATCCAGGGATTCAATCCTTGCTCGAACCTTCGAGCTTTCCTTCCTTCATCGTTCACCTGATGAGGAGCATATCTCATCAGTTCAGTAAACTTTGCTTCATATTCGTCCACCGTCATGGACCCTTGCTTCAAATTTAGGAACCTTAGTTCCATAGCATT
>CM025786.1:45634412-45649139 GCA_014636745.2 Centella asiatica | reverse complement strand
GGGGGGGGGGGGGGGGGGGGGGGGGGGGGGGGGGGGGGGGGGGGGTGTTGAATACAAGTTCTTTGAATACTTTTCAAATTTCTTGTTCTTTAAGAAATTCAACTTTCTTGCGGAATATAAAAAACAAAAACTCAAATCAATTTATAAACAATTGCTATATTGATTACACAACTGATTACAAATTCAAACAATCATAATAAATATGATCATCAGCTTCTTTTCTATTCTGTATAGGAAAAGACACAAAACTATGAAAAACCTATACAGCTTCGAATTACAATTTTCTGTAAACCTAATTACAGCTTCTCTTACAACTAAAATTACTATTAACTCAGTTCCTATTCTGAATAAAATTTAGCTTCCTTATTCGAATCAAATACAATCTTTCCTTTTTGATTAGAAAGAGATTTCTGGTTAGTTTCCTTACCAGCTATGTCTTCAATAATATCTTGCTTTACGTGGAAGACATTCCTTTTTAATTCGAACTTTGTATCTCTCAGGAAATAAATCACGATTAGTCCCTGATGCTTCATCTTTAGTCTCTGGTGACGTCATCTCTAGTCTCTAGTGCTTTTAGTCCCTAATGACGTCAGATTGTGTAGTCTCCGATAGAGTTATTTAGTCTCTGATGCTTTAAGGCTTAGTCTTCGATGACGTCAGCTTAGTCTCTGATGTTTTTAACTTTAGTCTCCGATGACATAAGCTTTAGTCTCCGACTCCTTTAGACTTAGTCTCTGATGACGTAAGCCTTAGTCTCCGACAGACAAAACTAGTCTCTGATAGATAAAAAAATCCTTAGTCTCTGACAAGTTTTCCTAGACTCCAACAAGCCTTTTTGTAAACTCCAACGGATCAAATACACATTTTGACTTACTAAAGCTTTGATACTCCATTCCAGCAGTTACTTACAAATAAGAAATAAGTATATCTCTTTACAAAGAATAAATAAATTACAAACATAGAGATAACTGCTAGCTACAAAACTTCAGTGTTACTAATTAACACTTTCTATACATTTGTACTCTAAGTAATCTAAAGACAATCATCATCAAATGTTCTAAAACCTAACAGTCGCCAAATTTTGAACGCAAGAGTGTTTCCCCTTGACAACTTCCCCTGACGAGGTCATCGCCTGATAGGTTTCCCCTGATGGCTTCTCCTGATGAAGTCATCCCTTGACAGGCTTCCCCTGATGGCTTCCTCTTATGAAGTCATCCCCTAACATCCCTAACAGGCTTCCCCTGTGGCTTTCCCTGACGAAGTAATCGCCTGTCGGGTTTCCCTTGATGGTGTCATCGCCTTGATACAGTATTTTTAGGCTTCCCCTGATAGGTTCTTCGTAATGATGCCTCTTAAAAATATTTATCCTTTTGATCATCGATACTTTGTTGGCTTCTCTTAGAATGTCTGTTGTGCGAAATATTTATCTTTTTAAGTAACAACAGCCATTCCTTGATACTGTCGAGTCCGTTTAAGTAAACACTGATGACTCACCCAGTGAAGTATAGTTCATCCCCTGATGACTAAGTCGATCATCAGTGGATGCAAAAACTCGTGCAAATATACTAAGGTTTATAGAATATCTTGAGTATTTACAATTGCACATTTATTCTCTAAAACATCATCATCATCATTTTCATCTAAGAATCTCCCTCTATTTATTTTTATCAGTTTGATAACCATAAATCTAACTATTGTACTAATGATGATGTCAAAACCCAAAATTACAAAATTAAAGACACTAAGGAATAAATGTAATTGTATAGTTACAAAGAATAATTATGTACAAGTATTTTACTTTCTGTACAAACGAGTTTCTATTCTTCTCTTGCTCCTCCTCCACAGCCTTCTCCTTTTGAAGTTGTTGCACATTTAATGTCCTTGGCCTTTTGGATCAGGAACAGTAGTCACATCCTGTTAGAGTTAGACAATGATGACGATGTTTAAAGAATAAATTGTGCATCTGTAAATACTTAAGGTATCTTATAAACCTTAATATATCTACACAAGTTTTGCATCCACTGATGATAAACTTAGTCACCAGGGATGAACTGCACTTCACAAGACAAGTCACAAAAATGGAACTTCTAAAGGACTTGATAACTGAAGAGGGATGTCTATTGTTACTCAAATGGTTGACTCATTTCTACTTGATACAATCACTGTTGATCAGCCAGGGGACATAAATTCATCTGTATATACTACTGCAATAAGTTTTTATGTTCCCCCACTTGTACATACTTCTTCTATAGAAACATACACTTCTCCAATTGTACATACATAAATTTCTTCTACTCCCTCTCCTATCACTTCTATGAAACCAGTAACTGTACGTAATTTACTTGAACTGGCCATAGTAGTTGATCTCACAGCCCATAGAAGCCCATCTAGGACAATTTTGAGTGAGGATGTGAGAATACATAGTGAAGAAAGACAAAGTCAATCCCCTGAGAGGACTTTGGCAAAAGGGGAGGATGAGAGTACTGCCTTAGAAGGCAAAGAAAAAGGAGAGTCTTCAAGAGATGCCTTAGAAGGCACATAAAAAGGAGAGATTAAGGGAGATAAGGATGAGATCCTTATAAATAAAGAAAAGAGAGAAAATTTTGATACTACCACTGTAAATATTGAACATACTTCCAGCTCTTCTGAAAGTGATGAAGATAATACTCCAGTAGATGATTTTTCCCAGTTCATTGGAGTTGATTTATACTTTCAGCAAAATCAAATGGCTGATACTGTACAGTTACTCAAACAGGAGCTCTCAAGGACCACAGATCCAATTTTGACAAAGGTGCTCAAATCACAAATTATGATTGGGCAATCTGTGGATATAGAAAATAAAAAGCTCTATACACACTTCACAAACAAAATAAACAGTGTACAACAAGTTGTTGACTCCCTTGTAACCAGCCAGACCTTGCTCCGAATGAAGAAACAAGCTGACAACGTTGACAAGAAGCTTGCTGATCTTACCACTCAAATGGTAAGCATGGAAACTCTGTAACTATCAATGGCTGACACTCTAAAACAAGTTTTCAAGTCACATCCTGACTCTCGACTTCCACTGATGATGCTGTCAAAAAGGGGGAGAAATCTTCAGGGCCATCGTCAGGGGATGTTGCAGAGAAGCCCTCAGATACTCAACCATCAAGGGATGCGACTGTTATTGCTTTAAAACCCAAGGATAAAGGCAAAGGCATCCTGATTGTGGAACCAAAGAAGAAATCAAATACTCAATCAAGGCCTAAGCTACTTGGAGATGCCATAAAGACAACCCACTTTCCAACACCCGTTGAAGTTGTAATTGATGAGAAAGTGGAGTTGGTCTTTCCTCAAGAAAAGAAACTGGTGGAAGCTGATGCACTTTACGCACAGCAACTTCAAGAGGAGGAGGAGAGGGAAATGGCAAAGGAGAAGGAGGAAGAACAAAAGAAAAAAAAGAGTGTCAGGCCAAGATCCTCTAAGAAACCTCAGCCAAGGAAATCTCAAAATCCCAAGGGTGGATCATGGGATAAAAACCAAGAAAAAACTAATGACCATGATACCACCAAACCCAAGTCAACTGAAGCCAAGGATCGAGCACCTTCTCCTATAACAACAGCATATGGTCCACCCACTCTAGCTGAATCCCTAAGAGATGAAAGGCGCAAGAATCTGACATTTATGTTCTTAATAAAAAGCATAAATGTCAGGGTCAACAACAAAAGGGATCAGCTAATCTCTGTTCAACTAAAGAGTGGGTCCCAATTCACAGTAACTATGGACTAGTTTAGGAGAATGGATGCTGAGCAATTAGGAATGATCCTGAACTTAATTCCAAGAACATCATGGCTTAACAGAGACTTACGGGGGATGATTGAGAGGCTGAGGAATGCCATCAACAATGAAAGAAGCCTGCCCACATATTTGGATAGACCATTAAAGTTGTTCTATAGATCAACTGATGGGAAAGAGAAGAACCTAAGGATAAGAGAAGTTGATGGGCTTGACCTGGAGGAAGCGATGCATGTTCTAAGCCAAATTACTTATCACAAAAATGAACATGTCATCTAGTTCAGAATCCTGCTGCTGCAAAAAGTGATGAAAGAGATCGAAGAAACCGAAGCTGATGATGGGAATACAGCTGTAGTAAGGGATGTGCCACCAGTAAAAGGATTCAAAGAATATCCTAAGATGATCACAAACCCCATGGGTGTAGAATTCAAAACCAAAAAGGGGGAGATCATCACCTTCTACTGGTCACAACTTGTTGCAGCTAATGTGCCAGAAATCAAATCAGTCCTTGAAGCTTTGGAATCAAGCAAGAATGTCAACATTGTGAACTTCAAAAGACTTCTTCAAAAAGAGCTAGAGCAACTGTTATCAGGAGGGGAAGACAACAGACTCAGGATTCCAGATCAAAATTCAGATCAGAGAAGACAAGGCCTTGGAAGTGACTCTTAACCTATTGAATCAAGTCATCCATTGCCCTTTGTCTCAGCCAAACGAAAAAGGGATCTTGACGTCTAAGAATGTATATATATATTTTTTTGTAATAGATATAGGAAATACTTGTACAGTGATATTTTTTTTGTACAATAGATTAGTTCATACACAATTCTTTTTATATAATTTTGGTTTTGACATCATCATCAATGCATCATATAAATATATGGTTATCAAAATGATAATCATAAATAGGGGAAAATTGTTAGAGTTAGACAATGATGATGATGTTTAGAGAATAAATTGTGCATCTGTAAAAACTTAAGGTATCTTATAAACCTTAATATATCTGAATAAGTTTTGCATCCACTGATGATAAACTTAGTCATTAGGGGATGAACTGCACTTCACAAGACAAGTCACAAAAATGGAACTTCTAAAGGACTTGATAAGTGAAGAGGGATGTCTATTGTTACTCAAAATTATTTAAAGTATTCCGCACATTAGACATTCCAAACTAGGTCAACAAAGCTTCAGTGATTAAAATCATTAGGGGAATCCGTCAGGGGAACCCATCAGGGGATGACAAAGGCAGACCAACCCATCAGGGGAACGCGTCAGGGTATGACAGTGACAAGCCAAACTCGTTAGGGGAAAGTGTCAGGGCATGACCAAGAAATGTCAACCTATCAAGGGAAAACATCAGGGTATGATAATGTCAGGCTAACCAGTCAGGGGGAATGCTCAACACTGCATCAGTGGAAGCCATCAGTGTATGTTGTGAGTCATAACATCAGGGGATCTAGAAACACTTAGTAAACTAAAGTGAAGTTTGAAGCACTGATCCAGTCTTTGACAAGACTTGTCATCAGGGGATCCAGAAGCACTGATCAAGTTCACATGAGGGCTTGCCATCAGTGGATAGTTATGACTACATACACCCGTCATCAGGTCTTACACGCAAATCAATGAAGCTAGTTGCAAAAGCAAGAGATATTAACTGGAAAGATATCACTTGAAGTTTGTTGGTCCAATGACAACTCTCAAACATTAAATGCACGCAGATCAAGGGAAGAAAAAGAAGTAACAAAAGCAACAACAGTCTGACACATCATTCCTAAAGGACATCGATATGACATATATGCGGCTAAGTTGAAAAGAGTAGCACGTCTAAGAACGTGGGTTCAACTACTGATCTTTTAGATATGCAAAAGAGTTCTCATTACTCAAAGTATCAATTCAACAGATCAACAAACTCAGAAGCATACAAATCATTAGAGAGAAGCTTTGCAATATATTTTGAGAGAAATATTCAAAGAAAATAAAAGCTAGTGTGCATGATTTAGAAGTTGTAGTTTTACAAAGAAGCTGTAACTTGTTACAAAAATTGTAGCTGATTAATCACATTTGTGATTAAATCAGATTTCCAGAAAAACCTCAAGTTTCAATACAATTATTATAACTTCAATGCTTGTGTGTTAATCTTATTATTTGTTATCGTTTTTCTGATATTGTAGTTATCTCCAGTAGTCTTTAATAAGTTTCAAAAAAAGCAAAAAGTTTTGAGTGTTTGTATCCCCCCCCCTTTACAAACACTTGAGCTTATTTAGTTCTAACACATCCACTGATGGTTGATTCAACAACAACCCCTGACAATGACTTTGTATATTTCTCCCCTTTTGAAGAACAAAGAAGATTTCTCCCCCTTGTGGGATTTCTCTTCCTTTGTGGGATTTCTCCTCCTTTGTGGGATTTCTCCCCCTTTGTATTTCTCCCCCTTTTTGGCAACATCATCAGTGGAAGTTGAGAATTGGAATGTGACTTGAGGAACTTATTTTCTCTATATTCTTTAATTACATGGATCTCATCAGTGCCTTGTTTAATATATAGCCCCAAGAAATAAGACAATTCACCCATCAAACTTATTGCATACTTGCTTTGCATGAGCTTGGAGAACTTTTCACACAGTCTCGTGTTTGTGGATCCAAAGATGATATCATCAACATATATTTGAACCAGGATCAGATGACTTGGTGTTGTCTAAAAATAATGTTTTGTCAATGATACCTGTGAAGACCCGGATTTGTAAATAAATTTCGTTATGAAATTTAATTATTTTAGCTTATTTTCTTCATGAAAATTATTTTCTTATAAGTTGTGAATATCGAAATTATATATTTCTTTTTATGAAAAAAAATTTATCTGCAATGTGATGTCCAAAAGATTTTTTATATTATTTTGTAAAGCTCATGAGGTTATGAGTTGTTCTACCCTTAAAAGAGTGTTTCGCGGGTAGCTACAGTACCCATCTTCTTTTTAAAATACTTCACTGCTGGGGGGGGACAACAGCATTAAATGCTCATCATCCCTATCATTACCCTAGAGTCAGCTATGAAAGATGACCGAAGGACACAGCAGCCATTTCAATCACTCTCTCCTTCTTCAGTCATTTCCTTTCTTTTCATAACCAACAGCTGAGATCAAGTTGATCCTACGGTTCTTGTTGTTCAACCAAGTGATATATATACACATCACGCTGTTGTAACCTTGATTCTACCTTTCTAAACTTCCATCAAACTTAAATTTAATTTTCGAGACAGCAGTTCTTCTTGAAGGATAAACCGGAGCATTTATTTTCTTCCTACAGTAAGGAGGTAAGAGCATCTTATTTAAGTCTTGCTAAATTTCTTGCGTCTCTGCTCTACCTACCACCTTTAATACCATGTTCATTTATTTTCAAGAGTATGACTTAATGCATATTCTAACGATCGGAGTAAATGTCATTTATTTCAAGTTGTCTAGTTGGGTGTAGTGTTGTTGACAACCACCTGATGGACAAACCTTTAACTACCAAACATTCTGTCGACAGTAGTCGCAACCCCATGCTTGAGTATTCCTTAACCTGATTTTCTTTACCCTAAACCGTGTTTAGGATGGCATGCAGACCAAAAGAAATGTTATGTATCACTGAGAGAATGATGAGTTTTAACCTAAGTTTGGATTTGGGTTAATCCCCGATGGGTTATTAGTCCCCGATGAGATATTAATCTCCGATGAATTAAAGCGTAGTAATTCCCTGATGCGCAGTTTGTTTTAAAAACTATAAAATGCTATTTTCTTAAATTATTTTAAGATGTTTGAATTGATTTCTTAACCTTAATAGTTTTATATCAGATTGAGACGTTAAAAGTTAAGGACATCACATGTGCATTTCTCCCTTATATTTTAACCCAGATAATAAATTCATCTTGTGATATGTATATTCTTACAGAACTTTCCACTCACGAGTAAATTAAATTTGGTCGTAAGCAAAAGACTGAGGCAAGTATATTCACAATCTCATGCTTATTTCAGTTTAACGCATTATCATTTGTTCCGATATGCGTAGAAGGATGGATTCATACTTTAATTGTTCTGATGCATGAGCATGCTATGCTTTTGATTCTACTAGCATGATATGAATGATGATGCATGGATATAAATAAGCTTTGAATTTCAGCTATGTTTTCAATCTTATATCTGTGCAATGAGAATGTGAATGATGCCCCTTATGGGGGTTATGCCACATGGTTGGCAAGAGGAAAGGAAAGGTGCTGATGTGTTCTTCACCTGACCAAGAAGAAATGCTATTTGACTACGTAGTCACTCAGAGGGATCATGCGGTCCAGCCTGGCCAGCTGTGTACTGTATGGTTAGCAGATTCGCGGGTGCAGCCCCCGTTGGATATTTGAACGTTATGATCCAGTGTATACCTGACTTTCTTCAATGGAGGATCACAAGTTGTATATCATCAGTGCATCCTCAAGGATATGTGAAGGTTTCCGAGGTCTTGGTATTGCTTCACCAAGCCCCACAAACAGAATTTGAATTTCTCTCCTTTGATTCCAGATGAAATTCATTGAATTATTCATATTTTCCTCAATGTGCATATACTTGCTGGGCGTAAAACGCTCACCCATGTTGAATGTTAATGATTTGCAGGACAGAAAGCTAAAGCTGAACCCTCTGACAAGGGGAAAGCAAAGATGATAAGCTGCTAAGTGTTTATCCTTTTGATAGAACTGATGAAGGAAAGAAAGGAATGAATGAAGGAAAGAAGGAAGACGTTTGAAGAGTTGATGAAATTTATTTTGTTATTAGGAAATGATGTAATAGCTTCCGCTGTAATTACTTAATTCTTGGGTTGTACTAACTCTTAAATGCTGTTTTTATTCAGTATTTATTTAGGAATGGATGAATGGTTATCTTTACCTTCTTATGATGATGCCCTAGTCCGGTATGGGATTATGGGGTCGTCACAGTTGGTATCAGAGCCAATTTACGGCCAGAAGTGTTTCGTAGGAAACACTGCCCGTAAATCTGCATCCAGTAATAAGGAATACTGAGGTAGTCCCAAGAATTTCCTTAAAAAAAAAAAAAAAAAAAAAATGGAGTGAAGGAGTTCGAGTTTGAGGATATTTATTTTAGAATGGAGTGATTTAAAATCCTTAAGGATAAGATTGCTTAAGTAATGAATTGAGCAAGTGAAGGCACCGTTCTTTTGATTTATAGATATGCTTGTCTTATTGGGAAGTTGAAATTGCTAACGTGGACTGTTTCATGTAGATGGCTAGAGATCGCTCTAGATCCCCTGCGCCCGTCCGTAGAGTGAATAGCCTAGCTTTTGATGTATCGTCCGATGAGGAAGAGGAGCCTAGTGTAGAGTCTCCGTTGCTTATCCCTGCACCACCAAGCAGGCACCAGTCACCACCAACACAAGAGGGGCCTAGTCTTGCCCCAAAGCCTGTTCATGAAGTCGGACCCTCCACCACTCGCCGGGGACTGCGCATTCGCCGCACAGCACGAAAGAGTGTACGATGCCCTCCTTTCAACCGTAACCAAGACTTGGCTCAGAATGCCCCTACAGTAGGACAGGATATTCCGAGACTCACCCCACCTTCACCTTGGTTATCTCACGACAGAATAGTACGTAAATACGAGACAGACGTGCACCATCGTTTAGCAGATTGCGCTACGACAGTTCGAAGGCAGGCTGCCACCATTGCCAGGTTTCGCACAGCAGCATCAGCTTGGCGGTCTTCTTTCTGGTTGACCCAAAGTCTGTACCATCGGCTAGCATTGGAAATGCATGCACAGATGGTAGCAGCGGCAGCAGCTAACCCTACAGTGGCGTGCTTGGAGCAGATAAGCAACCACTATTCACGCCGCATTGAGGAGACACGTGTTCAGTCTCAACAGTGGGAGAGAGAGGCTGAACGTGAAGGACCCCTGGACACAGATGATGAGGAGGTTTAGCTGTAGAAGCTAATGTAAAAAAAAAAAAATTTTAAGTGGAAGATATTTTGTACTTGTTTTGAACTTGGCTGGGTAGTAGCATTTATCGCAAAAGTATGATGCCCAGATGATGTATTTTGGCTTAAGTCAAGCACAAGAAATGTTTGAGGACAATGCTTATGGCAGCCTCCTATGTACATGAATGATAATGTTTTGAGCTATCCAAATGATTATGTGATGCTTATGCTCTTCATTTTGTCAAATTTTAAATTGTTAAACCATATGAGGAATGGAATGTTTTGAGGAGGATGTTTAACTCTTTATGTATATTTTTAGATTATGGCCAGAGGAAGGAGACCAGGAAGGGCTGGGAGAAGGAATCTCCATAATAATGTGTCAAGGTCTGCAGATGTGGCACGTTTAGAAAGAGAAAACCAAGCTGAAAATCTTGATGATGTTGTCATTGAGGACGACAGCTCGGAGGAAGTGATGGGGATGAACCGCAATCCCCCACGTGTTACACCACCCACCCCAGTTAATGACAATATTTCCGCTAACAACAATGCTGCGGGAAATGCGAATGATAATCCCTTGGCTCAATTTCTTCAGATTATTCGTGAGGCCGTGACCGCAAACCAACCACCCCCACCTCAACCACCAAAACCTACTGCTCGTGGTTCGTGTATCCGAGAGTTCATTGGCATCAACCCTCCGACCTTTGATGGGAAGGGAGGACCTACAGCAGCGCAATATTGGTTGGAAGAGATTGAGAAAGCCTTTGATTTAGTGGATGTGCCAGAAGACTGTAAGACAAAGTATGCCGCTTTCATGTTGAAAGAGGAAGCCAACCACTGGTGGAAAGGTGCAAACAGAATGGAGCTTATAAAAAGGGAAACTGCAAGGAACCCTGACGCAGTGATAACCTGGGAACTGTTTACCCAGAAGTTCAGGGAGAAATTTTACCCTCCTAGTGTCTCCAATGCTATGGAACTAAGGTTCCTAAATTTGAAGCAAGGGTCCATGACGGTGGACGAATATGAAGCAAAGTTTACTGAACTGATGAGATATGCTCCTCATCAGGTGAACGATGAAGGAAGGAAAGCTCGAAGGTTCGAGCAAGGATTGAATCCCTGGATTCTGAGACAGGTAGCAATTTTCCAGCTGGAAACTTTTGATGCAGTTGTAGAGAAAGCAAGAATAGCAGAATGGAGTAATAGGGCAGTACATGAGTACAGCCGAGAAAATAAGAAGGAAGAGAAGAGAAGAAGAAGCGATAAAGGAGTCCACCAAAACCTTGGTGGTGTGATTGTGAAGAAGGAAGAAGGGAGCGACGATATTAGCGGTCTGACTGCTAGTAGGAAGAGGAAGTGGAAGGAGCAACCATCGAATAACATTGCAAGGACGGTTGTATGTACAAAGTGTGGGAAAAACCACGGCTCAACTCCATGCCTGAAGGGAAAGGACGTTTGCTTCAGATGTCACCAACCAGGACACTTCTCCTCAAACTGCCCAACATTGAATTCAGTTGCGGCTCCGCTCCAAAGAAGATCACAACAACAGCCTCAGCAAATTAACCAACCACTTGCTATGGTACGGACATGTTTTACATGTGGAGCAGAAGGGCATATTTCTCCTAATTGCCCCCAGAAGAATGGTGGCAGGCCAGTGCTAACAGGAGCCAACACCGTGCCCATCCGGCCACAAGCAAGGACTTACAATATGACGGTGCAAGATGCTGTGGCTTCTGATGATGTTGTATCAGGTACACTTCTAGTAATCTCCATACCTGCACATGTGTTAGTTGATTCGGGTGCTACCCGTAGTTTTGTTTCTGAGCGGTTAGCTAAAAGCATGCCAGTCTTGCCTGAGCTTTTACCTAATCCTTTAGAGGTAGTCGTTGCTAATCGCGAAATAGTGAATATTTCTCATGTCTACCGTAACTGTACCTTAAAGATAGATCAACAAGAATTTCTTGCTGACCTTATTTCCTTTCCTTTGGGAGAATTTGACGTAATTTTGGGAATGGACTGGTTGTTTAAGTATCAAGCCAACATTGATTGTAAGAAAAAAAGAGTAGCCTTACGCTCTCCCCAGAAGGCAAAGGTTTGGTTTCATGGCACTAAGATGGTGAAGTCATCGCCATTCCTGACCATGATGCAAGCGCAGAAGCTGGTTCGCAAAGGTTGCGAAGCTTTCTTGGTTTATGTGCATGATACCGGTGGAAATGAATCTAAGCTTGAGGATGTCCCTGTTGTAAGGGAGTTTGCGGATGTATTTCCAGAAGAGTTGCCGGGGTTACCTCCAGATAGAGAAATGGATTTTGAAATCAACCTAATCCCCGGTACCGTACCAATTTCCAAGGCCCCTTACCGCATGGCACCATCTGAACTAAAAGAACTAATGAAACAGTTGCAAGAACTTTTGGACCGGGGGTTGATCAGACCGAGTGTTTCGCCATGGGGAGCACCCGTGCTATTCGTTCGCAAGAAGGATGGGTCGATGAGACTCTGCATTGATTACCGGGAACTGAATAAGGTCACGATTAAGAATAAATATCCTTTGCCAAGGATAGATGACCTTTTTGATCAGCTCAGAGGAGGGAGGTACTTCTCATAGATTGATCTTCGTTCAGGATACCACCAATTAAAGATCAAAGAGGAAGATATACCAAAGACGGCATTTCGGACTCGTTATGGTCACTATGAATTTCTAGTGATGTCTTTTGGATTAACAAATGCGCCAGCAGCTTTCATGGATTTAATGAATCGCATCTTCAAGCCATTTCTAGATGAATTTATCATTGTTTTCATCGATGACATTCTTATCTATTCGAAGACAGCAAAAGAGCACGAGGAGCATTTAAGGATGGCACTGGGAATTCTAAGAAGAGAGCAATTATACGCCAAGTTTTCTAAGTGTGAATTTTGGCTAAGGGAAGTGAAGTTTCTTGGTCATGTAATCAACGAGTCTGGTGTTGCAGTGGACCCCAGTAAGATTGAGGCAATCACGAAGTGGCCTCGGCCGACAAACCCATCAGAGGTCAAGAGTTTCCTAGGTTTGGCCGGCTACTACAGGAGGTTTGTTAAGGATTTTTCAAAGGTAGCTGTGCCTTTGACAAACTTGACAAGAAAAGTTGTGAAATTTGATTGGAATTCTGATTGCGAGAAGAGCTTCCAAGAATTGAAGACAAGATTAACTACAGCCCCTACCCTGACGCTACCAGATGATAAGGGAAAGTTTGTCATTTTTAGTGATGCGTCAAAACAAGGGCTTGGAGCAGTTTTAATGCAGCATGGTAAAGTAATTGCTTATGCCTCAAGGCAGCTGAAGGATTGTGAAAAACGATATCCTACGCATGACTTGGAGCTAGCAGCAATCGTTTTTGCCTTAAAGATTTGGAGGCACTACCTCTATGGTGAGAAGTGCGAAATATATACTGACCACAAAAGTTTAAAGTACATATTTACGCAAAAAGAACTCAACATGCGACAAAGGCGTTGGTTGGAGTTGATTCAGGATTATGATTGCTCCATCAACTATCACCCTGGAAAGGCAAATGTAGTTGCTGATGCGCTCAGCCGTCGCGAAAGACTGAATGTGATTACCACTCAGGAAGAGGTTATAAAGGAATTTGAGCGCCTACAGCTACATGCACTTACCAAGACTCAAAGGATGGAAGTAGAGCAAGAAATTCGAGCCCGGCCCCAGTTGCATGACCTCATTAAGGTCGCACAAGAGGAGCATGATGAAGAAAAGACCAAATTGATTAAAGGAGAGAAAGGCAAATGCCTCATGCACAATGATGGACTTTTACGATTTGAAGGTCGAATTTGGATTCCTACAAAAATGGAATTGAGACAAGAGCTTCTTCACGAAGCCCACAACTCAAAATTCTCTTTTCATCCCGGAGGCACGAAAATGTACCAAGATTTGAAGCAAAGTTTTTGGTGGCCCAACATGAAAAGGGAGATAGCTGAATGGGTAAGCAAATGCTTAACATGCCAACAAGTTAAAGCAGAGCATCAGAAACCAAGTGGGTTATTACAACCACTGGAAATTCCTGAGTGGAAGTGGGAATTTATCAAGATAGATTTTGTTGTTGGTTTACCAACCACGCCGGGTGGAATGAATGCTATTTGGGTTATAGTCGACAGATTGACCAAGTCAGCCCATTTCTTGGCTATAAAGTATACCTACAAGATGGATCAAATGGTAAAGTTATATGTCAAGGAAATTGTAAGTCGACATGGAGTGCCAGTCTCCATCGTCCCTGATCGAGATCCGAGGTTTACCTCAAGGTTTTGGAAAAGTTTCCAGGAATATTTGGGGACAAGATTAGATATGAGTACAGCTTATCATCCCCAGACAGATGGTCAATCTGAACGCACGATCCAAACCCTAGAAGACATGCTTCGAGCTTGCGTTCTCGATTTTAAAGGGCATTGGGACAACTATCTACCACTGGTTGAATTTGCCTACAATAATAGTTACCATGCCAGCATTGGCATGGCGCCATTTGAAGCATTGTATGGTCGAAAGTGTAGAACTCCACTTTACTGGAATGAAGTGGGAGAACGAAGATTAATTGGACCGGAAATAGTCCAACAAACTGAGGAAGCAATTAAAGTGATCAGAACTAGAATGAAGGCGGCTCAAGACCGACAAAAGCAATATGCTGATCAACACAGAAAGAACCAAACACTGGAAGTTGGAAGTTATGTGTTGTTAAAGGTGTCACCCTGGAAGGGCATAATGCGTTTTGGCAAGAAGGGAAAGTTAAGTCCCCGCTTTGTGGGACCATTTGAGGTATTGAAGAAAGTTGGTGAAGTGGCCTATCAAATAGCCTTACCACCAGCTTTGGGTTACGTGCATGATGTATTTCACATCTCAGTTTTGCGTCCTTTTAAGGGCAACTATGAAGGAATATTAGACTATCAATCGATAGATCTGCGGACTGATTTAAGTTATGAAGAGATCCCTGTCCAGATACTAGATCGGCAGGTTAAAATCCTCAGGAATAAAGAAATT